>JAJTUV010000928.1:1200000-1532281 GCA_021653895.1 Mastomys natalensis | reverse complement strand
TTTCTTCCTAGAGGCAATGATCCCTGCTTCAGCCAGGCTTCCTGCAGATAGGCGGTTCCTGGGAAGTGGCTAGCTGTGGCCTTGACCTCCTCCTGTGCACGCTGCTCCCTACATAATGTTGGTTACAAAGGTGGCCAGCACTGGAGTATTTAAGAAAAGAAAAGTTTTTAATGAATAAGAAACCTTTGAAATATGGACAATATAAGAACAAGAAATGGTTGGTAGTGTCAGCTGCTACTATGCTTTCAAACTTTGTTCTGCTACATATGTGGAAATGTTTAAGTTATTAGAAAACTTCAAAAAATTAATGGCCAGTGGTTGTGATTATCTTCTGTTGAATGTAGGTTGAAGTTAACATTTCATCTGGCGGCATGGTGTGCTTGCGCTGGTGAGCAAATAGGCAGGGTCTATTATTTTCTATGTTAAATGTCTGAGTTGTGCTTTAGTGGTTAGATTGTGTCTCATGTGGATGTTCTTCCTGTAGCATCCTTTAGCTTTGCATATAAATCCAGCATAGTTCCTCCTGTGTGAGACTGTTCTGTGGATTGGTTGGACACAGGGCATATGCTCTCTGAAAGCTTTTGTTTCCATCTTAAAAGCTTTATAAGTGGTCTCCTGTATCACTCACTCCACCCAATCAATTCAGGCTGTTCCTTAAAGCTGCTGCCTCCTGTTTGCTGCATCTCTCTTGTTGACTGACTTCCAAGCTTTAATTTCAGGGTTGTTGTTGTTGTTTTGTTTTGTATTTTAACCCAGGGGAATTTTCTTTTCTTTGTCCTGATCGTTTGTTCTGATGCACCCGGCTCTCTTAGATGCTGTTGACAGTTCTCACTTCTCCAGCTAGTCATAAGGCAGCAGGTGGCTCCCTATTACATGAGACAGAACTTCCTTCTCTTTAGGGTTTTTGACATAGGTCTCTTCTCTGTAGCCTAGGCTGGCCTCGAACCCATAGCCCTTCTCCTGTGTCTGCCCTCTAAATGCCAGGAGTACAGATGAGAGACACCACACTCAGTTGTAAACTTAGCTTCTGTACAGATACATTGTCATCTGTCTCCAAAACTGACTCATCTTGGTAACATGTCAGTAAATGCCCTACCTGGCATGTTCTTCCTACTTCTGCTTCAAGCCAGCAGGCTCTCTTTTTGATGCCCTCACTTCCTCTCATTGCCACTTTGTCTGTTCTGGTCAAGGCAGTCAATACCACCCAGTTGAAATATGGCTACCATGTCACACCTTGCTTCAGACCTCTTGGTGGCTTTCTATCTCACCCAGTAGAAGCCAGAATCCTGTGGTTTGCCTCCTATCCCTTAAACTCACCAGACACATCCTTAAGTCATAACCTTACTAGTTGCTGTTGGCTTCACATGGAATACACAGTCTAAAAAACCTATATAGCTCATATCTCCCTTCAATTTTTATTGAAATATTGCCTCTTCAGTGGGTTATTTCCTGACCACTTATACAGATTTGCGACTCCCTCTTTAGAACTCTTCCTTTCTTGACCCGACCCGCGGGCCTTGGTTATTCGTGGGTTGTCAGAGTGGACCATCACCTGAAAGGAAACATGGGCCGAGAGAGAAGACGCAGACCCTGCAGGAATTTTGTCAAGGTCTCCTTTAATGCAAGGGCAATTTTCAATATATAGACTTGGGGAAGGGGGAAGGAAGGACAAAGGTCTGGGAGAGCAGTTCATGTTGTTAATAGCTGAGCCATCTCTCCAGTTCCCAGGAAATGCCAGACTTTAAGTTTACTGAGTTAATTACTTAAAGTTACTTCTTTAAGTTTACTGAGACCTGAGATCTGAGGGAGCCTATCTTTTTAACCTGCTACTGATTAACTGCAGGAGACTCTCTGAGGCTCTCTTGGAACAATGGGTAGCTCCCTGGGCTTATCTCTTGACAGAGCAAGAGAATCTTCTTTGGTCAAAGGTCAGGTTTTTCCCAGAGGAGGCAGTTCCTCATAAAAGCAGTTTACAATTTTTATAAGCTAGGATGGTGGTCCAGGGTCCCAACACTTTCTCTCTAGTTCTGCCAACATGTAAACAGGTATATACCTAATTTATCTGCTGTTACGTCAGGCTCCACTACGATACACATTCCACAAAGGAAAGGGTTTGTGCCTTTTGCAATTTCTAAAGCCCAGAAAACCTAGAAGCCTTGTACATAGTAAATGTCCAACAATTAATTTTTTGTTGAAAGTTAGATCAAGTAAATCTATGCATTTTAATTCAGGTAAACATAGCAGATAGTGCACGCCAGTGTCACTGCTGATTATCGTGCAGTGCCTGATTGACCGTAGTTCTGTCACATGGGGGCTAAGTTCTTAAAGCTTAACCAGAGGCCCAGATGAACAAGACAGATAATCTGGAGAACAGCTTACTTTGAATCTTATTGACTTCCATGTGCGTTAATACACCTGCAATATTTTGACAAAGTTCAAGAGAATTTTTTTTTTTTTTGTTTTGTTTTTTGTTTTTTGTTTTTTGAGATAGAGTTTCTCTGTATAGCCCAGGCTGTCCTGGAACTCACTCTGTAAACCAGGCTGGCCTCGAACTCAGAAATCCGCCTGCCTCTGCCTCCCAAGTGCTGGGATTAAAGGTGTGTGCCACCACTGCCCGGCTCAAGAGAATATTTAAGGAATAGTTAACAACAATAAAAAAAAAAATAGCCCTCCATATTTCAGGAGATACAAAATTTCTTTCTTGGAAATAATATAGATTTAAGAATATAGAAAATAATTTAAAGTATTAGGTTTAATTTTTCAAATGTTTTAGCATACTTACTTATTTAATCTTTTTCTAAATCTTGTGTTGTGCATGCATGTGTGTGTGTGTTCATGGCTTTACGGTGTCGGTCATGCTGTAGGTAAACAGTCTAGCACTGAGCTGCACCCCTAGCCCTCTGAGACCAAAATATTTTGACTGTATTTCTAGTCCCGGTTAGGGCTGTCTAGGCTTTTCTGGGTTCTATAAAACCATGGGAGAGGGATGTAGACAATTTAGTGTGTAAAGGCACCTGACACCAAACCTGACTCCGTGTGTGGCTGTGGCACAAATGTGCCCACACATACTTATATATGAACAGAAAAAACAGAGTAAATAATGTCATTTAAAACTTTAATGATGAAAGATTATTACAGTGTGTGTATGTGTGTGTGTGTTTGAATCATTGATACAGATCTTGTTGAGCTTCTAAATCTTTAGCTTGTGTTGGCTTTCATAGCTAAGTTTAAAGCTGTTCTAGAGATCTATCAGAATATGTTTTCAAGATAACACAATAATATAAAAATGGCTTTGGCCTTGGAACAAATTTCAGTTTAATTTAACTCTATCAGGCTCTGCCCTTCCAGCCATAGCTTTGTTACTTTGCCTTTTTATCCCATTCTGATTTTAATGTGTTATCAATTCAGGGACAGCAGTATTAGTATAATCGAGAGATCACCATTTCAACCTAGTATAGGATGTTATCTCAAATCAGTATTAACAGCCAACCAACAATGGTGCGATCCCAGCTAACATTGTGTGTGAAGCCCCTTCTGATTTCATACTTAACATTCATTGAGCAGTTTTCTTTTTTTCTCCCCCCCCCTCCGCCCCCCACAATTCATGGACAGGCAGGGACGGGATTTGAACCAGGGAGAGACTCAGTCAGGACGACTCTGGAGCACGGAGACTAGAGTGGTGCGCCACCGCTGGCCGGAACAGTTTTCTTTTGAGGAAAAGTTTGGAAACTTTAGTCACCCAAAAAGGAGAGACAAAAGGCAGAAAGAGAAAGGAGGAGAGGAATGTGTCAGAGTCCAGAAAGCAATCCTCCGAGTAGTCTCTCATCCAGATTGCAAGTGTGCAAACCTAGCAGGTCTGTGACTACTCTTCTCTGCCCTCCCAACTCAGGCACTTGGCACATCACTCTACTGCAGTTCCTAGACCCTCAGGTAGGGAAGAGGCAGCTCTGGATCTAGATGCCTCCTGTGGGCACATTCCAGAGCAGCTGGGTCATGAGTCAGCCAGTTGGAAGACTGGATGCTGGTTTGTGGATGGTTTAGGTAAGCAGGGTCTGAATGAAGTCTTAGGATCAGATGAATAATGTGACCAACTATTATCTTTTTACTTCTAAATTTACTTTGCCCTTAAGCGTGAAAATAAAGATCTTAACCCTGAACAGTAAGAATCCTGTGGGCATGATAAAGTCTAAGGGTGACGCTGAGGAATGGGGACCTTCCCTATCTCTCCCCATGTCCGGGATGAGCATTAGTCACTGGGAGGGGCTCCAGCCCAGACATTTTAACAGAATGGCTCTTTGTGCTTCGAGAGTCAGACAATCCGGAGTCTAAACACCAGCTCCACCACTCACATGTCCTGAGATAGAGAGCAAGTTACCTCACTTCCTTGTCTCTCAGGCCTGTACATGACTGGGTCAGCATGAAGTATGAGCTGAACTCTTTCCAGGTGACCGTAATAATACAGGAGCATGGCCAGTCAGGTGACTAGGCCTGGAACTCCAGGCCTGATGATTCTGGCTGAGAAATAGCAGATGGAGGGTGGGGGTCTGTGCTTCTAGGCAGGTCCCAGTGACACAGCTGTGAAAAGATTCCACTGGTCAAGCCAGACTCCATTGCTTCAGCAGCAGCTAAATTCAGATTAGAATTCTGGGAACTTTCCATCTCTTCAAAGTTCTTGCTTTCTTATTTCAAGACCTTCTCCCCACACATAAGGGGGTGCTACAGGGTTCCTGTATGTGTAAGTCTCTGTGCCAGCACCTCAGCTCCATTAGCCTTCAAGCATAGGGAATGGGCAAAGTGAGAAGGCCGCTTAGTCAGGAAACTGTGGGTGTCCTGCAGGCCCGACAGCTCTACACGCTCTAATTACAGTCCAAGGGAAAGACAGTGTTGTCACAGCACCTGCGACCCTGACACAGAAGGACGACCCAGAGCTCAAAAACAGCATGGCCTACATAGTGACTTCCAGGCCTACTTAAGCTACAGAGTGTAATTTCATCTCAAAGAATAAAATAAAATGTAACATGGGAAAGCCTCAAATTACATTCATCAAAACAATGAAAGTCTTGCTTTACAGTCTTTTATTCCTTAGCTCTCCTCCTCTCCCTCCCTCCCTCACCCTCCCTCTTTCTCCTCTCTTCCTTCTCCACCCACTCCCATGCTATGAATGGACCCCATGGTGTGTTTTAACAAATCCACTAAACATAGGCAAGAACAGAGTTAACACATTGGGCACCAACAGTGGTGGCCCTTTGATTGGAGCTGGGGAACTCTCCTCCTCAGGAGAAGCTTTGACAGGAGGCAGCTTAAGCGCCAGGAGACCACCAGGCAGAAGGCAATGTTCTGGACAGAAGTAGCACCAGTAAAGGAACTGGGGTTTTCTAGGTGTGTATTGATAAAGCTGCTTGGGAAAAGCAAATAGAGTAGGCCTGAAGATATAAACGACTAGATAGAGTCCGATGCTAACGGAGCAGAGAGAGAAAGATGACAGCAGAGGGTTAGAGAAGGCACCACTCAGCCTGAGGCTGTTTGTAAAGAGTGACAGTCCACAGGGTCAAGCATCTGAAGGGGGCTGTGGAGGAGGAGGGGCCTGCACTTTCAGACTTGACTAGCTGCTCCCAGGAGTCTGATGTGAGAAAAGACAACCCTGAGTGGGCTCTGCTTTAGGGTAGGGAGACTGTGGGCAGAGCCAAGCTTTGGAGTCAGCTGAATTAAAATCCCCACCCTAGTTCTTATGCACCATATGTTCTTGGGAATATCATACCTCTCTGGGTCTTGTTTCTCATTTCATTTCCAAGCCTGCTTTGTATAATGGTAATATTCCTGCGTGCTGCATTTTTATTTTCATTTCAAAACATGACATGGGGTCTATTCATTGTTCTCATGGCTCTGGTTGCTTCTTCCTTTCTACAGTGGAGATCAGCTCCAGGGCTTCAATGCTAGGCAAGCATGTTGGTGGAAGTTGAACTCTACTCTCTGAGACTTTTAAACAGAATACCTGGGCATTTGGTAATCAAAACAAACAAACTTAGTCTTACTGTAGGATTGATTTTATTCCTTCTATGGTTTGGGAGAAAGGGTGGGAAATATGGTAGGGGTTGAAACAGGGTCTCGGTGTACAGAGCAGGCTGGTCTTGAACTCATGATACACTGGCTCAGCCTCCCAGGGACTGGGGTTACAGACAGCCTGCATTCCATAGTGAGTTCCAATCCAGTCTGAAATGCATAGCAAGATGCTGTCTCAAAACACATAAATACATACAATACATATATTTTCGAGAGTATTGTATACTTTTTCTCTAGCTTAGAAAGTAGCTAAGTTCTCCAAGATAACAAAAGTATTAATAGTAAAAATAAGACCCAAACTCAAATGTTCTTACCACTGTTTAGACTCTGTGGTGGTGTTGTCTCCTCTGGTATTCGGTGTTGCTAGGATTGCTTCTGTGCCTCACTTTGAAATTGGTACTGGATTTGTAGCCTAGTGGCAGAGTATAAGGCTGTGCTGGGATTAGACCCTAGCACAAAAAAAAGGGGGGGGGGGCAAAACTGCCCATTTTTCAGAAGCTGATGCCATCCAAGCGTTCTCCATTCTATTGCAGCAGTGAAGTATGTCCTCCATCTACATAAGCTGCTCAGAAGGACCGGGACAGCATGGACTGTGCTGGGTATAAGTGGGGTGTCCCCCAGCCTGTGAATGAGTGCACTCGGAGTTAGCATTAGCTGACTGCTGTCTGTGGCAGTAGAACAGGAGTTACCAGGATTAACACACGGCCCATTATTTCCGTCTGTTGCCCCCACAGACAAGCATGGCACGATTCCAAGTGTTGTAGGTGTTACCATGAGCTCACCAACAGTCCTGACTGGAAGGCAGTGCTGTAGTGATGTCAAGAAGAAAGCCACACACAGCGTTACTTGTTCACTGGCCCATAGCTGCTCAGTGGCAGGGTGTGGGTAGGCTCAAATTGCTGTGCAGCTTGTGTGTCTACCCCAGTACCTATTTTTCATTCTAAATTCTCTTGACAAACAAGCACTGTGCTTCTAAGTAGAATCCAGTTTGATAGCACATTTCAGTGTTATATAGCACCAGCATATTGTTACCATTACTTAC
Source organism: Mastomys natalensis (assembly GCA_021653895.1). Classification (NCBI taxonomy): domain Eukaryota; kingdom Metazoa; phylum Chordata; class Mammalia; order Rodentia; family Muridae; genus Mastomys; species Mastomys natalensis. The sequence continues at coordinate 1,525,179 of JAJTUV010000928.1, read as the reverse complement.
TATGAAAACATCCTGGTTCTAGATGAGACTGACTTGCTCATGTCCATATTACTGAGGCTTAGGGGGTGGAGTCCATTTCTCTTTTTAAGAACCTATGAACTAGGCATGAGTTAACGTGAAAGGAGGGAAGGTTAACATTCACAGTGTTTCATGGTTTGTCTGGACATGTTCCTCTTATACATAGGTGCATCTTTATGAAATTAAATGACTGTTGAGGACTTAAAGATGTAACAAGCTTTACTGGCCATCTGGGGCCACTGCCCTCAGAACTCCATGGGCTGGGTGGCTTCAGCATCAGAATTACATTTTCTCACAGCTTGGAGTCAGGGAAGCCCCAGACCAGTGTTAGGTCTCATGTTTGCTTGGGGCTCTCTCCACAGAGCACAGGCTCCAAAGAGAACCAAACGGTCCATGAAGATGGCTCAGCAGGTTACCATACTTGCCACGAGCCAGACCTGCACCTAATTTCATGTAGCCATGTAAAGATGGAAGAAGAGTTGTTTTTGACCTCCATATATGTACTGTGGTGCACAAGCATCACACATACACAGTGTAAGAGAGGAGAGGGAGAGAGGGCCAGATATAATGGTACCCACCTTTAATCCCAGCATTTGGGAAGCAGACCTTTCTGAGTTTGAGGTCAGCTTGGTCTACAGAGCAAGTTCAGGATAGCCAAGGCTACACAGAGGAACCCTGTCTCGAAAAACCAAAAGAAGGGGAAAAAATAGACCACTTAACACATCTTTCTGTATGTATTATCATTAAATCTTACCAGTAAGGTTCCTATGTAGAAAATCCAACTTTATATATATGAATGGGCCTGTGTTCCTCTTTCAAGATGGCCTCTCACTATGGCTTTATTCAGTCATTCAGTGCATGCTGTCTGTATAGAGCATATAGTAGGTGTTCTTCCTTAAAGTCAGTTTTTAACTGGAGCCTGAGAGTCTCTCTGGCACCATAGGCTTTTGTATAGGTAGGAACTTTGAAAACTAGCTTCCTCGATTTTGATCAGATGACTGAAGTCCAAATGGATGTGGTGAAGGCTAGGCATGGCCCCTTCGGTTAGGGGAAGCCTGTCCCCCCAGCCTCCTCCTCACTGCCCTGGATGACTCAAGGTAGCCTCACCTTGAATTGACCTTGTCCTTTCACCAACAAGCCAGTTCAGCTCTTTGAGAAGCTTTGTAAGCCGGGCGGTGGTGGCGCACGCCTTTAATCCCAGCACTTGGGAGGCAGAGGCAGGCGGATTTCTGAGTTCAAGGCCAGCCTGGTCTACAGAGAGAAGGTTTGTGTGTCCTTGAATACTAACTTTGAGAAAGTTAATGCTACAGAATTGCAAATAGCTTTGACCCAAGTGTGGTGGTACCCGCCTGTAATGGTGACTTCTGGAGTATAGGCAGGACTAGGAATTCAAGGGTCATTCTAAAATACAGAGCAAGCTCAAGGGCTACATGCAATTATGTCTCAAATCTACAGATTTTATTGTTGTTGTTGTTGTTTTGGGTTTTTTTGTTTTTCAAGACAGGGCTTCTCTGTATAGCCCTGGCTGTCCTGGAACTCACTCTGTAGACCAGGCTGGCCTTGAACTCAGAAATCCTCCTGCCTCTGCCTCCCAAGTGCTGGGATTAAAGGCATGTGCCACCTAAATCTAAAGATTTTATGGTCCAAATTTCGGACATTCTCACATACAGTGTTAATAATACATGGATTTTTAATTATCATGGTTGGAAGAAACTTTATATATTAAAGAAAGTAGCTCTGAGGGTAAGTTTGCCTCCTGAAATGGGAAAGGAACATATAAAGGAGAAAAAAGGTCTTTTATCATTGATCAATTGTTCTTGGTTCTTTATGTGTATTTGTATGTATATGTGGATATGTTTGGAGGTGCATGTTGTACATGCAGGTGTACATGCACATATGCAAATATTGTAGAAACCAGAGGGGTATGTCAGGTGTCTACCATGGTTTTGAGACATGGCTGTCATTATGATCTGGCCAGTTAAGCTAGGTGGCAGTTAGTATAGGGTTCTGCCTGTCGCTGCCTCCCCAGGTTGGGTGCTGGGAAAGGAACTCATGCTTGCATTGGCAAGTGCTTTTACACACTGAGCCATGTCACCGGCCCGGTGACACTTTTTAAAAGAGATTATGGAAATAGAACTGCTGATCCTAGAGCTTACAGGCATGCAGTCTGTGCCCCAGAGAGCTAAAGACTCTGTTCCTAAAGAGCAGAATCCAGGGCAGCCTCCTTGGCATAGTGAGAAAAACAAAGGCCGTGCCGGATCTCACACACTCAAGAGCTGGCTTCAGTGTGGGACACTCACCAGCACCAGCCATTCACGTTCTGAGCTGCCCTGTGTTGGATCTCCCTGTTCTCCCCCAAAGCTGCACGAGAAACTGTCTGGCTAGAGAGAGAAGAGCGAGCCCGGCAGCACTATGAGAGGCACCTGGAGGCACGGAAGAAGAAGCTAGAGGACCAGCGGCTGAAGGAGGAGCGGAGGAGGGCTGCGGTGGAGGAGAAGCGGAGGCAGAGGCTGGAGGAGGACAAGGTATGGGGAGAACTCCCGGTTCCATCCTGGCAAGTGCAGACAGCTGCAGGTGTTGGGGAGCACAGGCTGGGGGAGATGGAAGTCGACTGGTCGTTAGTGTTGCTGCTGGAACTTTGAGTTCCCATGTCTCTCGTGAAAACCTAACACTCATTACTGCTTTATTTGGCCATACTGAAGTGCTGAAATCACCCAGTGGGCTTCTATAGCTTCTTGCCATATTAACTTCCATCTAAGTAAATATTTCCACATACGTACTTCATTCACACTCAACCCTTAAATGTTATATAAGGTTTTAGAAAATAAGAGAGAGGGGCTGTTACACTCCAAATAGTAAGGTTATACAGTATAGGAAGCCTTGAGCATCCATGAGAGGCGGGGTTAGAGCATGCTTATAATCCCGACACTCAGAAAACAGATGAGGTAAGACTGTCACAAGTTCAAGGCTGGCCTGGGCTATGTATGAAGACCAGGCCTTAAAAGACTTTTTCTCTCTTGGACCTCTTCCCATTCTTGAGAGTTCTTTCTCATTTTCCTAAATATGTCCATTCTGCTTGGGCAGGGGGAGGCAGAAAAAATATTGTGTTCTCACATTCTTTTTTTTTTTTTCTTTTGGTTTTTGGAGACAGGGTTTCTCTGTGTAGCTCTGGCTGTCCTGGAACTCACTCTGTAGACCAGGCTGGCCTTGAACTCAGAAATCCGCCTGTCTCTGCCTCCCAAGTGCTGGGATTAAAGGCATGCGCCACCACCGCCCGGCTGATTTCTGCTTTTAAAATACAGCCACACATGAGGCTGGTTTATAGACATGGGACAAGTACTTGCTAGCATGCGTAAGGCACACCTCTCTCTCTCTCTCTCTCTCTCTCTCTCCTCTGTTTCTCTCTCCTTCTCTCTCTCTTTCTCATATGCACCACACACACACACACACACACACACACACACACACCAGTGGTACGAACTTGTAATTCTTGCCATCAGGAAACTGAAGCAGGGATGCCAAATTTGAGGTTATCAAGACACATGATGTATAAGCGTACACGCTGAGCCTCAGCTTAAGTGAAGACTACTAGCGTTGGCAAAGGCAGCCCACCCAGTAGGGAAGTATCTGAGTATCTGATACACACAAGGACTTTTTTTTTTAATTTGTTTTTTTTATTTATATGAGTACACACTGCAGCTATCTTCAGGCACACACTAGAAGAGGGCATTGAATCACATTACTGATGGCTGTGAGTCACCATGTGGTTGCTGGGAATTGAACTCCAGACCTCTGGCCAAGCAGTCAGTGCTCTTAACCACTGAGCCATCTCTCCAGCCCATACAAGGACTTTTGAACTGGGAACTAATGGTTGCAGAAACGAACCAAGATTGTTACTATTCCCATCTTAAAGTGCAGAAGTTAGGAAATAGATTATAACACCAATATAGTAGGGCAGGAAATTAGGTAGTCCACTCTATTCCGGCTTAAGTTGCAGAACCTTCAAACAGCTAAACCTAACTGCTGGCTCTTCTGTCCCACATAAGGAACGCCATGAAGCTGTCGTCCGACGGACGATGGAAAGGAGCCAGAAGCCAAAGCAGAAGTATAACCGGTGGTCATGGGGAAGTCCTCTCCATGGGAGCCCAAGCATCCACAGTGGAGGTGAATACAGATGCCACTTTCAAACCCTTTCTTTGACTTTTGGTTGGAGTTTTTACTGGACAGTAAGAGTATATTTGATTTTTGGTTTTTATTTCCCCCCTAAATCTCTAGTTGCAAAACAAAAAAATCCCTCCGAAATCATAAAACTATAATTAAATGATGCTTCCACTATTGAGGACAAGAGGGTGATGGAGGTCAGACCCAAGATCTTCTCTTTGCCTGGGCATGAGCTCCTCTCCCTAGACAGAAACCTATGCAGCACCTCAGAACTGGAAAGCCTCAACTGTTTTAAGGATCTGTCTGCATAAGGTTTGCATGGCTTTGGAATACATCATCCCAGGTCACTTTCTGTCTGGAAGGGTCTCAGCAGTACACCTGGATCAGAGTCTGTCCCGTAAGCGCATGTGCACCGACCTGACCTGTATGTACAGTGCTAACGTTTTGTAGGAACACATGCTGATATCTCAGACTAGAAACAGTGGTAAACATCCAGGCTACTTGTCTCTCCTTGAATGGACATGAAATTATCTTGAAATATGACATTAGCAGAAGGCTTATCTCTGTACAGTAAATTCAGTATACCTCAGTGCTTACACAGTATGTCAGTTCTTTCTCTGTCCTCAGGTGGTTTTGCTGCGTCATCACTCTCCTTGGGTTAGCAGGCGTGGACCACCACGTCACAGCTTTAGGGGGTACTAGAAAATCTGGTACAGACATCCTTGTTATTGCTGACTGCCTGCTTTGTAGCCAGCACCCCCAGACAAAGGACCCGTTCATGGATCGCTGAACCACCACCAGCCTAGTCACTGCGCGTGCTGCTGTGCATTGCACAGACCGGGATCTGCACCGAGCACAGTGTTTCTAAAGTGTTACAAGGTCAGGTGACTTGAAGGTGTTGAAATGACCACACATGGCACGTTTGCTTTCGCTGTAATTTTTAGTAAAACCATTTAAGTGTCTTTTGGCTAAGAATTACCTATAGGGTGCGTCCAGGTTAACAACCCCCATAACCTTCAGTACTACTCGGAATTGGCTTATATCCAGTTGAATTTTTCTTTGCACGTTTGCTGTGTTTTTCCCATTTTTTTTAAATATTTTTTGATTTATTGTAATTTTATGTGTATGAATGTTCTATCTGCTTGTATGCTGTATTCCAAAAGAGAGCATCAGATCACACAGATGCTTGTGAGCCACCATGTGGTTGCTGGGAATTAAACTCAGAACCTCTGAGAGAGCAGCCAGTGCTCCTAACCATTGAGCCATCCCTCCAGCCCCTCAGTAATGTTTTTTTATACCTTCTCTTTTTTTTTTTTTTTTTTTTTTTCTTTTTTTAAGTTTAGCAAGTATAACCACAACTTATTTCTCTGTGACACTGAGCCAAACACAGAAGCACATTTCCCTCTGTGGCCCTTTGCCACCTGTGATGGAGCACACACCAAATGTGCCATCATAAAGATAGGATGTATTTCATCAGGAATAGTTTTCATGAATGTTCTGATGGAAAATGTCATGGTAAATGCTTTTATAACCATGATTTTTTTTTTTTTTTACTGAGCTTCATGCTCTCTGTCTTTATGACAGAAATTCTCTGTTGTACAGTGGCAAACATCTTTGAGAAAAAATTTACTTAGTTTTAATTCTTGTCTTGTACTTTGCTATTCTGAACAGTATAGCCAGTGACGCGTTTATGAGCTGTTAGATAAAGTCCAGTGCCTAGATTGGAGCAATCTACTAGTCTACTAAAAAAAAAAAGAGACATTTGTGTGAGAAACAGTTGGAATTGGTCCAAGTTCTCAAAGACTAGGAAATGATCCACTGCGGGGTTGAGCGAGCCGTCCATTCTGCTCACTGGCACCTTCCCTTCCTTCACAGCATCCCTGTACTAACCCTGCTAATCACTGTAAGAAACGGTCCCCATTACAGTGAGCGTCTTGTCTGTGTTGCTGGTACATCAGCTAGTATTACCATGGAAACAATTTTATTTGTAAACCACCAATCCTTTTGTGAAATTGTTTCTTGTTCAGTAAGAAAAACTGGATGAAAGTTGACTGATGGCACCACACACCCTGGCCTGGCTCCATGGCTCCACCACCCGTCACAGAACTGTGAACTTTGCCATTCACGCTACTTCGGTGCATGACTGTCTAGCTCATCTTCGTCTTGCTTACTAAGAAATAGATCTAAGTGCTTTTAGTAACCCATTGACAAATACCTGGGGATATGCTTAATATAGACACTGCTCTCCCAGCTAAATCTTAGCATATAAGCAATGTCAGGGAGTGTGTCGCCATAGAACCATGTGCACACACCCACCTTCAGCATCGGGGTGCTCCTGGTACTATTTCCCCTCTGGACTTCTATTTTTTTCTCATTGCCAAAACCCCACCAGATAAATGTAAATGGAAGGCACAGGAATCACACTTGGTGATTTATTTTTCTTTTCTAAAACATAATTAAATGTCAGCTATAAAAGTAGTTCCCAGTTGAAGATCCACTTCTTATTAATGAGACTTATTACCAGCAGGTTGTAGATAATAGTCAAAATGGCTATACTACAGGGCAAAATTCATTAAAAATGCTTACTGCCAAGGCTATTCAGACCAGCAGGAACAGTGCAAAGGTGGTACTGTGGAGAGCATTTTAAGTTGTACTTTCATCAGCCAATAATGGCAGACATGTTCGGCATCTTTACTGCTAGCCACCGTGGTTAGATGCACAGTGAGATGGATAGTCTTTATTACCTGTAGTTTGTTCAGGCATCATGAACTTACTAGTGAGCAAGACTTTGAACTCTAAAGTCTTCCTTAAATTATTTGGCTGCAGGATACTCATTGGCTTTGATTGAATTCTGGTTTATATTGTTGTCAGTTCTGCTGGACAAGTTTATGTACTGATTCTACCTCTTGCTATCAGAGCCACCCACACCCCTAGTTCTAGTGCTCAAACCAGAGCCATGGCACAGGAAGCAAACTCTCCAACACTGAACCCTTTCTGTTTATTTATTTTCTATTGAGACAGAATCTTGGGCTCAGATACAGCTCAGTTGTAAAGCCCTTACCTAACTAACAATGGATCCAATCCCCAGGAAAGATACAGAAACAGAGTGACTGAAGGTGGTCACCTGCAACCCCTTGAATTGGAAATCAGAGATGTAATAAGTCTCAGGCCTAGTCAGGTCATGTTGAGACCCTCTCAAAAAAAAAAAAAAAAAAAAAAATCAAGGTAAGGGGCTTGCAAAAATCCCCAGGCCTCAAATTTATAGTTCTGACTTAGCTTCCTAATAGCTGGATATAGGCAGGCCCCAGCCTTCATGGCCTTACATATCAATCAAATCATCCTATAGTGAACGTCAGTGCTGCAAGTGAAATGTCTGTAGAATCAAGAGAGTCTGCAGCAGAACCAGGTGTGCACTTCACATGCATACACACACCCCAGGTGGACACTTCACACCCAGGCGTGCTTCACGCACATGGCATGCGCGCGCCCACGCACACACACCACACACACACACACACACACACACACACACACACACACACACGCACACGCTGCGGTACCATACCCATTTCCCGAGCCTCTCTTTGCTTCACAGTGTGTCTGCATCAGCTTAGTAGCCTTTCTCTGCTCCTGGGTTTGTCTTCATCTGCTTGTATCATAATCACATGCTTGAATTTAAACTGGTAAACTGAATGTTTATATTATTTCTTAAGAAAAACACTACTTGTTTCTAGCCTTTAAGTCCCTCTAGTGTGTCCACTTAGAGAACTGTGCTGTTGTGGAAGATCTAGAAATGCCAATGGCCTCCAGTCCTGCTGCTTGTCCCACCGCTGAACTAGGAAATGCAATCCTGCTTGCTGGCCATCAATTAGCACTCTCTCCGTTTGTTTTAGATCCAGACAGGCGGTCAGTTTCCACCATGAATCTTTCGAAACATGTTGATCCTGTCATTAGCAAGCGGCTCTCGTCCTCATCTGCAACTTTGCTAAACTCTCCAGATAGAGGTACAGTCAAAAGGAAAACAAAACCTGTTCTGTTGCTTACCTAATGTTTTCTTTCCTGGATGTGTACAGATGGAAATAGCATCTGAAGTTGCTCTCCCTACATTTCTTAAATAGGAAGAAAAAAACTTGAGAGTAAAAAAGCATAAGCGGCCGCGCATCACTGCCTTGGGATGAGAGCGTGTCTCGGGTTAGAAGGTGGCTGACTGGTGCATGTAGCAAACGGTGCTTTCCTCAGCCGGTTGGCAGACGAAGTCACCCTTACCAACCAGAATGCACACAATCTTGCTTTGGACAGTCCTGTCCCTTAATCATCCGTATGCTGGGAGTGCTGGGTGCCAGCTTTCCAAAGAGAACCTTAAATGACTCATGATGGCAGTTTGATTTTACCTACTTGTTTCTCATTTGGTCAGACATCTCTCGTGGTACTTCTGATGTGTGTGATTGCTTGCTGTCTATTCATTTCAGTCTTGAGGGCTCAACCTCATTTTAAGGTCCTCATTACCATGTTCTCCAGCTAAAGGCTTAATGGAGTTTTGAGTTTATGCATCCTATGGATTTACAGTACATGAATATTTAGTTATTCATAAAACGGAAGTTTTGTTTTATATCATGGATGAAACAATCAAGCTTTTCAGAAAAGCTACTTGTTTTAATAACTACGATGATTTTAAATAAAACCAAAGAATTATGTAATGCAAAGCACACACTTTTTAAAAATAACAAGTTATGGTGACCTTGAGTATGTTTTTATGAAATTAGAAAGTATCATGTCTTAATCTGTAATAAGAATGTAATGTACGCATGTTCCGTGTGTGTCAGTTTATATATCTTGTATTTTATATTACAGTTCCATTGTAATATGGTATTATGTAATATGGTATGTTGGTATTATTCTATAAAGTGGCAAATGTTTGAACAGTTTCTATTCTTGCCTTCTTACCCAAACTGCTCCTTTTTTAAGCTAAATTTGCCTAAAGCGTTGATATTAGAATGTCATCCAGTTTTAGAGGTTTTTCATGTTAATTTATTAAATTTTCCTTCATAAGTATGCTTTATTGCAGACTAGATGGAGTACATTGAGGGAGGGGTAACCTTGTGTTTCATGTTCCTTCCCTCACTGAACATAAGATGGAGATTTGCTGTGGATGTTGTGCCTACAGTTGACTGTTCCCTTCCTTTTCCTTTAACGCACTCACTAACCTAGAACTTTAATGTCATACTTTGAGAACCCAGGTCTGAGACAAACCATAGTTAAGGACTTATAATGTTCTTAGTTAAGTTATAATGTTTTTCCGCCCACTACAGTCCCAGGTAAAGAAGGAGGATAAGGCGATGGGCTGTAAACCAGCTGATGCCCTTACCAGTCTCTGATGATTGAACTTGCTGAATTCGTTGTCAGTTAGAAATAAAATTACGTTTAAACCCTTTGTATGATGTATCTGATTGGATTTTCTTAGGGTAATGTGGTCTGGGGACTAATATCCATTGGGTAGCCCATCTATTCTATTTGGGGTGATTCAGTCAACCCCTCAGAGGTTGAGAATCTAACTGGTAACGTCCTGCAGGGTAATGAACTGGATGCTCGATTAGCAGTCTTCACGAAGCGGCTCTGTGGCACCTGCACTTCCCACCTGCATGGCCTCCACATCTGCTGTCTTTGTTCTTGTTCTGTTTCCGGACAGGAAATCACTATGGAACCCTAAGTAGTCTGGAATTCAGTATGTAGACCAAGCTGGCCTTGAACTTTCGTCATTCCTTCTGCCTGTCAGTGCTGAGATTACTGTGTGCACTGCCACAGTGAGCTATGCAGTCGCTGGCTGAATTAGACGTGGAGTTAGGAGTTAGAAGACAATAGAATCTCAGTAGCTGGGGCCAGGAAACTGCCCTTTGCACCAAGACACAGGACTAAGGACTAAGTCCATGTTTCACAGACTTAAACTAATAACTAAACTAAACTGATAGCAGAAGAGGGAGAGCCCTGAAGTCAGTTCCACTTTCCTGCCCCTGTCAAAGGAGCTGTGAGCAAGGCACTGGTCTACCACAGTATAACCTGGAAGGGGCTCTAGTGCTATAGAAGGCTTTGTTTGCTCATCTGTTTTGGTTAAGCAAAACCTTCAGTAAGAGGACTCTCCTGCCAGCTATTTTTGAATGCTAGTTATGTCTTATTGTCTCCGTAGGAAGAGTTCTTATCAGAATAAACTAGAAGCTTTTATAGACAAATGAGCTTTCTCCCGCCTGGGGCAGTGGTACCTCAAAGCTGATGTTAGTTTGAAGCTCTAAAAGTCAGGGCTGGAATGCATCTGAGCAGCTCTCCTGGTTACCAAATGTACTGGAATACAGGTTGCTTAATAAGCAGCCACCTCCCCCAGTGTGCTTTCCAGACACTGCAAAGGGAGCCTGCCACAACTACTACTGTGACCCACCTTCTTCAGAACATTTGTGATCGGAGGTGGCTTTGTGAGTGCCACACAGGCACGAGGACCTGGGTTAGAGCTACTTAAAAAGATACAGGCTCGGACAGGCACAGGGATGCACACCTTTAATCCCAGCACTTAGGAGACAGAGGCGGGTAGATAGCTGTGAGTTCAAGGACAGCCTGGTCTACAGAGTGAGTTCCAGAACAGCCAGAACTATATAGTGAGACCCTGTAAACAAACAAAGAAACCATTAAAAATAAATAAATTAAAAATTGAAAAAGAAAGCCAGGCATGACAACACTCACCCGTAATGCTAGTGCTGGAGAGTCAGAGACATGAAGATCCTTAGGGCTCCCGAACCTGTCTGGCTTAATCCGTGAGTTCTAAGTTCTGACGAAAGACCACACCTCAGGAAATAAGGGGAGGGGAGATGCTCAGCAGTTCAGACGCTTGCTCTCTTCTCCAGCACATGAGTTCTCTTCCCAGCACTCATGTCAAACGGCTTAATATTGCCTGTAGCTTCAGCTCCAGGGGGTATGACACCCTCTTCTAGCCTGGAAATACACACACACACACACACACACACACACACACACAGCATTCCTTCACAGACCTACACATATACACATAAGTAAATAGACAAATCATTAAGATGAACCACAGTTGAAGATGCTGACCTGTGGCTTCCACATGCACACATATATAAACATGTACTTATACCTACATACATACACAAATACACACGTGTGTGTCACACATCTACAAAATAGGTACACAGAGGGGGAAAACACTGTTATTTTTACACCTGAATTGTGTCACATAGACTAATAAAATTACCTGGAAGCACATAATTTCTCACTGATTGTTCCTATAAGTGCTACAGTAGATACCATTGCCATTTGGAAATTTACATTAAAGGTGCTTATTATCCTCATTTTTTTTAAGGATTTATATGTTTTATGTATATGAGTACACTGTCCACTGTTTTCAGACACACCAGAAGAGGGCATCAGAGCTCATTACAGATGTTTGTGAGCCACCATGTGGTTGCTGGGAATTGAACTCAGGCCCTCTGGAAGAGCAGTCGGTGCTCTTAACCGCTGAGCCATCTCACCATCGCATATTCTCATCTTAACCAGATTTTTCTCAAGAAGGAACGATGGGACTTTAAAAGAAGGAGCATGAGATTGTCTACTTAGCTTAAAGTTAGTCTAGACAGCCCAGGTGTGGTGGCGAATGCCTAATCCCATCACCTAGGAGACTGAGGCCTATGTAGTGAGCCCTTGCCTCTAAAATAAATAAACAGAAATGAGTCCATACACTCTCACCTTGAATCCATATCTTAGGACATAGTGATAGATCTCAGCTGAATTCTGTCCAAAATCACTTTTTAGCCTAAAATTAGATGTTTTCATTCTTGCTATACTTTGAATTAATTGCCACATCTATGTATGGTTTCAGGTAGCACTCAAGAATTCTTCTAATGCCAACAGTCAGGATCTAGCAACATCTAAGTTCTGCCTGGCACCCATGACCTTGAAACCTTTGTGCTCAGCAGTTGACGTTGTGCTCACAGGTGGAATGTGGCAATGTGATTTGCAAAGCACTGATTTAGCCCAGATCATTCAGGCGAGGACCACAATGGCGATGGCTAGCCATGGGCCGGAATTGCATCTTTGAGGTCTCTCCTCACCATGATCAGGGTTTCATGTCAGTGCATAAATAGGACCAGCCAGTTCCACCAAGCTATCTCCTCCCTCAGCATTTCAAAACTCTCCAGATCATGAACTTCTACATTAAACAAGAAGGAAAAGGGATGTTGTCTGCAAGCTTGAACTAAAATTTTACAAATGCTCAGTCTGTCCATCCCCTCTCTTGCTTGTCAGTCATGAATGTGGTAGAAGTGGAAATACCTGGGATTTGTAACAGTCTGCATGTGAAGCAGCTTCTCTAGCTGATGCCTGGAAACCGTGCAGGAGGTGGACTCCTTAAGGGGCGTAGGGCGGCTGGGGTTGGGGGCCAGTTAAAGCCAGGTGTGGTAGCATACACACCTTTAGTCCCAACATTTGGGAGGCAGAGATAGGCGGAAGGGGTCTCTGAGTTCCAGGCCAGCCTGGTCTACAGAATGAATTCAGGACAGCCAGGTCTTTGTTACACAGATTGTCAATGCTATCTTCTCTCTGCATTTCTGAGCCCCTGTCACCACAGGGCTTATCTCAGAAGGAAGACTTGCTGGCTTTATTTTCCCTCCCTTGCTAGTTTGAACATACTGTTCTGTTGAGCTATATGCTTTGAGTAAGCTGTACCGTATTGTCTGAGCTGCCGTCTACTAGCGTTCACTGCTGCCTTAGTGCTTTTAGTGAGTCTTCATGCTGGGAAAGACTTAGCCTTGGAAGCCAAAGACAGTAGTTCAAGCCTATGTAACCTGTAATCTCAGCACAGGCCACCCACAGTGTGTGCAACCTTGTCATGTTAATAATAATCACCATCATCTCCCTAATAAACAGAATACCTAATGGAAAATTCACCAATTCTTAAATTAACTAAAGTGTTGATCAAAATGATCACTTTTAAAGTAAAGTCAGGTCATTAAAGGGCTTCCTGGAAATTGGCTCTCCCTGCACGGAGGCGACTGTTTTCAGTGTAGCCCTGTCTAGCAGTATATGGTTTTTATAAGCTAAACCAGATTTCCAAGACTGTAAAAGTTATGTTCCTCTAAGAGATGATTGATGTATAAAGGACCAGCTACACCCGAGGAGCGCAGACCAGAGGTGGAGCAGTCATGATTAGATAGTTTTAAAAGGCTTTGATGAGTGACATGGGAGCACTTTCTAGGTGGCATGTGATCTGTGTGTGACAGTGGCATATTGCTGCAAGCCTCTTCACTTACCGTCTATGTTTTAGCGCACCATCGCTAGCTGCTCACAATGCAAACAAAGTCCTAATTGGTGTGCATTTTCTAACCACGGCCCTGCCAAATCCCAGGAGTTTGGGACCCACATGTCATTGTGTGAAGTTTGTTTTCAGATCTTCAGACATCACTAATAAACTTCAGGTTTATAGTTACATTGCACTTGGGCATTTCTGCTTACTTTTGTCTTCCTTCAGCGTTAGCCTTGATCTTCAGCTGAAAGTTTTATATTGTGCCAAACAGGGACCTGAAAGAGCCTAGCTTGCTGAGTGAAAAGCTCAAAAGAACCCCATAGAGACCTGTGCACGAGTCTTCTTTCGATTTATTGTAGCTCTTCCTCCAGTTATCCTAAACCATTCGTGGAGATCCATGAGTTTAACAGAGTTCTTGCAGCACTTTGTTAATCTAGTCTTCATTTGTCAGCCCCAATGAGGATGATTATTAAAGACATACAGGAAGCCTTCTGTCAGAGATGGCCATCAGAGAGGTGTTACCAATAATAGCAGATCTGTAATTGAAATGGTATTTCCATTTCAAGACCTGTTGTTTGCTTAACAAGAGCAGACCAGCAAAAATCCATTCCAGCTGCCCCTTTAGAGCCTGCTGTAAGCATAGCTCAAGGAAAGGCAGTGTTTGTGGAATAGCTGCTCCCTTGAGTAGGGATCCTGTTGGCCACATGTCTTCCCTGGAGAGCCTGAGCTGTCTCCAAGGGCTGTCCAGACTGTGGAGGTATTCGGCATAATTATGATCAGCACCCCCTTGGCCCAGTAAACAATGTCCCTAACATCTTGCTTATGTGGTGACATTTAGCTCGCCGCCTGCAGCTCAGCCCCTGGGAGAGCAGCGTTGTTAGCAGACTTCTGACGCCCACACATTCGTTCCTGGCCAGAAGCAAAAGCACGGCCGCCTTGTCTGGAGACACAGGTAAAGCCATCCAGGCGGAACTTTGTGGTGAGGTAAAGTCCTCCTTTTGAAGCCTGTCTGCTCTTCCCACGTTCAGCTAACCCCACCTCCATTCATCCTGGTGTGTGCTTCTCTCTGTGGGTGTTGGCTTTATACTCTTGGCATTGTTTCCTCTTAACATCCACCCTAACAACTTATCTGGACACCAGATGCCAGGCAGGCAGATGACATCCCTCACCTGATCAGATGGCCTCTGTCTGTTAAATTACCAGGAAAAAAAGTATCACTTAAACCTACTTTTCTTTCTACCCCTGTATGTCAACAGATGATCAAGGGTAGTGGATATAATTTAATACCACTATGCAGACTTGAAAATAAATCATCACACTCCTCTGACTTAAGCACATAGTTTCTTATTCTGGCAGCTTCCCCCTGCTGTGCCAGCCTTCTGTGTGTAACCTAGTACCTGGAACCTTCTAAGCTCTAAAGAAGGCTACTTGAAATGTACGCATTTGTTACTTTCACTGCAAACATAGAACATACCTAATCTTGGCTGTTACATTGAAACTTTTTCAATGCTAAATGTACCTGAATG
Source organism: Mastomys natalensis (assembly GCA_021653895.1). Classification (NCBI taxonomy): domain Eukaryota; kingdom Metazoa; phylum Chordata; class Mammalia; order Rodentia; family Muridae; genus Mastomys; species Mastomys natalensis. The sequence goes on along the minus strand of JAJTUV010000928.1, from coordinate 1,510,170 downwards.
AACCAACAGAGTGAACTGAAAGTAACTGTAATGTATCCAGTTGTTAAGACCCATCCATATAGGCTTTGAGTGACACTTGTATATTGGTGTCACTGTTGGATTTCCCAGCTCTCTCTGGGCACAGTGTCTGTGGAAGCAACTTAGCCACCCCTCACCCTCTGCACTTGGAAAACCACATGTCCTCTTTGAAAAGTTCCCTTTAAAAAGGCCTTGTTTCTTCATGCTGCACAAATTAACCTCTTGGTAGTTTTATGAACTTTCCTCTGTTAGCTAACAAGTGTCAGGTTCTGCTTCTCACTGTCCGGTGTGAGGCAGTCAAGGCTACAGGTCTGGGCACCCTCAGCACCTCTCTCTCTCTCTCTCTCTCCCTGGAAATGAGCTTGGCAGTCAGGCCATGTAGAGAATCTTCAGGTGCTCGCCTGTCCCTTTCAGCACTCAGCACTTCATCTGGGATTTTTCTGAAGGAAAAAGTGGAACATTTTAAGATTAGACTATGTTTTATACTGTGAACTTCACACTTCTTTGCAAGTGATGAAAGTAAGTCCTCTGCGTGTTGACTCTTCCAGGCTGCTTGTCCACCCTGTCTGTGGACACTCCGCAATGTGTGGCCATCACGCACCTGAATCCCGTGTTGTGTGTTGTCTTTGCTTGGAACGTGTCCTTCTCTGCTTTCTGTCGGCACTGACCCTGGCAATGCTTTTACCCCTTGTCTTTCCACGCCGTTTCTTTGCTGTCTTTCCTTTCCCACCCGCCGCCCCCTTCCTTGTCATGCTTAGTTGGGGTACAGTTGATGTTTGTGAAAAGCAGCACATAGGTGTTGAGTCTTGGCTACATTCTCTGGATTATAACTAGCTATGCCATTGACACAGCTTATATTTAATGAGATTAAAGACTCCTAGTTTTTATAAAGATACCCGCTTGGATTTATGAATGTAAATGTGTCTTAGTTGCCTTTCAGGACATGTGATGTCTTTATTTTCCAGTGTACCTTCTGGATTATTAGTTTCTCTCCATTTCAGATTTCCTCTTTCTTCATCTTATTCCCAATTGCCATTGGCAGAAGGGGCTATATCCATAGCCAAGACTACAATAGCAGTTAAGACCCTTGACTTTTAAGGTGCTCAGAGATTGCAGGAGCCTCCTCCACTCACAACCCTGAACAAGCAGTAAGGCTCCTGAGTGTTGGAAGAGCCCCATCTTACCCCTCCCATTTGCAGTCCCCACTTTGGGTTGATCTTTCCATGCCATGGTCCTCCGAACCCGCAGAATATGTGCGTGAGTATTAGAGGCTGGGATTAGGCAATCGGAACACTTTAGATGTGTGTGTCAGGCCTTTAACAAATGTTAACATTCTCCCCTGCCGCTACCCTGCCCTGATCCCACCACTCAAGCTGTGTCATCTGTTCTGAGCTCTGTGTTCCTACTGAAGTCCTTGATGGGTTATGCTAATGCTCTTTTGGCTGCCCGGAGTAGTGGAGAACGTCCTCAAAGGCATGTTTATTCTCTTGAATTAAACTGTACAGGACGTAGAGCGCACCCAAGGCATTAGTTACTCCTACTGTCTCTTCAGGAGAACGGGATTGTTCAGTTTGCAAGTTTCAGGCTTTCGGTGGTACATGTTTAGAATGTAATACCCTTGGAAATTTTAGCCAGAAGTATTTTTTGAACAATTAAAGTTGAGAATTTTTAAATAGATAGAGATAAGGATATTCTTAAACTAGATACAGTGGCACACACCTTTAATCCCAGTACACAGGAAGCAGAGGCAGGTAGGTCTCTGAGTTCGAAAGCCTGGTTTTCATAGCAAATTCCAGTGTAGCCAAGGCCACAGAGTGAGAAGAGAAGGTTTTCTACCCATACTTAATGCTTTTTGTTTTTCAACACTACAATAAAGAATAAATTAGATTGTTCCAGGATGGTCTCAGCAAATATTCATTTTTCACTTTGCACTAAAGGAAAATGAAATCATTTTTCTGTTTCCTTCTGTTCTCAGTGTGAGCCTTGATCTCCGAGCAGGCCTGTTCTCCAGTGCCCCTTGATCTGTAGGCAAGGTTAACGGCCTCTGGCTTGGCCTGGACACTGGGCACCACTTTTCCTGATTATTAACCTACAGAAACACCTGTGCAAGGCATGGCTTCTGCACTGTATTTGATTAACTTGGAGGAGTTTTGCATTAATGAACTCTTTCCTTGTCTGGGAAGTGAAAGCGCTTTGTGATACTTAAGGAAAAAACTTATTTTCCAGTACTTCCCCTAGTGGTCACCACTAGCAAAGACAAGACGCCCTCCTACCTCAAAGTGCAAATCCACCATTCACCATTAAAGGTCAGAAGAAAAGCCATGGGGGCTGGAGAGATAGCTCAGAGGTTAAGGGCATCGACTGCTCTTCCAGAGGTCCTGAGTTCAATTCCCAGCAACCACATGGTGGTTCACAACCATCTGTAATAGGATCCGACGCCCTCTTCTGGTGTGTCTGAAGACAGCTACAGTGTGCTCGTATAAATAAAATAAATCTTTAAAAAAAAAAAAAAGAAGAAGAAGAAAAGCCATGTCCACTCCCATGTTCTTATAAGAAGAACAGAGGAAGTAGCAGTATTTCAGTAAAGAAGGGTATTTTGTTCAGATATAGGAGGAGAGGTTGCAGCTTCTGATCTTCCAGCTTCCTTCCCCTTGAGTATGAGCCAGAAGATCTCTGGAGATACGTGATGAGACTTTTTTTTTTTTTTTTTTTTTTAACATTTTATGTATATGAGTACACCATTGCTTTCTTCAGACTCACCAGAAGAGGGCATTTAATCCCATTACAGATGGTTGTGAGCCACCATGTGGTTCCTGTGATGAGACTTTTACTTGTGATTTGGAGATGGAGTGCAGTTCAGCCAAGGTCCCAGGTTCCATCCCCAGCAGAGAGACCACAGAGAGATGTACACACAGCTGATACAGCTGTCTGGAAATAACAATTTTTTAAAAATTTATGATTTTAAAAATTAAGATTGTCATAACCTTAGTAATTTTGAGTTTTTCTGAGTACTGTTAAATTTACCTTCATAGGGCTGAAGAGATGACTCAGAGGTTAAGAACACAGTCTGCTCTTCCAGAGGTCCTGAGTTCAATTCCCAGCAACTATATGGTGGTTCATAACGATCTATAAGATCTGATGCCCTCATCTGTCCATGAAGGCAGAACGCTGTATACATAATAAATCTTTTCTAAAAAATTTACCTACATAATTCTTTAAAGACTTGCCTCAAAGTTAGGTGTGGTGGCTCACACTTGGAATCCCAGTGTTCCTCCAGATGCTGAGGTGTTAGAATTGCCACAAGCTCATCCTGATTAGCCCTGGTCTACAGAATGAGTTCAAGACTAGCCTTGGCTATACAAACATATAGTAAGCACTTGTCTGTACAAGTTAAGAACTGCTACAGGAACCAGATTTATATAAGGTAATTTTATAACCTCACCCGTGTTCATGACATTATCCTCAACTGTGTTTGCTTCATTTTTTATGGAAAATCAAGATTTTTTTTTTTTAGGCCGGGCAGTGGTGGCACACGCCTTTAATCCTAGCACTTGGGAGGCAGAGGCAGGCGGATTTCTGAGATCAAGGCCAGCCTGGTCTACAGAGTGAGTTCCAAGACAGCCAGGGCTATACAGAGAAACCCTGTCTCAAAAAAGAAAAAAAGAAAAAAAAAAAAGAAAGATTTTTTTTTTTTTTTTTTAATGAGCTCTGAAATTCTGGTACCTGTGCAATGTTAAATAAATTGCCTTAAACTCATTGTTGTGTAGTGACTTGATAAATGTCAATGTTCCTTTGAAGATGGGTGGTCTAAAACTCAAAGTTCTGTCCTTAGTAAGACTGTCACTGCTACCCATGATTCAGCCACAGTGGCAATCCTAACACACTAATGCTCTTCTTGCCATTTTAAATAATTACAACCTGTCTCCCGATATTTTCTATTCCTTGGCTTGGGGGTAGGACAAAGTATATATCTGTTTGCCTTCAAGACAGAGATCTTTTTCAGCTGTTTTTAACTATCCCTGACACAAGTCTCAACACCTGGCAAGACTTGGTCAGTGGACACACATCTCAGTTGCTTTCCTCCACTGGCTCCTGAACTTGGCTCTTGAGACAGTTACAGACTTTACTTGCCTACTCACATGCTTCCTGGTTCTAGCTTTAGTTTCATGGTAGCAGTAAGTAGGAAAAATATGTCCATAAGCCAGTCTTCATTTAAAAATGGCATCATAGATACAGGATCTTCTCAGAACCATTGGTCTGTAGTCATACAAGGCCGTGACTATCCACAATCGGATTGTTTCCATGTCTTTTAGTCATAACTGAAACAAACAAGTAGTATTACATTCCAGGTCTGTCAGCTGCGCACCTCACAGGTTTACAGGTGTAAGGCGAGTTGAGGATCTCAGGGCTGGGCATGTTAGGTAATAACATCTTCTCCCCACTTTTCTTTCTGTCTTCTGCACCTGCCTCTGGCTCTTTTCGCCTGCTCCTCTGGCACTCTTGTGTGTAAAACCAATCACCTGCACTCAGTTATCCCCGTTTGTCCTCGTTCAGCATCTTGCAGCCCCATCATCATGCCCTTCAAAGCTGCACACTCTAGAAACCCAGTGGAGCGACCAAAACTCTTTGTAACACCGCCTGAGGGCTCTGCACGAAGGAGGACCGTTCACGGGATAGCGGTGAGTAGTGTCTGGAGAAGCTGGTGTGTGGGAATCGGTGCTGTCTCTCTGCAGAGTGGACTCTGGGTACAAGATCGGGTGACTGCTACACACCAGCTCACCCATTATAAACCTAGCTGGCTATGCACTCCGACCCCTCACTGCCTCTCAGGAGGGTTTGCTCGCTCTCCCAAAACATTTGAAACTGTTCTTTACTCAAGCACAGTTGAGTGGCCTCTTCTGCTGGGACCATTATACAAATAAGTGGTTAGGAAACATTTTCAAGGTCAGAAACTATGTTACCTTTGAAGGAACGTAGAAAAAAAAAAAAAGAAAGAAAGAAAACATGAAGGAACGTAGACCTGGCTTGCTGCCCCGACTTTTTTCCCAACCATAAAGCTGGCCGAACTCTGAAGGTGGCTCACTCACTCAACCAGGTATGTATGCCTGCCACAACCCATATCTTAAAACAAGATGAAGGATTTGGAAACAGTTTTTGTTCAGTAGGCAACTCTTGTAAGGCTATTGATCTACGTACCCCAGGTATTTAAAGTGAAGGACACCTGAGTATAGCATGTGTGCGCTGAGTATGCTATAAGTGCAGCGAGGTCATTTGTATGTCTCTTGGACTCCTTCATTTTTGTTTAAACTGTGAGCTTATGTGCTGTGGTTGGAAGATGCAGACATTGTTCTATGGCTTTGAACCCTGGACTTCAATCATGATGTCCGCAGTCCACCTCGTGTCATTGCTCACCTGGCAGCGATGATAATATGATCCTGATTGCAGAGGCTAGAACCTTAAAAAAAAAAAAAAATTGTGCCAGACAGAGCAATTCTCGTGTTTGAAGCTGACAGATTTTAACAGGCTTTGCTTAGAGGCATGTTTGAGGACTATGAGAGTTGAAGATGTTTGCCTATGGGAACTTTTTCTATGAACCCCTTTAGGCATCAGTGTGATTCATAACTGAGACAGGCTCACTGCCCTGCAGCCAAAGGTGAACGTACCTTTGATGTCTGTGGGCTTCTACTTCACCAGCTTCATGATGCTTTGGAGGTCCAAGCTTCAGACAAAAGGTGACAGTGAACACTTAAGGGTGCACGCAGTAGGGGAAAGCATCTCAAACGCCTTCTGAAAGCAAGGTAGAAGGAGGGCTGTAGCCAACAGCCTGTCACCCTGTGAGCTTTGGTGGTTCTGTCTGTTCGGTGCCTTCCCAGGTGTGATCAACTAGACTTTTCATGGCCTTTCAATCATTCAGGGAATGCTACTATCAGAACAATGATGTTTATATCTACACCGTGGAATTAGTACTGATTAACTATATTGAATATCTGGAAAGCACCTAATGGTATAGATGAACTGAATTTTAATTTTTTAAAAATGTGTACAGGCTAGGGATATGGCTGAGTATAAAGTGCTTGATATGCAAGTATGCAGAGCTTAGTGTGGCCTCACTGCCATAACTTCAGCATTGGGGTGTAGACAGGTAGATCACATGCTTGCCAGCCAGCTGGTCTAGCTGACATGGCAAGCTCCAGGTTCAGTAAGAGACCCTGTCTCAAAATAGAAGGAGGAGAAATGGTTGAGGAAGGCACGAGCCTATGACTTCCATCCATGTGTAGGCACAGCACACGCATGCATACATGCACACCCAAGACTGGAGTCGCAGAATCATGTTAAATCTATGGAAGTTTCTGAAGAACTGCTGAACCGTTTTGCCTAGTGATGGTACCATTTTGTGTTCCTGTCAATCATGCATAAGGATTCTACTTTCTCCACGCCAACACTTGCTATTTTCTGTGTTTGTTTTTATAATACACAATTTACTAAATATGAATGATATCTCATGACTTTGATTTGCATCTCAGTAGCATGGCACATTTTTTGTAGACAATGGCAGTTGGTAAGTGTCTGGAGAGATGTTTACTAAAGGCTTTTGTGTCCGTAAGTTTATGTTTCTGATGATCCAGTCGGTCTTGCACATCATGCAAGGGCTTTTGCACTGAATCTGTCACCGCTCAGGCTGGTTTTAAGTCGGGTGACAGATTGTTGCATTGTGGGAGTTAGTAGTTTATTCTAAATAATGGCTCACAGCCATATAGGCATAGGTGGCCTGTTCAGTCTTTCGTGGCTTTTGAGCTATAGAAATTTTTGTTTGATGTTCATGTGTCCGTTTTTGTATTGTTGCCTGTGCTTTGGGTCCATAAATTAGTAACAGGTCCCATGATATAAAACTTTTCTGGATGTTAGCCCCTTTTTAGTTTTAAGCTCATCCATTTTGAGTTCATATTTATTGCATAAAGGAAGAGTCCAGTTTCATTGTTGTTCATGTGAATACACTACTTCCTTGGTAGCATTTGTGGAAAACTGTCCTTCCCTTGTTGAGGGGTCCCAGTCTCTACAGTTTCTAGACTTTATTCTATTCTTCATGCCTGCATCTACATGCCAGTACCATGCTGTTTTAACTGTTACTGCTTTAAAATATATCTTAAAATCAGGAAATCTGAGAGGTCCAGTTGGTTCTTTTTCAGATATTGTAAAGTCCCTGCATACTGGTCAGCAGCCGGATGACTTGAGCAACTTGTGTGTGCTCTAAGCATTGTGGAAAGGGTTCAGAGGAGGGATGATTGTAGCAATTGCTACCCATTAACTCGCACAGTGCCTCTGTGTGTGTGTGGTGCCCAGACTGGTGGCTGGATGTAAGGCAGCAGAAGAATTGAAAAGAGAAGGACAGAGCCCCAGCCATTGCTACTGTCACCTTGATGAAGACTGTCAAGGGCATAGGAAACCCAGATGGTCAAAGTTAGCCCCAAGTGCCTCACATTGTGTTTCTCTTTTTGATATTCTCATTCTGCTCTCCTTGATCTTATCTAAGCCACATCAAAATGTTTTTACAAGCTACAAGTGGTAGCACACACCCTCAATCCCAACACTCAGGAGGCAGAGGCAGGTGAATCTCAAGGAGTTCCAGGACAGCCAGAAACTCTGTCTCTAAACACACACATACACACACACACACACACACCAGGTAAAGGCACTTGCAGGGAAGCATAATGACCCCAGTTTCATCCCCAGAGCCCACATGGAAGGAGAAAACCAACTCTGACTTTCACAAGTTGTCCTTTGACTCAACACAGGCATACACTCACAGAGGAGTAAACAAATTTTAAAAAAATGTATGTTTTAAAACATTTTTAAAGGAAGAAGACTTAGCTTGGCACTTTAGCATCTCACTTAGGGAACCCAGCTGGTGGCTGCAGCTTTTCACCACCAGAGACTGCACCTGTCCTTCAAGGCCCCACCTGCCTCTGAGGAGTCAACTGGGGCAGAGGGTGGCCATGCAACTGGATTGATTGATCTAGACCTGGCCCCCACCCCATGGGAAGATCCCCTTTGCCCTCAGTTCTTCTGTGGTAGGAACTCAGCAGAGACAGTGGAGACATCAGATGTTCTCTCCACCTGCAGCCCAGTCAGCCAGCTGGGGCACTGTTCCACAAGTTGGGAGACATAATTAAAGGAAGTCAGGAGAGGAGGAGAGGGAACATTGTGCTTGCTCCTAGTAGAAAGGAGACGGGTACCCTGGCAGCCCTGGCTAGGTGACATCTGCCTGTCCCTTGTTCCCTTGTACTGGATTAGCCAGAGGTGCTGGCCAGCCTCCCTGCCACCCATAACTGCTCAGTCTCAGATCTTTCTAATTTTTTCCTCTCTTTCTGGCCTTTATTCCCTCCCTCCTTCACTTTCTCTCTTTCTCTCTCTCTCTTTTCTCTCTCTCTCTCCCCCCACCCCCGTCTCTCTCCCTCCTTCCCAACCCCTCCCCCTTCCTCAGCTTGAGATTCTTCAGACATCCAGGCTTCCTCTTGCTCCTGTCCATTTCCTCTCCACTCTTCCCTGTTGGCTTGAGATCCTCAGAACACATCGCTAGTCTTCTCTTCATACATTTGGCCAGCTCTCCGGCCGAGCGCTAGGCAGCCGACCGGGGAGGGCTGATGTCTCCGCTCACCTTTGGAACTCTTTTTAGGAAAGAATAACCTATGCTTCCTCACCCTAGCTCCACTTTCCTGGGGGAGAAAAGGGGCCCTTATGTAAAGACTTGTCTACAAAAGCCACATAAAAGGGGATCATGTGTCTGAAATGACAGACATGCAAATAAATGACTGAGCGATGGTATTTTCCAAAGCACAAGAAAACTGCTAAAGAATAGAAAAGTAGAACATGCGCTTAAAGGTTTTTTTAAATGGGGCTGGTAGTGTGGCTCAGTGGTAGGACACTTGCCTTGTATGGAGCCTGGGTTTTAATTCTTAGTATGGCAAAAAGAAAAATTACAAAATCTAAAACAAAAGGAGCATATATGAGAGACAAAGTAAAGTAATTCCAGGAAATGTTAGAGAGCATAGGCACTTAAAAGTTTATAATTTTTTGTTGTTTTTTTTTTTTTTTTTGAAATTATAATTACATCATTTCACCCTTTACTCCCTTCAAATCCTTTCTGACAAATCATGAGATCTACTTTATTCCTGTCATCTATGCTGACTTAATTATATATTGTTCAGCTGTTTGCAGACAGGGCCTTGTCCTGCAGTGGACTGGACCTATATAACGTAGTTTACTCTTAAATTCTTAAAACATTAGATGGTCTGTAGTTTGTCGTTGGGTATCATTAATATGAAAATTCTAATTATTGAGTTTCTCTGAACCTAGAGCCATAAAAGAGAGCGAGAAAGAGAACACACTCCCTTCCACGTTTCCCCTGGTGTCCGCAGGACTCTGTCTCCATCGAATCTCAAAGCGAGGTCACCAGCTCCGGCCCGCCATTGGTGAGTGTGGTGAGGTGGATGGGAGTGTCCTCACCACTGGCCTTTGACTGAGGGGACAGCAAGCTGAATTTGAACTGGGCCTCGTTAGCAGCTCCTTTTCCACATTTACCACAAAGAGAAGAATACTCCTGTCGGAAAGTCTGCTTGGTTTTACATGTGGGGTGTTCCAGGCTCTGGTAAGCCAATCCTGACCCACTCACTTCCTTGTCTTCTGTGGCCCAGGCTCTCATCCAAGTCCATGCCTCATCTACCTGGTACGCCCCGGCCTGCATCCTCCCTGCCTCCCGGCTCAGTCAGAGCTGCTTCCACTCAGGCCCACTCCTCGGCTCCTGGCAACATCCGCCCTGTCAAGAGAGAAGTGAAAGTACAGCCTGAGAAAAAAGACCCTGAGAAGAAAGTAACCAATGAGTCCTCAATAAAAGGCAGGGTGCCATTAGTGAAGGTAGAGGAAGTCACAGCCGAAGACGGGGCACCTGTGAAGCCAACTGACCCTGGTAAGAATGGACCAGCTGCTGCTCTATGCTTGCCCTGGTCATGGATGGTTTTATTTATTTTATTCGTCATTACTGGGTATAGGAAATTCATATTCTCATTCTCTCTTTTCTCTTCTCTTCTCCTCTCCCCTCTTTCTCTCTCTCTCTCTCCCCACCACTACCACTCTGTTGTGAATGCTCTGTGTGGCCAAGGATGACCTTGAACGACTCACCCCTTTGTTTGCTCCTCCCAGGTTGCTAGGATTACAGGTATCTGTCATGAGGCCTGGTTCGATGGCACCTTGACATTAGACTTGGCCTCGGGACATGCCAGGCAAGCACTCAGCTACTTCCCCGGCCTCATCTGTACTTTGGAAAAGATTTTCAAATCATTTCTAAAAATACTAGACTGATGTTTTTAGAATTTTTCAAATTACAAATCCTTGGCCTTACCTCAGATCTACTGGATCAGAACATATGCTCAAGGATCAAACCACTTCCACACTGGATTTGAGGGCCACTGGTTTAGAGTGCGATCAGAAGGCCTAGCCGTTTCCTTCTGCGCGCTACCTCAGTGTTGTTTGGAGTCACCTGCGACTAGGAACTCAATATTTTCTTGCTAAAAATTATTTTCATAGAAAATACAATTTGAGGTTTGAGGGTGGGAACCAAGAACAAGTTACAATGTTAGAAAGGAAGAAGAGCCCAGTGTTAGCTTCATTTCAAAGGAAGATAAGGACCCCGAACAGCAAAATGCTATGAAAGACTGGGTCTATCCTTCTTACTGGCAACCCTAGCTGTGGTGGAGGCTGAAGCTCATGGATCTCAAGTTCAAGGCCTGTCTGAGACGAGCAACTTAGACTAACTAGAAAGTATACAAAGGGCTGGGTGTGGTGCTCTGTGCTCGAGTACTTGCAGCATGCACGAGGCTGTGGGCTCAATCCCACAGGAAAGGAGAGGGAGAGAAAGCTGCAGGCTGTCAGACTGTAATCTTGAAGCGGAGGGTTTGGGAATGAAGGCTCCAGTGCCAGCCGTCTTCTATGGTCATGAGAGGTCACAGTCAATCATCCAACTAAATCTCTAAACACAGTTGAAGAACATTTTCCCAAAGCACTCTTGGGGCCAGACTTTTGGCAGCTAACGTGTCTGTCCCTGACAAGGCCATTGCTTCCTCATGTCTGGAGTCTCAAGACAGCTCTGGGTAGATTCTTTGAGACACAGTCTCACCATGTATCCCAGGCTGTCTCCCAAGTGCTGAGATAAAGGTGTGTGCCACCACACCTTCGAGAGGAGAGGATGCTTAGCAAAGTGTAATGGTACACACCTGTGATCCAAGTCAGCGGCTGGGGCAGGAAGATCGTGAACTGGCTCTGAACAAGCCCAAACTACACAAAAATCCTGTGTCCAAAAAGGGAGTGGGGAGTATTTTAAACCTTAATTTAAATAAAAGGAGCCTCTAAGTTGGGTGCCACCTGCCCAGCCTGAGTTCCAGGTGTGGCCTGGGTGCTAATGATGCCCATTAAAAGGCTTTGATGCTGTGGTAACTAAGTCACCAAAGCACAGAGATACTTGTAATAAAAGGCAAATGGAGAACCTTGCCTTTATTCTGCTCAGAGTGGGGCTTCCCACAGACCCTGACTCGGGCCCTTGGTAAACATTTGGTAGATATTGCTAACTGATTTAACTGCTGTGAAAATAAGGCATGGTGACAGAGTATGAGCTTTGTTGGATATCTCACTTCCACACGCAGTTTTGTTATCGGTTGCTTGGCTACAGGTAGACAGACTACGGTGAAGCCGTGAGAACAGACAGTAGTACTTGTTCTCTTCTCTTTGAGAACGATGAGTCCGGGCCTGGGCCGTGGAGAATGCCAGTTTTTGTTTTGTTCCTTGGGTTTTCACTCCACTTGGTTTTCTCCTTGTACCTATTTGCACAGCTGCTCCAGCTTCGGCCCCCGTTCCAACCCCGGCCCCTGTTCCAGCTACGGACCCAGCCCCAGGCCCAGCACCGTTGTCCCCTGTGACTGTGGGTGTAGCTCCTAAGACTTCTGCAGGCACCACTGACCCAGAAGAGGCTACAAGGCTGCTGGCTGAGAAGAGGCGTCTAGCCAGAGAGCAAAGGGAGAAGGAGGAAAGGGAGAGGAAGGAGAAGGAAGAGCTGGAGAGGTAAAGGGCGTTCGTGCCCTCCGGCCTGCCCGACAGCCAGAGCTGGCATGGGGCTTGGGTTCCTCCTGCTCCCCTCCAGAGTGTGGAGGTGACAGTCCTGTGCTGTGCTCGGTTTACTTGATGCTGGGTATCGAACCTAGGACCTGTCTATGCCAGGCTAATACTCAGATATACTGAGCTATATCCCCAGAACTATTTTTAAAATCAAATTTTCTTCTGAAAAGCAACACACCAACACGGATAAGAAAATGTTTAAAGGGAGGAAAAGATATCTGATTCAAGTAGTTGCATACATTTTAAGCAGCCTCTTCTGTTCTCTGACTGTTTGGAGGATGTATGTGCAGCCACACACACACACAGATCCATACCCACAGTGAAGGTGCAGCTGTCAGGTCTGCTTTCGCAGCTGACACTTCTTCAGACTCAAAGTTTCTTCACTTTCACTATAAAGCTTCATGATACCAATATATGTGTTCGTTCAGATAAGACTCCCCTCAGCTTGGTGAAAAAGATATTTAACTACTTCAGAATTGCCTGCAGACATATGCCAGGAGGTGCCTTTGGCAGAAGAAGCCTTATGTGCAGGAAAGGCAGCTCCATAACCAGAATAAGTTTCTACTCAAGGAAGGACAAAGCATTGTCCTTTACACAAAGGAAGTGGTCCAATATAGTCAGGTCGCTGGCTGCTCACCCAGGGAATGGCGCCATAGCTGGGGCTCAGTGCCTGGTTTCTGCTCTTGGCAGTCCTGGGGCACAGCAGCATCTCTAGCCAGGCCAGTCCATGAGTGGAAGTCCATGGTGTTGAGGCTGTGTTTAACCCCCATTTTTCTACTATCATGGCCACTTTGTTCATGTATCCATTGGGCAATAACAAGGATGGCTAGAGAAAGATGCTGACTGTCCACAGAATGGTCTTCCTATCGACTTGATTACTGAACTCCTCCTCAGCTTTTGATGACCATTTACATGGGACACAAACATCTTCACATCCTTTGCCCATTTGAAGAGATCCCTCCACATACTTTTTCCCCAGATGTCTTTCTCCAAGTTACCAGTCATGCTTTTTCCAAGTTCCTCACCAGCCAGCCTACAGCTCATGGTCTACATTGGCCTACAGCTCATGAGTCGGCGAATAGTTGAGTATCTGGCCATTTCTCCTTCTAAACAAAATGTGTACTACCTGAAGTTCCGCCCACTGTGAAGATGTTCCTTCACCAGTGTCTTTCAGAGTTGTCTCCCGTAATGCTGCAGCTGTCCACTTCTGAGTGGTGCCTGCATAACGTGCAGAGCCATCAGTAAACCACGCCCTAGTCTTCTCTTCTTCAGTCAGCTGATCATAGGAACACGCTTGGCAGCAGATGGCATTGTAACAGGAGTAGAAACCATAGGCATTTGAGCAACTTCTTCATCTAACTTGCTTGTGCCTTCAGAATCTGCTTGGGTGTGTATATATACCACTTCCATTTGATAATAGTCGGCTGCTATGCACAACCTACTTTATGACTTGGTGGCTCAGATAACACCCAGCTCATGATGGGCGGTTCAGGTCTCATGGTAACATGGTGGCCTATTGTCAAATGTTCAGTTTCCACTATGGCCCAATAGCAGGCCAAGAACTGTCTTTCAAAAAGGGAATAGTTGTCTGCAGATGATGATAGAGCCTTGCTCCAAAATCCCATAAGTCTCTTCTGTGATTCAAATACAGGGGCCTACCAAAGGCTCCCAACAGCATCCCTTGTTCCCAAACAGCCACTGACACTTCAAGTTCCATCATGTCTGCTAGATTATATGGTCCAAGTGGTAGAGCAGCCTGCACAGCAGCCTGGACCTGTTGAAGAGCCTTCTCCTGTCCCAGACTCCACACAAAACTCGAAGCTTTCTGAGTCACTTGGTATATGGGTCAGAGTAACACACCCAAGTGAGGAATGTGCTGTCTCCAGAATCCAAACAGACCCACTAAATGTTGTGGTTCTTTCTTGGTGATGGGAGGGGCCAAGTGCAATAACTTATTCTTTACCTTAGAATGAATATCTCTACATACCATCCTCCTGGAACCAAGTTCTGTCTTAGTTATTATGCTTTACTACTGTAAAGAGACACCATGACCATAGCAACTCTAATAAAGGACAGCATTGGGGCCGACTTACAGTTTCGGAGGTGTAATCCATTCTCATCATGGTGGCACACAGACAGACATGGTGCTAGAGAAGTGGTTTAGGATTCTACATTCAGATCCACAGCAGCAGGAAGAGAGAGCCACTGGGCCTGGCTTGGGCTTTTGAAACCCCAAAACCCATCCCCCAGTGACACACTTCTCCAACAAGGTCACACCTCTTAATCCCTCCCTAGTAGTTCCACTCCCCAGTGACTGAGCATTCAAATGTCTGAGCCTGTGGGGGCCATTCGTACTCAAACCACTGCAGTCACAGGCAGACAGTGTCCGGGTGTCATCCTGTCCCTGTGACACAGGCAGACAGTGTCCGGGTGTCATCCTGTCCCTGTGATAGAACACTCTGACCTGAAGCAACATAGGGGAGGAAACAGCCAGGGTAGCAACTCAGGAAGCAGCTTGAAGCAGACACCCCTGAGGAATGCTGCCCTCTGGCTCGCTCCCAGGCTTGTGAATTGCTAGCCTTCATATACAACACTGCCTGCAGTGGAATGGGCTCTGCTACATAATTCACAGCCAAGGCAATCCCCCACATTCCAGTCTGATCTGGACAACTCCTCAACTGAGACACTCGGGTCTTCAGACTGTCAAATTGATAGTTAAAGCTAACTATGATGGTATGCTTAATTAGACACCACCTGGGCCTAATAAGGCTAATGGTAACAACTGTTCTTGACAGATGTGGGGAGGACCTCAGGCCTGCTGAGGGCCACCCTCTTGGCTGTGCACACCCTTCATTCCACAGAAGCTTATATGGCCTGTCTTCCCCCTGACCTGATATAAAACATTATTAACCTCATCTTAAAAGGTTCCCTTGGGTCTGGAGAGATGGGTTATCAGTTAAGAGCATTGACTGTTCTTCCAGAGGACCTGAGCTGGACCCTGCAGGCACCAAGCAGACATATAGAACATGCATATGGGAATATACAGGCAAAATTCACATACACATGTAATTTTTTGTTAGATATCGTATGAAGATATAATTACTTAAAATTAATGATTATTACTAAAATCATCTATGTTCAGATATTCAAGCCTCTCCCTTTAAAGATGAATTGTAGACCCCCTGAAAAAGTAAGCTGACCCCCACATGTTGTATGCTGCTTCTGACAAATGAAGCTGGAGAGGGAGGAGGTGAGCAAAGGTTGTTCCATCTCCACAGTAAAATGTGGCCAAAGTGGGGGCTTTCCTCCAGGTCTTTGAACTGCTGCCCTTGCCGTACCTGGCCGCTCTTTAAAGAAGTGCCGTCTTTTCTTCTTGTCTTTTCCCAGACAAAAGATAGAGGAATTGGCGCGAAGGGTGGCAGAAGAGCGGAGTCGCAGGGAAGAGGAAGCCCGCAGGCTGGAAGCTGAGCAGGCGCGAGAGAAAGAGGAGCAGGCGCTGCGTCTGGCTGAGGAGGAGCGGGAGCGGTGGGAGAGGGAGGAGGTGGAGCGCGTGCAGAAGCAGGTGTGGACCCCGCCCTCCACAGGGGCTGTCCTCAGATGAATGGGGTACAAAGTTGTTGTAGGCCCTGCCCCAGACCGTTTGCACCTGAGAGGGGTGCAGAGCACATGCTGGCAGCCGCTCCACAGGGGTTTGCTCCCAGCCCCTCAGGGCTGCTAAGCAGCTGAGGGCCACTGCTCCGGAAGGGATTTGCGGGGGTGGGAGAGGCGGGCTCCAAGATGAGTAAGGTGCTGGGTACCACCGTGGTCTCTGCCTGCCTTCCTGCCTGCCCAGTATGGGGGCTGGCTTGCCAGACTCGGGGTAAGCAGTACTAACAATTTGTTTTCAGAAAGAAGAAGAAGCCCGAGCCCGGGAAGAGGCAGAGAGGGCTCGGCAGGAACGAGAGAAGCATTTCCAGAAGGAAGAGCAGGAACGCCTGGAGAGGAAGAAGGTACGGGCTGGGGCTGAAGCCTGGAAACCAGCTTGGTTTTGCTTCCTTTCTGGGTCTCTAGTTGCCCAAAGCCAAGAGACTGGTGCTTTGGTCAGGAACAAAATGTTCTACCCTTGCCCAAGAAATGGCCCTTGGTATTAATTCCAAGAAAGCCGCCAGAATTTCCTCCTTCCCCAAAGCAAGTTATTCTACCACAGGAGCTAAAATGGTTCCAACCTCTATTAATAACTCCAATTAGGGTGAAGAACTGTGAATTATATTTTTTCCTCATTTTAATAATCTGATCTTTTTTTAATCACCGAAATGTGCCAGACTGGCATGCTTTGTGTATCTCATCCTCTCTTCTGTGTTCTTTTTTGCAGCGACTTGAAGAAATTATGAGAAGAACCAGGAGGACAGAGACAGCTGATAAGGTGCTGGCATGGCCTCTGTAGCTGCTCTTTTGTTGGGGGTGGGGGCAGTGTCCTGTCCCTCGGGCTGACTTCACTGAATATGACCTTGGACATCCTACAACTCCTGCCTGCTTCCCAAGGACTGGGGACAGCAGGCCTGTGCCCTGCTAGCTATAACTGTTCCTGATATGGCTTTATTTCCTTTTCACTCACTCAGTCCCCCTTTAGAGATCAAACCTAGGTCCTTATAGGTATCCAGTGAGCACTTTCTGCCACTAGGAACTTCAATTTAAAATTCTACGTTGGGGCCGGGTGATGGTGGTGGCGGCGCAGGCCTTTAATCCCAGCACTTGGGAGGCAGAGGCAGGCGGATTTCTGAGTTCGAGGCCAGCCTGGTCTACAGAGTGAGTTCCAGGACAGCCCGGGCTACACAGAGAAACCCTGTCTCAAACCGCCCCCCCCCCCCAAAAAAAAATTCTACGTTGGTTTCTTTCTTTCTTCTAGAAAACCACTGAGCAAAGAAATGGTGACATAGCCAAAGGAATTTTCACTGGAGAGAGAGGTATTTCTTCTGTCAGTGCACGTGTGCATGTGTGTACCCACAGAGGCCAGAAGAGGATATCAAATCTGGAGTTACAGTTGGTTGCTAGCTGCCTGACATGGCTGATTCTAACCACTGAGCCATCTCTCCAGCCCCTAAGGCAATGCTTCTCAACCTGTGCGTCACAACCCCTTTGGGGGTCAGATAGCAGATATTTACATCGTGACTCGTAACAGTAGCAAAATTACAGTTATAAAGTAGCAACTGAAAATGTTTTGGTTGGGGACACCAGGTGAGGAACTGTATGGAAGGGTTGCAGCTTTAGGAAGGCTGAGAACCACTGGTCTGATGGATGACTTTAAATGTACACATCTTGATCGGATTTTGTCTGTTTGGGGATTTTGTTTGAACTAGAGTCCCATCCTGTAGTACAGTCTAGATTTGAATTCACGACGTACCTGAGGAAAATCTTGAACTTATCTTCCTTCCTCTGACTCCCAAGTGCTAGTATTACAGGCCTACGTGACTATCTCCAGCTTAGATTTACACGTTCATAACTTGTATTTATGACAAGTCTTAGAATAAAATATTTAAACATTATCTCTTAATCCTGACTTCAAAAGAGCGATACACTTTAAAACATGCTGATTTCATCGTAACTTGTAACTGTGGTCTTTGGGCAAATATTGTTTCTTGGACATTTTAAAACAAAAGTGACTTAAATACAAATGGAATCAGCCTTAGTTTTTGTAGTCCCATGTAGGATTGGTTTCATTTCTGTGTAAGGTTCTTGAATAGTGTCAATCTCACGCCTAATCACTGATGCACTAATTATGTTTGTCCAGAGAACATTCCTATGTTAACCCTTTCACAGTTCTGTTTTGCTTTGCTCAGAATTGAACCAATTCAAGAGCACCAGCTCCTCCAGCTCCATTGCATAACATGGTATTTCCAAGAACGTTACTACTCATATAGGCTATCAAGGATAAAAGACTTTTTAATATAGCCCACCCTAAATTTGAGTCAGATGTCAGTAAGGTTGCCTTAAGCTCAACTCCCAATGTTGAGTAGCAAATTAGGTGGCAGAGTGAGGGACACACATTGTGGGCCTCCATTTGTGAAATCACATCCTTCTAAGTGTGACTGAACTCAGCTGAGTTTATAAAACATGGCTTCCTCTTCTATGGTGAATTTGCTCTGAATCCTTCAGTAAAAGTGTTCTGTGTCAACCAGACAAGTCAGCTAGCCACTTCATCAGTTGGTTTGATTTCAGTGTTTATGTCCAGAACTAACTTCGTACAAACAAGAATAATAGTAACAGCTATTTCTGCCCTTCAGTCAGCTGAGCAGTGAAACCATTGCCCATGTTAACACACTTAGTGGCTGTCAGGCAGGTACTGTTATCCAGGAAGGGTTAGGGTTTGACTTGCCCAATGGTCCACAGGCAGTAAGTTGTAGTCAGGTCATATATCCAAGTTCTGGTTCCTAGGAGGTGGGTTTGATGGTAGCACAATAATAACTGTTTGTTCTCCTTGCTGTGTGCAGAAGTATCTGCACTGCCATGTGTGAACTCTCCAGGAAGTGGAGAGTCCGCAGAGAGCCCACATGGAGTCGCATTACAGCAGTCAGAAGTGACCACAGAGAGGTGAGTTCAGCAGCTGACTCACTGAGGGGGGAGTGTATCACAAAGTACTGCTGTGTTCATCCCACCAAGGTACAATGCCAGAGTTTTAACTGGACGGTTTAGTTTTAACTTGTCTCCTTAATTTTTTGTAGAACTTGTAACTCTCAATAAGAAAAGGGAAGTCACTTAGAAAAAAGTGACTCTTCATGGTGAGGTTTGAGTGCGTATTAAGGAGAATTGTAGCCAGCATCATTCCAAGAAGCAATCCTGGCTTCTTGGAAATCTGAAGCAGAGTGGAAAAAAAAAGCAAGGCCAACTTGGGCTACAGAGAGAGCTCAAAGCAGAATGGTCTGCTTAGAACAGACATGAAGAGAAGTGGAAGGCGAGTCAGCTCATCCCGTACTAAGAGTGCATCGAATGCTGGTGGTTTTGATGTATGGAAACACTGGGTACAGTAATCCCAGGACTTATGGAAACTGAGGCCAGGAGATTATTGGAGATTTGAGACAGGTCAGCACTACATAGCAAGACTGTTTAAAAACCAAAACAGATATTATGGTTGGTTCATGACTGTAATTCCAATATATAGAAGACTAAAGAAGTTGGATTTGAGGCCAACCTGGGCTACAGGGTGAGGACCCCCCCCCCAACTCAACAACAAAAAAAGATACATAAAACAAAAACAAGAAAGTGGAGCACAGTGGCACACCTTAGTAATCCCAGAACTTGGAATATTGAGACAAGAGTATCTGAAACTCAAGTTTATCCTTGGCTACGTTTCATTGAGTCTAGCCTGATCTCCGGATTGAGACGCCCTGTCCTCACCCATATTCTTTCTACATAACAGATTCCTCACTAACAGCATAGAGAATTTTATGGGCATCAGCTTCTCACACTGGTTGACCTGTAACTCACTATGTAGACCGGGGTAACCTCATTTGCAGAGATCCTCCTGCTTCTGCCTCCTGAGTGCTAGAAATACAGGTGTCTGCCACCATGCCCAGACTTACATAGAATTGAAAAAATTGAGCAAAATGGCTCAGCAGGTAGAAGTAAGTGTCCCCAGTTCCAATGATCTGAGTTCCATCTTCAGGACCCATGTGTTAGAAGGAGAAAACTGTCTCCCCAGGTTGTCCCCTGACCTCTTCATGCACACCATGGCATGTCTATGTCTATGCCCACACACAAATAAATAAATGTAATTTAATTTCTCTTTAAGAATTGGAAGTCAGGCATGGTGGCACATGTCTTTCATTCCTGGCAGAGGTGGGTGGATCTCTGAGTTCAAGGCCAATCTGGTCTGCATAGTAAGTTCCAGGATAACCAGGATTAAGTAGAGATACCCTGTCTCAAAATGAAAAAATAAAAAATTGAAGAGCTGATGATGACCTGTTTCTGTTAGTGATGACCTGTTCTAACAAATTGTCCTATTTGGTAAGAGAAGTTTTTTGAATTGAAGATGCAAATTTGTCACAGCTCCCCATCCATATTTACTAATAATGATACAATCAGTGTGTCATCATCATCATCATCATCATCATCATCATCATTATTGGAGGACACATGTGCGTGGAAGCAGGGGACAATCTTGTAATGTTCTCCCCTTTCACTTTTGTATGGATTCTGGGAGTAAGTCGGGTTATTGGGGCTGGCAGCATCTGGCAGCAAGTGCCTCTACCTCCTGAACCATCTTTATGGCCTCAAGTTTCCATTACTTCAAAGTCGTAAAATTATTTTAAAATAATTGTTTGTTCTAAAAATAAGCTTAATTTTAATTCATCCCATGTTTGATCTTTCACATCCTCAGTTCTCCAGATTTGGAAAAACAGCCAAATGAAAATGGAATGTCCGTACAAAATGAAAATTTTGAAGAAATTATAAACTTACCTGTTGGATCAAAAGCATCCAGATTAGATGTCACCAATGAGAGCCCAGAAATTCCTTTGAAACCAATTTTGGCCTTTAATGATGAAGGGACACTTGGGCCCCTACCTCAGGTAGATGGTGTGCAGACACAACAGACCGCAGGTGAGCTAGTCGTCAGCTGCTTTCTTTGATGGTCAGAACTGATACCCAAGAGAGAATAAACGGTTGTTTTGTTCTTTGAGGGAACAAGTAAGCCACTGTAGAAAAGATTGTGCGTGATCGTGGAAGTTGAATTTTGAGAAGCTCTGGGCAACATCTAGGCCCTTCCTGCCTCCCCTGCATTCAGTCGGAGGCACCAGACAGGCTCCATGTTGGAATAGACTCCTGGGCCAGCTTCAATGGAAATAAAACCGGGCTTTGTCCCTCCTCTGTGGGCCATCGATACTTACAGACTGCCTTGGGTTCTCCTGACATTTTTCTCTCATTTGGGTTTGGCAACCATGGTCCACATGTTACTACTGTCTTTTTGAAATACAAAATGATGCGGATAGGCTAGCAACAGTAAGAACCAAGCTCCAGGCCAGAATCTCACTGAGCCTGAGGTTCTTCTGCTCCGTGCTCATGATGGCCGAGCCTGCCTGTGCGTCTCTTATATAGTCCTCAGGACAAGCTGGCCTGAAGTCTTCATGCAAAAAGGACAATAGCTATCCTAGGAATAAAAATAAAGAGCTATATCAAATTTTACTAATTCAGTGGTCATTGCCAGCTCCATAACACAGCCCCAGCTCTGTCAGGGATAAGTGGGATAAGCCTAGCTCACTCACACGCTCTTGGCAAGCCTGGGTTTTGTCTCCCTGCCTTCCCAACAGATCACACTCATCAGCATTTCTTCATACTGTTCCTAGGAAGAGAACTGGCCAAATTCCAGATACTGAAATGGAGTCAGTAGAGGACTGTGGTCAAACTGTCTGTGAAGCCAAAACAACTTTAACTAGGAAGGCGTCCCTGAGGAGCCAGTCTCCTTTCTCCTCTAGGGTATTATTGGCCTTAGTAAAATCCATCTTCTAGGCTGTAAAAGTGATCATACAGCCCCTGTGGCCTGGCCTTGTGATGGCTAAGCCTTCAGAGCAGCCTGTTTAATGTTCTGCTGGTGGAAACTCTGCGTCTGCTGCTTCCTGATTTGCAGGGAAGAAGAAACTTCCCCTGGCATTGTGCTTCACTAACCATGGTTTACGTCATCCTTCTCCATCCGCCATCTTTCCCCAGGAAGGAGTCTAGGCACCAATCTTAAGTGGTGCACTGTTCCTTTGGGTGACCATTTATTTCTAAACATTCCTTCGTCCTCCATTGAAGTTTGGAGCCCTAAGCATTGAACACTGAGGACAGAAGACCAATGAATGTAGTTTTCTTAGAGGTTATAGATTTAAATTATCTAAGCATGGTGTTTCTAAGTCAGTGATATTCCCTAAGCTGAATGGAGAAGGTCTGCATTTTTCCTAGTACTGCCTTTGCATATGCTTATGGACCCAACACAGTCTCCTGGTTTTATGTTTGGTTGTGTTTTGTGATGCTAGGAAAGCCGTCTACCTCCGAGCCGTAGTTCTAGCACACTGCTTGTTCTTCTCTGGGATGCTATAAATAGGGCATGCTGGGTTTCTTTTTTACAAATAGAAGATATTGCCAGAGTAGTCAATTTTAGATGGGCCACATTAATCTGTTCTCTTTTCTGTCCCTTCATTAGAAGTTATATGAGCATTTCCTCTGAAGAACCAAAGCAAACATTTTCTACAACAAATGGAATTTCAGGCTCCAAAGGAGCACCTCCCTCCGGGTTTCTAAAGAGTTCTTGACCATCATTTTTAAAAGACGTATTAAAGACAGCTAAAGACAACAGACTCAGTAGCTTTTCTAATCATTTTCGCCAAAAGAAAGAAATGTTCCTTAATCTGATACCCTGAGATGGTATTTTCCAACTTGTTCCTTCCTAGTAAATCAATATTTTTCTGTGTTCTTTAAAAAAACAAAAGAGCATTTTATTATAAAAAGAAATGTACTGTCAAGGCATGATTATCACACAGATCTTTTTTTTTTTTTTTTTTTTTTCATTTTTAAACTTCAATATGTAAGATTGGCAAAAATAAAATACATTTTACAATGTAATACTTGACAATGAGTACCTCTCTACCCTCCAGTGAGTGGAGGGTATTTAAACAAACCTGATTGTTTAAATAATAGTTACTGCAAAAGCAGTTTGCAGAGACAGAAGGTGGCCAGGCTACCTGGCTCTTGCTAACACCGCTTACCATGGGCATCCTGAAGAACCAGCTGCCACAGGATCTGAGACTCCTTCTACAGAACTACACTGACAAGTTTGAAAATGTGAAAACATGTTTTTCAGAGCAAGAAAAGAATTTGCTGTCCTTTTTGGTTTTTGTTTTTGTTTTTTTTCCTACTTTTCTGGAAAATGAGTTTCTCTGTGTAGCCCTGACTGTCCTAAAACTGGCTCTGTAGACCAGACTGACTTCGAACTCAAAGAGATCCACCTGCCTCTGCTTCCCGAGTGCTGAGATCAAAGGTGTGTGCCAACCCTGCCTGGCTCAGCTGTCCTCTTAAGTGATGTATTTATAAAAGCTTTTTTTCAGCTAGATACATTAGAACAAGACAGGGTGCAGACCTGCTCTAGTCGATGCACTGCGCCTGCTGCCGTGGAAGCATGGTTGTCCTTGTGGGGCTCTCTGAAGTCTGTATGCTGCTGCCGCCCCCAGTAATGGTGGGACTTCTCTCTCTTTGCCTTACATGATCACAAATGATGTGGGGGAAGTAAATATTTAATATTCCTTTAGATCAAAGAATTTGGTTCTGCTCGTTCCAGAGCAATGAAAAATAAATGATGTCATGTCAACGTTGGGGGGACAAGGACCATCCCAGATGTCCTCGGTGTATAGCGACCATCAGCTTCTCCTGTCTTGTCATTCTTCACTCTTGCTGCTTAGCCCTACTGTACAAACTTGCACTTTCATTTGCTAATATAAATTCAACTTTATTTTCCCATTTAAGAGACGACCAGTGAGAGAAGAAGGGAACCCCAAGGGAACCCTTCCACTATGATGTATTGGTTTTATACAGAGCAGTTGGTTAGTCTACAAGGTTTAATGTGAGACTGTTCATCTATTGTGGTTCTTTTAAATCCAAGCATACAATCTTTACCAACAGTTTGTAAAGCATCCATTTGTGGGGTTTCCCTATTAATTGGTTGTCCTTGTACCTCTAGATATTGTATTAAAATCTGTTCAACAAATTTGTTCTATTTAAATCTACCAAACATAAAATGCAAATAAAATGTTTGACATAGTTTTACCTTAGGGTTTCCTGTGGTTTGACTTCATTCAGGTAAATACACACAGGCACACATACATCCTGTCTGCACAGAGGGCCTCCTTCAGCCATGAGGCTAATCTTTCAACTTCCAAACTACACCTCTGCCCCGTGATTGATTCCTGGGTCTTCAGATTACTTTCCCTTTAACTTCAGTGCCATTTTTTCAGTATGTGGGAATTCTTGTATATGGAATGAGTTTATTTAAAATTCACAGTAATCATTGTATTTTGTCTAAGTTGTCTTTTCATGTTATATATATTGGAGCTGATATAATATGCTCACTGACAACTGAAACCTTTCTAAGTAATCAAGTTTCAGTTGAAGGTGATATAAATGTTTCATTATATTCTGTTAAGAGCCACATTGCCAGACAGTGAGATTGAGCTCTACAGTGACCGGGTTGCTTTTCTGTTAAGCCCTTGAAGACTGTGCTCTTACCCTCAGGAAGCCTTCAGTAGGGTGCTCCATTTCAGAGGAGTAGTTGGGGATCACACGTGGCCCTCAGCACAGATAGGTTTGAGTGCCTTTTAGTCTATACCACTGCACCAGTGTGTAGGCCAGTTTGGTCATTCTCCAGTCAGAGGTTTACTTATAAAAAGGAGCCTCTGGCTACTACAGGCAGGTAAACCTTTATGTTTCTCCGGCATTTCTGCACTACTGGAAACAAACTGAATTGGCAGGCAGAGCCTCTGGGGCTGGATCAAGTCCCCTCGTGTACATAATGCTTCTCCCAGCATCTTTACTGGAAGACTCAGTGAATTAGGTACCCTAGTTGAACTGGGCAACAGCATATTAAACCTGAGTGGAGGTTGGAGGAGGCATGTGAGTTTCTAATTAGATCATTAGCTTACCAGGATCGGCTAGATTCTTAGATTTCATTTCAAGCATTTTGATTCTTAAATTTTTCTTGGCAACTGCTTCCCCTTCAAGCTGAGGAAAAATCTGTAATATTCTTATGCTAAACAACACTGATGTTGACATGGATAATTTAATATTTCATATAACTAAGGAACTCTCAGAGCAAGATAAAAGTTGAGTTACATGTGTTTATTACAAGATTTTATGGGGGGGAGGCGCTGCTGTTTGAGATGGGGTATCTATCATATTGTAGCCCAGACTCACCTCAAACCCACCATTCTCCTGCCTCACCCTCCTGAGCCTGGAATCACAGTGTGGTGCCACACCCAGGTCACATTCAAAGTTTATAATTCCAACTTTTAAATGTACTTCTTTAAAATGTTTAGCTCAGGCTGGCCTTGAACTCATGGCAATCCAGCCTCAGCTTCGGAGCCTGCTATTACAGGCTCTGCCACCACAACTCAAATTATTGCATAGTAAATTTAATAGCCAATAAATTCACATATCTTAATGCAACATTTTGAAAAATACTCTTATTCGTCTATTTGGTGGTCAGTTCTTTTTATTATTTTAATTTTTTTAAATATATGAGTGCTCTGCTGCATATACATCTACAGGCCAGAAGAGGGCATCTGGTCCCCTTATAGATGGTTGTGAACTACCATGTGGTTGCTGGGAATTGAACTCGGGACCTCTGGAAGAGCAACCAGTGCTCTTAACCGTTGAGTCATCTCTCCAGCCTGCTCAGTTCATATTTTATGACTTACTCACTCTTGCAATTGCTCTCTGTGAGACAAGATTTTGGTAATCTCAAATTTGCCATTCTCCTGTCTCCCCTCCCTGGCACCTCCTCCCCACACCTACACACACACACACACACACACACACACACACACACCACACACACACAATATTTCTCTGTGTAGCCCTGGCTGTCCTGGAATTCACTCTGTAGATCAGGCTAACCTTGATCTCAGAGTTCCATCTGCTTCTGCCTCCTGAGTGTTGGTATTAAAGTTGTGTGCCACCACCAACCACCCCACCCCCCTTTGAACTGATGGAAATTGACTACTGTTAAGCCTTTTCTGTGCTAAACATTAGAGCTGTAAATACAGCCATTGGAGCTTGTTAGCAAAAGCATGTGTTGGAAGATTAGCTTTCAGGAAACATTCTCCCGTCTTCCCTTCTGCTTTTATTATGAAAACAAAAGCACACTTAGAAATACATAGGTTAAGCTGGGAAGATGGCTCAGCCATTAAAGACTAGGTCCATAACCAAGATACGGAATGTTCTAGATTGTCATCTCCTTACACCTAGTTGGCACCTCATTGGTTTGGAGGAGACTCTGAAGGCTTGAGGAAAGTGGGTGAGAGCATCATGTGACCAGAAGGGCTATTTCATGTTGAGTGCAGGTAAATTACCTTGTTAATTATTTCCTTGATGACTCTGGTTTTATGTTTAACAGATTTGACCACAGTCTTAACAGTGATAAGTCACTTAGCAATTAGTGCCAAGATTAAGAAAGTTAAGGAGAAGTTTAAATTGCTGTTTAAAAGTATACACTAAAAGTAGCAGCCAGGAAATCACGTTTGAGTGGCTGTCTGACGCTTTGCAGGATAGCTGAAGGAGAGGGTTGGAAGAAAACCATGACTAAGGACTGGTACCTGAAGCCTTATTGCAGAAACCAGCTCTGTTGCTAATTAGCCACAGACAGCTTGGTGAGTTGCTAGTGTTTCCCCTTGTCTGGACGTTTCCCTCTAAATAGGAAACTAATGCCCATCTCAGGGTTATCTTAGTATCTAGAGTTGAACCATGGTCTTTTTTGTTTTTTAATGGATTCTTTTTTTTTTTTTTAAAGATTTTATTTTATGTTTACTATGAGTACACTGTAGCTGTCTTCAGACACACCAGAGAGGCATCAGATCCCATTGCAGATGGTTGTGAGCCACCATATGGTTGCTGGGAATTGAACTCAGGACCTCTGGAAGAGCAGTCACTGCTCTTAACCACTGAGCCGTCTCTCCAACCTGGATTCTTTGTTTTGTTTTTTTTTTAAGACACACTTTTAGATCCCATTACAAATGGTTGTGAGCTATCATATGGTTGCTGGGAATTGAATTCAGGACTTCTGGAAGAGCAGCCAGTGCTCTTAACCACTGAGCCATCTCTCCAGCCCCAAATGATAAAGTCTTAAGCACATTAGTAATTGTTCAGTAAATGATACATTGTTTTGAGATGCATGAGAAAGAGGCTTTGGGAAGGGATTAGCAGGAAATCTAAGTGGGTAGAATGTCGCTATTTGCGCTATTTCTCACAGTATCCTGAATGGCATAAGCATTTTTACTGAGATGCCCATTATGTGCATAATACCAGATGAGCTAAGCAGAAAAGAACCGGTGTACTGTTGTCCACCTCGGGCTCTCAAGAATTACCGTTACTTGTTATTTCAGTATATTTGAAGCATTTCCTGACATCCCACCCACTTGTCCTGTTGACACCAGGGATGCTGAGTGCTTTCCCACAAGTCTCCATCAGTCTTGGCTCCAGGAGGCTCCAGGAGGAAGCTGGAGAGGCAAGTGGCTTCTAGGGCACTCAGTGAGGGAAAGACAGAGCAAATCATGTTCTGGCTTTATTGAGCAATGGCTTTTCCTCCCTATGAGGACTTGCCTTAACAGAAGATGCCAGAAAAGAGGGGTTAGGAAGATAAGAGCTGGGTCCAGGGCATTAACTATGCCCCACAGTTGTGGAGTTAATTGATGAACAACTGGCAAAACAGAAAGCCAGCCTGGGATTCTGCAGGACATATTTCTCAGCTGCTTTTCTGGAAACATTCATTTAGTGTGGTGTGAAGGTTGATCTGAAGTTGTATGTCTGAGCAGTCGTCCCGAATGATTCTTAAAATCCAGCTTGTATCAAGGTGTATGTGTGTGGTATGTGTGTCTAGGTCTGTGTGTGTGTGTGTGTGTGTGTGTGTGTGTGTGTGCTCGCCCTCGTGTGAATGTGAGTGATGTGTGTATATGTATGTGTGTGATATGTGTGTGTTGATGTCTATTGTGTGTGAATATGTGGGTGTATCTGTATGTGTGTGGTTTGTGTGTGTGGTATGTGAATATGTGTGTGTGGTATGTGAATATGTGTGGGTGTGGGTATATATGTATGTGTGTGAGAGAGAGGCTTGCACCAGGACTGATGTGTTGAAGTGACATAAAAACCTTTACCTGGTACTTTGACCCAAGTTTCAGCTGTTTCCATGGTAACCCTTCTGAAGAAGGAAACTAGAAGTGCTTACTTCTGTCTCTAATAGTGATCATATTTACCTGGAGTACCTGAAGTGAGCCCCAGTTATGCCTGCCCCTTGGGGTAAACATTAATACGACCCAGTTACTCTTCAAAGGGCCTCTGGACACAGATCTTCAAGGCTCCAGAGCCACTGCCTGGTTCCCACAGCTCTGATCTGTCCATATCTCTAGTCAGCAGATCTCTGTCCAGACTTTGTCCCCAAGGCTTAAAAGAACCACCAGACCGTGAGAGCCATTTGTAACCTCACTAAGCACCAGCAGGGACTACTGCAGGCTGAAGTCTCTTTGAGCATTCTTTCCTAAAATCACAGAGATAACGCTCTTCAGTTCTTTCCTTGTCAAAGGCATACTGAGGGCCCCTCTCCCTACCTCCGTCTCTGACAGTGCAGTTCCCACCATCCTGTTTCCCAGTGTTCCCCGGTCCCCTCTGGATAATGACATCATTACTCACTCTCCAGATGGAAGTGACAGGGTTGCCATAACAAAGCAAACAGGCCGAGCTGGCAGGGCCTTTTGTGTGAGTGTGTGTGTCCTCTGGGCTGTGACTCTCTGGAGCCTGAGATCTGCCTGTCTGACCGCCTGGAAATAACAATAAAATAGAAAAGGCATGGCAACCTGACAAGATATTTAAAAACATGCATCAGTATGATAAGGCCTCGAAAACAGGAGCCTTCATTATGCCTCTTTGTTTTTAAAAGTTTGTTTGGGTTTTCTTTCTAAGATGTGTTCATTTATTTTATGTGAGTATACTGTTGTTCTCCTCAGACAAACCCATAGGGGGCATCAGATTTCATTACAGATGGTTGTGAGCCATCATGTTGTTGCTGGGAAATGAACTCAGGACCTCTGGAAGAGCAGTCGGTGCTCTTAACCACTAAGCCATCTCTCCAGCCCTCATTATGCCTCTTAAAACCAAATAATCCAGAAGGCATCTAATTATAGACATAAAACACATTGATAACATTAAACTTTGCTAAAAATCTGTGTTTCTTTCTCTTCCACCCCCCTTGGGAGGGAGGTGGGGACAGTAATTGAGAGAGGTTCTGAAATAGGGTTTGTCTGTGTAACCCTGATGTCCAGCCTCTGCCTCCTGAGTGCTAGTTTAAAGGTGTGTGCCGCCATGCCCAGCCATTCTTATGATGCACATCTCCAGGTTATTCTCTGCCGATCAAAACTAGAATGATTAAGTTTAAGCAGAATCGGCAGCAATATGCATAACAGTGGCCACCTCAGTTAAGAGCATACTCTGGGCAAGCCTCAGGGGGCCTTGGTTGAATCCTCCCAAAACCTGGTAAAGGTAGATATTATTCAGAGCGAAGAAACTGAGGACTTTAGATAACCACGTGAGGTCACTGCTGGAGCTGGCTCTGGAATCTGTGTTCCTTTTACCAGACACAGCCAAAGGACAGTGCTGCAAAGCTCGGTAACTAATATCACTACCCATACTGAAACGGGAATGCATAAAAATTGATTTGAGAATTAAAGCACCAGGAGAGTTAGATGTCCTACCTTAGCCCTGAGATAGCATAATGAATAAAGCCAGCACAAACATCAATGGTCATAGCCTATAAACATTAATTTGTTTCCCCATTTTCTTCTCCCTGCTGTTACCATGGAGACATAGTTCAATTTATCTGGAATTCAAACCACCCAGGCGATATGACAGTGCAAGCTTCCAGAGAGGCCCACCAGACAGAGGCAGGCACTGCAAAAGCCTCAGGCCCTGTCCAGTCTTGCTCTCTCGCTCTCTTTCTCCTCCCCTTTCCCAATGTTCCTTAGAAGCTGAATACTGTGGACCTGGTGAGATGCAGACTTCATACAATAGTGTCTCCATTTGCAAGCATTCTCTAGTCAAGTACACTGTAGCTGTTTCAGACACACCAGACACATCAGATCCCATGACAGATGGTTGTGAGCCACCATGTGTTTGCTGGGAATTGAACCCAGGTCCTCTGGAAGAGCAGTCAGTGCTCTTAACCACTGAGCCATCTCTCCAGCCCTATGCATTCTCTATTTGAAAAGAAGACACCGGCCGGGCGGTGGTGGTGGCACGCCTTTAATCCCAGCACTTGGGAGGCAGAGGCAGGTGGATTTCTAAGTTCAAGGCCAGCCTGGTCTACAGAGTGAGTTCCAGGACAGCCAGGGCTACACAGAGAAACCCTGTCTCGAAAAAAAAAAAAAAGAAAGAAAGAAAAGAAGACACCTCTGCAGTGATGGAGCATTTCTGGCTCGCACCAGCAGCAGCCCCTACTGAGCCCAGAGCAATCCTCTGAGGACTAGAAACCATCTACAGACCTGACAGACATCACCCATACCCACTGGGTCTAATTAGATACCACATAGTATGTAGCCCAAGCTGGCCTCTAACTCATAGCAATCCACCTGCATCAACTTCCTAGGTGTTGAGATTAAAGAAATAAGCCACTACACCTGACTAATTTAAATTTTTATGCTTATATATTTACATTGAGATGTATTTCTGTCTCCTATAAATAGCAAAGATGCTTAAAAACAGAAATCATGGTGGTTTAATGTGCCCACAAGTGGTGTCTCCCAATATGCCTAGTCTGGCCCCATTTTCTTCCTTGTTTCTCATGATATGTGTCAAAAACAAATAAATAGGGCTGGAGAGATGGCTCAGTGGTTACGAGCACTAACTGCTCTTCCAGAAGTACTGAGTTCAGTTCCCAACAAATACATGGTGGCTCACAACCATCTGCAATGGGGTCTAATGCCCTCTTCTGGTGTGTCTGAAGAGAGCGACACTATACTCACATAAAGTAAATAAATCTTAAAAACAAAACAAAAAAACAAACAAAAAAAAACCAACAAAAGCAAACAAACTTTAGTTCATGATGGGACTACCATGACAGCCACTGCTGACAGATGCCAACCCTGAAGACAACCTAAGTTCAGTCCCTGAGGTCTACCCGGTAGCAGGTATGAGCCAGCTCCCTCAAGCTACCCTCTGGCCTCCACATTACCTGCACAGATACACACACTAATTACACACTAATTAATATAATTTTGAATTCCAATGTCCTTCAAAGTATTGCAATATATATGAAAAAACTTCTCACAGGAAATTTAGTGGCAAATAGCACCAGAAGTGAAGTATAGTAATAGTAATAATTATCATGAAATTACAACAAGACTTTATATAAAAATCAATCTTTTCTTTTTCCCCTGTCGTGAGCGGGGACTCTTATCTGTCAGGAGCAGGCTATTGATAAGGGTTAGTATCCCCCCGAGGGGAGAGGAGCGACAGGTCCTGCTCCATTCAGAGATCCTATACTGGATTTGACTGTGAGGCCATCAGCTCCTCAAGAGGGAAGAGAGAGTACGCCAGAGAAACAGAGGTTTTGGAATTCAGTTATTCTTTAATAATGCACAGCAAGCAATATATTATCACAAATCCTAAGGTTATTGCTACAACAAGATATTGCCACAAAAACACAAATAATAAGTTGCTAATTATCAAGGAAATAAACATAGCAATAAACACATCATGCTAAGGGTATTGCTACAACAAGATATTGTCACATTTCCTATGTATTGCCTCTAACAGTATGCACAATGAACACAATAAGTTGCTAATTACCAAAGAAATAAGCATAGCAATAAACACATCATTCATTCATGGATTATATGGCCTGAGTCCTTTGGATGGTTTTGGGTTACAGGTCCGGAAGTCTGGGAAGGCAGGGTCAGGCTGTGGCTTCCAGATAGTTGAATTGATAATTTGACCTCGAAGGATGCTTGACCTCGAAGAAGCTGGAGGCATTGGTCTCTAGGTTGTCTCTTTGATGACCGGGTGCTGAGGAGGCTTTGTCCGGAGGATCACATTGGCCAGTCATGGCTACAAGTGTGATGAAGTGCTCTGGTCGGGCTCCTCTTTTATGTTGGATTTGGCATTACTGCTGACGAACACGGCAGATAACCACTCGTGTCTGGTTATCGCCGGGCTCTGATCTCATCACAGCTGGTTATCACAGCACAACTGTACTTTCAAACTTGTCTTTACAAGTACCAGACACGTCCTAACAAGTTTCCTATTACAAAATGGAGTTGGTCCTGTTTAAGGGCCTGCTCCTTACACCCCCTAATTCTAAAGTATATTTATAAAGATGACCTTTTTATTCCTAGTTTCGTTTCATTTGTTTTGTTTTGGTTTTTGAGATGGGTCCTGACTACATTGCCCAGATTGGTATTAAACTCAGAGTCTTTCTGTGTTAAACTCCCAGATTCCGGGACTACAAACATGTGCTCAGCACAAAGAATTTAAAATCTCTGTAACTCTTAGAGTCATGTTCCTACCTGCTTTTAGGTTTGCCAAAAGGACAAATTACAATAAAATTGGAAAGAGAGCAGATCTCAAAGTTTAGGACTCATTTCATACCTGTATAGGTATCTTACCGAATAGGAAAATTAAATGTAAGATAAACACATGTCAGGTGCTGTACCATAAACCTACCCCGTAAGCCCTTCATTCATCTGTCTCATTTCTCATTGAATCTTCACCATTTTACAGGATAGGTTTTAGGAGAGTCACTTACCATTTTTAAGCAAAGCTACAGCTCAGAAATATGTGAGGAACCTGGAGTGTCACAACAAATCACAGCCAGAGCCGGCTTTAGAATCCACGTGTGTGGAAGGTACGCTAGATTATCGGGTTCCCTTGTCAGGGGCCTACAGTCTGCTCGGGTGTACTGGCTATTTCTAATGTCAACTTGATGCAGCTAGAGTCATGAGAGAGGAAGGAGCCTCAATTGAGAAACCAACTCCATGAGATCCAGCTGCAAGGCATTTTGTTAATTGGTGATCAATGGGGACGTGTCCAGCCATTACGGGAGGGTCTGTCTGTTGCAGCTCGGAAGGGAAAGATTTCCCCTACAGAAAGAAATGTTACAGCACTCCCGGCAGGAGGAGGTTCCTCAAGCTGAAATTATAGTTCCCTTGGAGAGGTATCCTGGCAGTAGGAAGTCAAGGAATACCACAGTCACACCTCACAACAAACCTCACATGAGATTTATTGGGAGGAAAAAACCCAGGAGGATATGACTACCAAGACTGGGGAGAGAAGCAACCAGGAACTGAGTAGAACACAAGGTTTATATAAGATTTTTAGTTGGGGGGTGGGACTTTCCAGGCTGGATGGTTCCGGATGCTACAGAAAGCAGGCCCAGCAGGCCAGGGGGAAGCAAGCCAATAAACAGCATCCCTCCACAGCCTCTGCATCAGTTTCCCTGCCTCCAGCATCCTGCCTTGTCTGAGTTTGTGTCCTGATTTCCTTTGATGATGAACAGCCTTGTGGAAATACAAGCCAAATAAACCCTTTCTTCCCCAAGTTGCTTTGGCCATGGTGTTTCATCACAGCAATTGAAACTCTAAGACGTTAGGAATCAAAAATATAAAGCACATGGTGAGTCCAGATTGAAAGTGTTTCTTCTACACCCTAGAGCCAGGTGAGTTTAGACAAATTTAGAAGATTTTCATCTAATATAAGTACTTGGTAAATTAGGAGCCAAAGCAAACTGAGCACCCTTTCCTTAAGGATAGAGAACTCTCCTTATTCCGGAAAGTTCCACTGACTCTGGTGTTAACATGACAGCTCTGCTGGCTGGAAAGTCTCACAGAGCAAAGTCCTGGCCCCCACTGTTCACTGCCCTGCTCTGCCCCGACTCCCAGGAACCTCCTCCATCCCTCCCTCTGAGGCCTAACTCTACTCAAGAACATGGGACATGGGAAACAGTCAGGAGAGAAACACTTCGTAACCTTCATTTTAACACCAGGGATTTTCTGAACACAGCCAATTAGCCTTGCGAAGGCTGCATGTTCTCATCACGGCTTTTTCTACACTGGGCTTTGTCCTCTACATTACAGAGAGCAGGTGAGAAAGGGGAGAATATTAATATATTGTGCTATGCAAGCTTTTATCAGAAATAAAAAGCAATCAAACCTTTACCCTTTCGTGATGACACAACTGTATGTGTGGTGTGTGTGTGGTATGTAAGTGGTGTGTGTGTGGTGTGTATGTATGATATATGTATGTGTATCTATGTGGTATGTGTGTGTGGTGTGACTATGTATATAATATGCATGTCTCTGTGTGGTGTGTGCATGTGGATTGTATATCTATGTGTATGGTCTGTGTGTGTGTATGGTATGTCTATGTAGAGTGTATGTCTATGTGGGGTATGTGTGTGGTGTGTGATGGATCTGTGTGTGGTGTGTGTGTAAAGTGTATGTCTATGTGTAGGGTCTATGTGTGTGGTATGTGTGGAGTGTATGCCTATGTGTGGTGTGTGTCTGTATATATGTATGGTCTGCGTATATGTGTGTGGTATGTGTGTCTGTGTGTGTGGTATGTGTGTAGTGTATGTCTATGTGTATGATCTCTGTGTGTGTGTCCTATGCACTCTTTCTTTCTTCTTTTAATTTCATATTGCTTTATGAGATAGTGTCTCACAATTAGAGCTGGGTTTGCTTAGAACTTGCTCAGTAGGCCAGGCTAGACTCAAACCCATGATCCTTTTGCCTTAGCCTCTTGAGTACTGGGATTCTAAGCATTTGTCAACAAACCTCCAAAGCATACGTTTTTCAAAGACTAAATCCACACTACTTGGTGGATCCATAGGACAACAGTTTTATAATAGTCACTGACAAATCCCCAAACACCAAAAGCCACGTCCAGCATGAGTGATAACACTTCCTAGCAGTTCTGTAAGGCGAGTTGCTTGGCCCTTAGAGTATATTTTGTTTTCTTTTTTCTTGTTTAAGATTTTTATTAATATCACTTTATGTCTATTTTATGTTTCATGTTTTGGCTAAATATATGTAAGTACATCGTGTGTGTGGTGTGTGTGTGTGTGTGTGTGTGTTCCTGTTGCCCCAGGAGACCAGAAAATGGCAGTAGATCCCCTGGAATTGGAGTTACAGGTGGTTGTGAGCTGCCTTGTGAGTGTTGGGAACCAAACTCTTCTAGAAAAGAAGCCAATGCCCTGAACCTCTAAGCTGCCTCTCTGCACCTTGTCTTACTTTTAAAAGATGTATCTTTTTTACTTCTAGTTATGTGTATGTGTGTGCGGGTATGTGCATGTGACTGAGATACTGTGAAGGCTGTACACATAAGCTTACCCAGGAGCTGTGGTCACAGGTTGTTGGATGTGGGTGCCAAACCCCAGTAACACACATCAAGTGACTCTCACACCTTTGCATTCCCTAAGAGCTTACTATCCAATGGCTGTGCTAAGTGACCTTCATCTGACTAAGTTTGCCTCTCTAGGTTAATGCTCATAGACAACAAAATCCTTTTCTTTCTGTATTACTGCTTCTATAAAAATGCACTATTTGTTGACAGTGAATCTTGACACAAACTTGAGAAGAACTGATACATTTATAATCCTGTATCTTCTGGTTCACAAAAGTAACATTTCAGTTTGTTTATTGAAATGATCTTAATTTATCTCATGGCACTTTAGTTTCCTGTCTACAAGTCTCATACATTTTCTTTAGATTGTTAGGTTATTTTTATTTCTTAATTTCTTGTATTTCTTAATTTCTTATAATTGGTTTCTTTTTAATGTTTCTTTTTCCAGTTGGGCATGGTGGAGGCTGGAAAATCAGAAGTTTGAGGTTTTCCTTGGCCCACATAGTGAGTTTGAAGCCAGTCTGAACTACACTGTTTCAAATAAACAAAACCAGGGTTGGGCAGATCTGGCTCAGTGGGTTAAGCACTTGCCTAGAGCAGGCTACCCTGCTAGAACCGGCAAGCTCCAGGTTCAGTCTGAAACCCTGCCTCGGTTTAAAAAACAAAAAACCAATGGAGAATGGCAGAGGAAGATACGACATCAACTTTGGGTCTCTATGTGCACATGCATGCCCCCCACACACACTCAAAGTCAACAACCAGAAGATTTTTTCTGCTGGGAACGGTGACACAGAGCTGTAATCCAGCACTCAGGAGGTTGAGACAAGAGGACCTAGAGTTGGAGTCTATTCTGGGCCGAATAATAAGAACTTATCTCAAAACAAATAAAAAACAACACCAAATAGAACACCTGTGGTGTACTTATGATAATTAGTTTCTGCTTAGTGGAACTATTGCTTTTTTTCTTGTTATTTATCTTATATGAAAAATCTTGTTAAACTGCAGAAGTTGAGGGAGCAGAATGGGACTCTGGGTAGTTAACTGTTTTTCTTTAAAAATGAAACAGAAAAGAATGTAGTATTTTAACCACCAGATATAATATTTTAGCATGATAAATGTTATTTTTTGTGTCAATATTAATAGAGAGTTATGAAAATGGTAATAGGATGTATTTAAAAAAAACTAATCGAACAGCACGGCTATGTCTCTACATTTCCAGGAGGTGGCGGCAGTGAGCCACTAGGACGATAGTTTATAGTGGCTGAGTCTGGTGGTTTTATCTTCATTCCCAGAATCAGCTTGCTACCCTTTCCAGTAGACACAATCCTCAGTGACATTGCCCAGTGTAAGGGATTCTGCTCCCCTAATTTTGATCTAACTGGGCTACAATGCTCAGAGAGGGTCTTCTCAATTTACCCAGAGGGGTCTTTAACTTCCCACTGCTGACAATAAGATCATTTCAAACAACTGAACCATAGCCTGTAGTGTATGAGCAGACAGATACAGGTGCAAACTGTCCAGTTATCTTCGCCTCCTCTGGTTGCTGTGACTTAAATGACAGCAGTTTCTAGGAAGGCAGGATTAAGCCAGGACTCCCTTCCTGTATTATGGGCGGTTGTTCACCTTCTTATACACAAAGCCCTTGGTCCTCGTCCACCTGAGGAGTAAGGCAAGCTTCCTGACAAGCCCCGGGCCTTGTCTCAGGGTTCCTTCACAGGTATCTCTGGGAACCATCAGTGGAATTGCGGTAAATGTTAAAGCAAACAAACAAAAATTCCCTGCAAATGCTGGGGCATTGAACATTATACCTCTATCATTTCGATTGCGCTAATACCTCTTCTGTTTGCTCTGTTTGTGACAGGATTGTATCCCTACATGGTCTAGAACAACGGTGTATCCTAGGCTGGCCTCAACCCCAAATTCTGAAGTTATAAACATGAGCCACCACACCCAGCTGATTAATTCTCTCTCTCTCTCTCTCTCTCTCTCTCTTTTTTTCTTCGAGACAGGGTTTCTCTGTGTAGCTCTGGCTGTCCTGGAACTCACTCTGTAGACCAGGCTGGCCTCGAACTCAGAAATCTGCCTGCCTCTGCCTCCCAAGTGCTGGGATTAAAGGCATGCGCCACCACCGCCCGGCTGATTAATTCTCTTTAAGCGCCATAGTAAGGGGATGCATATAGTTTATGAACCACATCAGGAAGATGTAAGCAACACCTTATGACCAACTGACACATATACAATGAAATACATAACTGTAGTAAATCACATAGGTTACTGTCCTAAATGATTTCACAGAAGGTTTAAGATAAAAATGCTCTATGAGCTTTGCCAACAGCCTGATCTCAATTGAGATTCTCTCCTCTCAGATGATACTAGTTAGTGTCAAGTTAACATAAAAACTAACCAGGACACAGCAATCCTCGTAGGCAACACTATGTGCTGACACTTTCATTTAATTTCCCCATTTAGTTATCTGCCAACTTAGAAGTCTCTTGATCCTACCTGCATGAGACAATCTCTAGGCTATCTATTCTGGTTGGGAAACTACTTGTCCATACGTAAAACAATTAACACACTTAAATATAATTTTATTTTCTTTTTTTTTCTTTAAGACTTGTGTATTTTAAGTATGTGAGTTCAGTATCATTCTCGTTGGACACACCAGAGGAGTGCATCGGATTCTATTACAGATTGTTGCTGGGAATTGAACTCAGGACCTCTGGAAGAACAGTCAGTGCTCTTAACTGATGAGCCATCTCTCCAGCCCTAAACATAACTTTAGTTCATAGCAAGATGGAATGCTGGCTACAGGTGAATCTCTGTGAGTTTGAGACCAGCCTGGTCTACAGAGTGAGTTCCAGGGCAGACAGGACTGTTACACAGAGAAGCCCTGTCTCAGAGAAGAAAGGAATGGAGGAAGGGAGGGAGGGAGAGAGAGAGGGAAGGAGGAAGGAAGGAAGGAAAGAAGGAAAGAAAGAAAGAAGGAAGGGAGGAAGAAGAGAACCTAAGTGGAATGAGCCCACCACATTAATTTTCTTCTTTGCTCAGGCTCTTTTAGGTTAACTACATTTTCAAACAAAAGTTAAAATCAACTTGAGAATTCACACACACACATACACACACACACACACACACACACACACACACAATTGTGTGATACAGAGGTATACAAGTAAACCCTAGAGGACAATGATGAAACAACAAAGTTAGTTTCAGGATATAAGCCAGGCTCGGTGGCCATGCACATAATCCTAGCACTGGAGAGGCTGGAGAATTGTGAACCTGGGCTGCACAATGGGCCCCTCTATCAAAAGGGGAGGGGATGGTAAGTTGGCTGCATGGATAAAGAATCGAGACCTGACATCTGAATTTAACCCCAGGACTCATATAGTTGAGGAGAAATCAACCCCACTGGTTGTCTTGACCTCTGTAAAAAGAGTATATTCAGCCGGGCGGTGGTGGCGCACGCCTTTAATCCCAGCACTTGGGAGGCAGAGGCAGGCGGATTTCTGAGTTCGAGGCCAGCCTGGTCTACCGAGCGAGTTCCAGGACAGCCGGCTACACAGAGAAACCCTGTCTCGAAAAACCAAAAAAAAAACAAAAAAAAAAAAAAAAAAAAAAAAAGAGTATATTCACAAAGTAGCAGCTAGACATATAATCACTGAGGAAGACCTAAAAGTCTGCCAAAAGAGACAATGTTAATGAAAGAAAAGACATCTTTCATACTTGAATGACTTGTCATCAAAATCACATTAGCTCTCTCTAATTTGTAAATTTATTTTCTCATATATGAAGCTAGACAAACAATCTCATGTGGAAAATAAACATGCAAGAATAAATCATAGAAACCATAGAAAGACACACATATATGGAGAAAGAGAGAGAGAGAAAGAGAGAGAGCACCTGCTAGCCTACTCAGATTAAAAATGTACTATAGAGTCTTTTTAATTAAGGCAATACTGGGGCTGGAGAGATGGCTCAGTAGTTAAGTGCACTGACTGCTCTTCTAGAGGTTCTGAGTTCAATTCCCAGCAACTACATGGTTCATAACCATCTGTAATGGAATCCGATGCCATCTTCTGGTGTGTCTGAAGAGAGCAACTGTGTACTTAAAATAAATGAAATAAAATAATAAATAAATAATATAAATTAATTAATTAATTTAATTAAATAAATAAATAAAATAAATAAACCTTTAAAAAAGTTAAAGCAATACTTTATTGACATATGAATATACAGTTACATCAGTCATGGAAAATATAAAATCTAAAAGAAAAATCCAAGCACCATGAGACCTTCCTGTTTCTGGTGATTTGAATAGGTTTGGTCCCCATGGACTGGTGTGCGAATGGTGGACCTAGAGAGCAACACTAACAGGAGATGTGA
Organism: Mastomys natalensis; assembly: GCA_021653895.1. Taxonomy (NCBI): domain Eukaryota; kingdom Metazoa; phylum Chordata; class Mammalia; order Rodentia; family Muridae; genus Mastomys; species Mastomys natalensis. Next base: position 1,470,507 of record JAJTUV010000928.1, on the reverse strand, counting down.
TCTTGTAGTGGGTGTGGCCTGAGTCATGGTGGAGGTGTGGTCTCATAGTGGGTGTGGCCTGAGTCATGGTGGAGGTGTGGTCTCATAGTGGGTGTGGCCTGAGTCATGGTGGAGGGGGACTTTGAGGTCTTGAAAGCTCAAGTCTGGCCAGGTGTCTCTCCTGCTGCCTGTGGATCAAGATGTAGAACTCTTGGTTCCTCCTCCAGCACCATGCCTGCCTGCATGCTGCCATGCTTCCTGCCATGATGAACCTGTAGGCCAGCCCCAGTTAAATGTTTTCCTTTACAAGTCACAGTCATGGTGTCTCTTCACAGCAGTGAAACCCTAACTAACACAGTGTTGTAAGATAAAGGTGATGTTTAAAACACAGGGACCAATAATGGATTTTAATAAACAATGGTGAGACAACTGCTTAGTCATCTAGAAAAAAAGGATTAAATTTTAATTCATGTTTCACATCATATAGAAAGGTAAATTCCCTATGGCTCAGTAATCTAAATGTAAAAAGCAAAACCATGTAATCACAGAAAAAAAAAAAAAACTTGGATTGGTTTTATTGTTACCTTGGTGCAGTGTAGGGTTTCTGACACTGATTGGAAGTCCAGTTTCAGGAAAAGAACAGAAATGCTATGAGTAAAAACCATTTGCATAGCACAAATCCCTTACAGAGTCAAAGTCTCTGACCTACCAGACTGACATCTATAATACAGATCAGAAGGTTCAGTATGCCTAATATTAAAAAAAAAAAAATATTTAACAGTGGAAGAGAAGGATGTGAGCTAAGCGTGTGCAGAGACACAGACACACATAGCCACTGGTGTGTAACCCTCACATGCTCCCTGATGGGCTGTCTCCGTCTGACCCTCCCCTTGTCTGCTTCCACCCAGGACTGTCTACTCACCTGGCCCTCACCGCCAGTCCCGCGTCTCTGTGCAGGGTCAGAAGTGATACCCCCTCCACAGCAAGGTCTTGCTCATCATCCAGGCCAGGTTTAAACTCCCAGTCTTCCTGCCTCCCAACTACATGTGTCTGATACATGAAAGGAAGTTTAGCAAAGAAAAATTACTCCCACGTATTTGGTGAACAGCTGCAAGTTTCTCACAGGAAGGAGGAAGAGGAGGATGAGAAGGGGAGAGAGACGAGAGACGGAAAAGAGATGAAAAGCATGTACGTATTTCTCCCATATTCCTCTCTGAAGGCAATGTGCTGGAATCTTCTACTTCAACACTGTTCTCTGCCGTCTACAAAAGCAACCATCCTGTGGGACAGGAGTGGTGGACTGCATGTCCAAAACCTTGTGTGAGTCCATGAGTCCAAACCCTGGCACCTCACTAAACAAAACAAAATCTGATACCATTTGTTGTAGGAATTTTTAATCCCGACCTGGGGTTTCTACCCTGCCTTAGACCATTTTAGTTCCCTTCTTCTACCTCATAGTTCTTCTCCAACCCCAGCCTGGGAATCTTAAACCCTGTCTATGTCTCTTCTGCCCATTATTGGCTGTCAGCATCTTTATTTAGCAATCAGAAATAACTTGGGGGCAAGGTCACACAGCATCACTTGTGTCTATACGCTGACTCTCTCTGGGACAACCAGGTCTTGGGGCCGATATTAGTATTAGAATACAAGCAGCATCAGGTCAACCCACTACAATCACTCCTAAATCTAAAAATATAACATAATTTTTGAATAACCCTATATACATGTATATTTTTTTTTTGGCGAGATATGTGAAATAGTACGTGTAACTAGAAAGACCCCAGTTGTACTTAACATGGAGCTGTTGTATATGTTTAAGCAGAAGAAAGCAAATGACTCTCTGAAGTATTTTCAGAACAGGACGAGGATTTGGGACTTTCAGAAAGTTCCACCCAAAAAGAATTTAAGGTTCTACAAATGTGGAGCGATATAATAGATTTCACATTGAATGAAAATGTCTACCTCACAGAAGTTAGCAGAATTGCATAAATGTGTCTATATGACTCATTAGCCTTGTTGGTGACCACAACAGATATACCAGAGGAACATTGCTTGTGAGGAACAAAAAACAGGTTTATGTAGCTTAGCTTATCGGTTTTGGAGGGACATGTTACTCACATTGGCTTAGCTTTTGCAATGCTCTTCTTGCTCACTAAGTCCTAAAACAGCACATGGTGTCACGTGGCCAAGAGACAGGGAGCATGGCTGTCTAGTTTGAGTGCCTGGTTTCTCTCAGTTTATATAAAGTCACCCAGTTTCGATCAAGAAGGCTGTATCCCTATGAACTTACCCAAATCTAACCACTTTCCAAAAGGTCTGACCACTTAACACCACTGCTGGCTTAAGTTTCTACCCTTTCATAGCAGTAATGTGTGACTTTGGGGTTAAGTTCTTGTGTACATTTGGTGGGAAATACAAACTGTATTCAAACCATAACATAGAGCAAAATGTATATAAAGTCAGACTTATGTGTGTGCAAAGTAGGGTCGATTTGAAAGGTGAGAGGTGAGATACAGAGAATTTAGCTTTTTACTGTGGTTCATGTGTAGTTGTTGCCTTTAAAAAAACAAAACAAAACAAAACAAAAAACTACAGAGGGCTGGAGAGATGGCTCAGTGGGTAAGAGCCCTTGTTGCTCTTCTATAGGACACAGGTTCAATTCCCAGCACCCACGTGGCAGCTCACAAATGTCTCTAACTCCAGTTCCAGAGAATCCAGTCCCCTCTTCTGATCTCAGTGGGTCCTGCATGTATATGGTGCACAGTCATATATACAGGCAAGATAGCCACCCATACACATAATAAAATAAAAAATAATTTTAAAAATAAGTGAACCACAAATGCTATGAAGCTGGATGTGCTATAATCCCAGCACCTGGGAGTCAGAAGCTAAATGATGGCTACAAGTTCAAGGCCAGGTGAGGCAGGTACCATAACAGTGGGTGCAGAGCACAGAGCTTTCAAGCGCTGGCTTTTTTTTTTTTTTTTTTTTTTTTTTTTTTTTTTTTTTGGTTTTTCGAGACAGGGTTTCTCTGTGTAGCTCGGGCTGTCCTGGAACTCACTCTGTAGACCAGGCTGGCCTCGAACTCAGAAATCCGCCTGCCTCTGCCTCCCAAGTGCTAGGATTAAAGGCGTGCGCCACCACCGCCCGGCGCTGGCTCTTTTTCTACTGGGAGAGTTCTGATCAAACTCACGTCATCGCTCATCACGGTGCCAGGCACCCTTACCCACTGCGTGATAGTGCCAGTCCAAAAGTCTTAAGAAGAAAAATAATAATAATAATAGTAATAATAATAATACAAATGCTCTTTCAATACCCATTGTGTGTTGAAAATACATTTAATTTGTATAACTTACCAAACATCATAGTTTAGTCTACCTGCGTACTTTAAACATGCATAGCATATGTATAGTAGCTTACAGTATCAGCCCCGATGTAAAGTCCATGTTAAATAATTTATTACTTTATGTAATTTATTGGATATCTGTATCCAAAAGAAGATTGGCCACATTACATACTGTAGAGCGTCCCCTCTTTCTGTGACCACAAGTCAGAATGGGACTGTGGCTTGCTGCTGTTAGCGAGCATTGAGGGTGAGGTTGTAAATCACTGATGGAGTTTACTCAAGACCGAAGCACAGTTTCTACCAAACGCTATTGCTCTTATGACGTCATTTTTAATAAGAAAGAGTCGGTTGAACTCTCATGCTGTGCCACTTTTGCCTTGCTGTCCTTAGTTCTTAGCTGCCAAGCTCCACACACAGGATCGTGTGCCAGAAGAGCACCTCACGCCTCATTCTGGACATGAGGAAGTGAGAAAGAGGATGTTTAGGGACCCAGTATATCCTTCAAGAGCACACCCCTGTGTGACCTTACTTCCTCCAGGAGGGGTCCACTTCTCCCAAAGCTCTATCAGCGACAGACCAAGCATTCAAAACATGAGCCTATCAGAGATATTTTATATTCATATCATAACATATATAATATATATCATGACATATACCATATGTTCATAAATATGAGCATAACATATTCATATCTGGGGGCTGGTGGATGGCTCAGCGGTTAAGAGCACCGACTGCTCTTCCAGAGGGCCTGAGTTCAATTCCCAGCAACCACTGGTGGCTCACAACCATCTGTAATGGAATCCGATACCCTCTTATGGGATGTCTGAAGATAGCAACGGTGCATTCACTCTTATATATAAAATAAATAAAATAAATCTTTAAAAAAACAAAACAGGGCCATCTGTATTTTTATTGCCAGTGGCTACGGCTCCGGACCGTGGGCAAGCTGCTTGAAGACGAGCACCAAGGGAACTTGTAAATAGTAATTAACTGGGTTGCCAAGAAGACAGAGCTACTGTTGGGAGAAGAAGTTAAAAAAAAATCCAAAAACAAAACAGAAAACAAAACAAAACAAAAAAGCCCAGCGCCTTCTCTTCTCTTAATCGAAGTGAACATCAAGTGGGATTGAAATCAGTGTTTAAGATGTATTTGTTTTATTGTTTTATTTATTTATTTATTTATTTAATTATTTTTGGTTTTTCGAGACAGGGTTTCTCTGTGTAGCCCTGGCTGTCATGGAACTCACTCTGTAGACCAGGCTGGCCTCGAACTCAGAAATCCGCCTGCCTCTGCCTCCCAAGTGCTGGGATTAAAGGCGTGTGCCATCACCACCCGGCAAGATGTATTTGTTTTAAAAGTGCTTTACTTGAATGTACATATGTGAACCACATACATCCCTGGTACCTGTGGAGATCTGAAAATGGCATCATCAGATCCCCTGGAATTGAAGTTAAGGATGGCTGTAATCCACCATAGTGTTTCTAGGAACAGAGCCCAGGTCTTCAAGAACAAGTGCTCATAACTTCTGAGCCATCTCTCCAGCATCTCAAGTGGAGTTTTGATGTAATTAAAGCAACTTAGGCAAGGAGAGGCAGATGCTTCCCTTGGTGGAAACTGAGGACTTTACTGTTGTGTAGTAACAGCACATGAAATATGTTAGCCTTCTGCCATGTGGACAAAACAAGAAATACAGCTGAGATAATGAGCTTAGAAGGAGGAAAGACTTACTTGGGTTCATGGTTTCATAGATTTTAATCCATTTGATAAATCATTTCTCCACCAGTGAAATGAGCCGAGCCAATTCAAGCCAGATTTAAAATACACACCACACACACACACACACACACACACACACACCAACCACACACACACCACAACACACAGAGGTTTATTGGGAAGCTGCTCTCAGTCGAGTTCACTGACCCCAAGGACTGAGGCCAGAGAAATCAGCATGGGGAGAGAGGAGTGGGGAGGGGGAAGAGAAGAGAGAAAAAAAAGAGCATGTGGCCAGAGAGGAGAGAGAAAGACAGAAAAAGCGAGGGGGGAGGGAAAGGAGGGAGGGAGGGGAGAAGGGAAAGAGGAGAGAGAGAGAAAAAGAGAGAGAGAGAGGAAGGGAGGAGAAGGCAGGAGAGGGGAGGGGAGGGGAGGGAGGGGGGAGGGGAGGAGAGAGGAGAGGAGAGGAGAGGAGAGGAGAGGAGAGGAGAGGAGAGGAGAGGAGAGGAGAGGAGAGAGGAGAGGAGAGGAGAGGAGAGGAGAGGAGAGGAGAGGAGAGGAGAGACTGGGGAAAGGGCAGCCCAGCCTGTGGGCTAGAAAGTTTGGAGTTGGGGTCAAGGCATGCCAGGTAGGGACTGAGGGATGCTGGGAAAACCTGGAGGCCAGGTCTGCTTTAGTGTAAAAATATGCATCTCAGCCCTCTCTCCTAGGGTCTGAAGCCAAACCCCATGATCAGTTGGCTTTGTGGTCTGAGGCCTGAGGTTAGACAGAAAATACAGTGGAGCAAAGCTGCTTACTTCATGGTAGCCAGGAAACAAAGAATGGGGCAGGAAGGGCTTGGAGTCACTGGAGCCTGCCCCCACAGAGTCCACCTTTTACCCAAAGCTCTGTCTCCTAGGGATCTAGGCCTTCAGGGCCCTCCAGAAGTTAACCACAGTGTAACAGGGATCCTTGTGCTGAGAGAACAGCTCTGAGACTGGTGACTATGGTGACTTTCAAAACAAGGAGTTAAGAGCAGACTATACAGCCGGGAGGTGGTGGCAGGCGGATTTCTGAGTTCAAGGTCAGCCTGGTCTGCAGAGTGAGTTCCAGGACAACCCGGGCTACACAGAGAAACCCTGTCTCGAAAAAACAAAACAAAACAAAACAAAAAAGAGCGGACTATACAGAAGGAAAGGCCATCCAGAGACTGCCCCACTTGGAGATTCATCCCATATACAGTCACCAACCCCGGACGCTGTTGTGGACGCTGACAGGAGCCTGATTTACCTGTCGCCTGAGAGGCTTTGCCAGAGCCTGACAAATACAGAGGTGGATGCTCAAATCCAACCATAGGACTGAGTGTGGGTCCTAGATGGAGGAGTTAGAGAGGGAAAGGGGATAACATTTGAAATGTAAATAAAGAAAATATCCAATAAAAGAAAAAAAAGTTTGAATAAACAAGCCAGCCCCCCACCCCCAAAAGCAGACTGTATGGCAAAGGCCAACAAACTGTTTCTGTAAAGGCCACTGTCTTAGTGTTCTGTTGCTGTGAAGAGACACCATGACTTTGGTTACTCTTATCAAAGGAAAGCACTTAATTAAGGCTTGCTTACAGTTTCAGAGGTTTAGTCCAGTATCCTTAGGGTGCGGAGCATGGTGGCATGCAGGTGGATGTGGTGCTGGGAGCTCTATGTTGGGATTCACAGCAGCAGGAGGGGAGAGACACTGGGTCTGGCTTGGGCTTTTGAATCCCCAAAATCCACCCCCATGACACACTTCCTCCAGCAAAACCACACCTCCTAATCCCTCTTAAGTAGACTAAGCATTCAAATACTTGAAGCTATGGGGCCACTCTTACTCACCCTGCCACAGGGGACAGTAAACAGCTCTGGCTTTTGTGGGCCATATGTTTCCTATTGAAAGTATATAATACTGATGCTGTAGGGCAAAGGCATAGACCATACACAAATGAATAAGCCTAACTGTATTACAATAAAACTTTATTTACAGAAGCAGGCTACAGGCTGGGCTAGCCCTTACGGTGTAATTTGCCCACTCTTTAAAGGCAGGATCCAGCCTGGAATTAACCTTGTATGTGAATATTCTCTTAGATTTTCCAAGTGCCCTTTGTTTTATTTTAGCCCTAAGAAAATCTACGATGCCCAGTGATCAGCAAGAACTGGGTCCAATCTCAGAGGTCGTCAAAGTTGAAGATTCTTTACAACCACTTAAATGGTTTGTTAAATCAAGCATGCCCAGGGTTCTTCCCAGAGTTTCTTGTCTTCTTGCTGCAGTAGGAATTTGTGGGTTTTATGGGTAGACAGAACACCCTCGAGTGTTTGAGATTTCCAATTTACTGGGTCTTCTGTGGACTAGGTAAAGACTGCAGCTTTCAGGGTTTCTGATACAACAATTCAATGGTAGAACTGGAAACCTGGGTTTCTTAGTTTCCAGATAAGGCTGCTGCTAGTGGCCCAAGTTATTCTCTTCCTCCAATGGGATAAAGAGGAGGGAAGCACCTCAGTATAAAGCTACAGCAGTAACACATTGCATTCAAAATACTGTACAATGGACGAGAACTCATCAGTATGTCTGTTAAAATGCCAGGCTTGAGGGCTGCTGTTCCTAATAACATTGGCGGGAAGAGGGGATGGTGATTCCCTGTCACAGGACAAAATAGTGTAGTTAGAGGCAACGTCATTGTCTCCTCCCAAAGTCTCTTCCCATATTCTTTTGAAGACCAGCCCCCCCCCCCAAAAATCCTATTTCTTTAAATAGGACTGGGGTAACTATTTACCTCTTTTGAGAGAAGCAATGTAAAAGAGTGATATTTCAATGAAAGGACAGAGTACAAAAGTTACTTAAGATGACCCAGCACTATCCAGTGAGACCCTGTCCAAACACTTTTGTAAAATAATGAATATTCAATGTTCTGAAATTGAGTTTCTCTGTATAATCTTGTCAGCTAAAAATGTTTCAAGTTATAGGAAGGGTGATAGGTGACAAGTGTTCAGGAGGGAGGCAGTGTGGAGATGCCATACTTCACCAGGATCTGTAGCCTGGGACTCAGATGGGGACATGATCAGGCTTGTACTCTGGCCTACCTGCTCTCACATCACATCACATGATGGAGCTGCCAAAGACCAAAGAAGGGTCTTATTTGCCTACTTCTGAAAGACCTCTGAGCTATGGACAGCCTAAATGACCTCTGACTTGACTGCTGTAGAACTTCTTGGTTTGTTTTTTTTCTGCTACCATTGCCTTGGAAGCTTAGTGGGTAGAACTTTCCCTGTAAACAGGGAGGGAAGGGAAGGGTACTTACGTGTTTCATGTGTGTAGAGGACCCTATGACAGACTTTCAAGAATTCTTTCAACAGCAGAGGAATAGCTGCTGTTACTCCTCTTCCCCTCCCCCACTCCATCTTCTTCCCTGAAGACTTCCTGTGGACATCAAGGGGCATCTTTGTGGATGCAAGGATGCCGGGAAGTGACCCTTTCAGAACTCCTACCCTATTTACCAGCTAGAGTCTGACATTCCATTAATTTCATGTTTTTAGCCCAAGGCATATTGACGCTAAAAAAAAAGTAATTGTGAATTATTTTGCTGATAGCATATTATTTTTAATAACACCCTGTAATTACAGGTGTCACGATATTCTGGGGTGTGGAGAACACTATGGATTTATTTAACTAACCCATTTCTCTCATCTTGAATCTCTGGGAATATAAGTTTGGGTTGCTAGAAAAACTTGTATATGCTGCATTCCTTTCAAACAGAAGGCACGCATCACTCAGTTCTAGAGCCTGGATATCTGAGAAGAGGGTTCCAGTGTGCTTCCCTTCTGATTTCTAGACTGCTACTTTCTTGTGCACTACATAAGAAAGAAGTCACCAGCTCTCTGGACTTTCCTTCTAAAGACATGAGTTCCACTCATGAGTGTGCCTCTCTAAAGAGCTGATCACTATCCTGAAGTAGCAACTAGAATTACCATGGGAATTCCATAGGCATTAATGGAGGACACAAGTCTTCAGTTGATTGAAGTAATCTTGTCTTGTTTTTGGCTGTCTTGTATTCTCCTCTAGTACCTGCCGCATGATGCCTGTTACACAGCAAACTTCCGCAAATGCTTATTGAATACACAGAAACATAAACAGTGCATTGCAAGTAACTTCAAGAATGTTAAGAGTCTATGTTCTAAGACACAAAAAACATTTGATGTCTGATTTTCTGATCTGGGTTCTGGATTTCGAATTTTTAGTCTGTAGATGTTTATTTATTGGAATGAAAAGTCAGAAAACCTTTGTTCTGTTCAATGGACTCTAATTTCCAAATGAACTTTAAAAATCTATTATACCCAGCTATAGTGGCACATACCTTTAATCCCAGCACTTGGGAAGCAGAGGCAGGTGACCTCTGTAAATTCAAGGCCAGCTTGATCTACATAGAGAGTTCCAGGAGAGCCAGAGCTATGTAAGGAGGCCCTGTCTCAAAAGAAAGAAAAAGAAAGAAAGTAACAAACAATGATGTCATCGATAACCTTATTTGTATCATAATTCCTTTTTTTTATATAAAGACTTATTTTATTTATGTAAGTGCTCTGTAGCTGTCTTCAGACTCACCAGAAGAGGGCATCAGATTTCATTACAGATGGTTGTGAGCCACCATGTGGTTCCTGGGAATTGAACTCAGGACCTATGGAAGAGCAGTCAGTGCTCTTAACCGCTGAGCCATCTCCCCAGCTCCCCCCGCCACCAATGGATTCAACGTTCTTTAGTCAATGTTCTTTAGAACATTGAAGAAGGTGACAGATTGTGTCCCAAAATAATATCTTAAGACACACAGTTACTTTAAGGGGAAGAAATTACATTAAATTCATGAAAACACTGAGTTAAGTGTATTGACTGCCATCTTTTGCTGTGATAAAATACCATGACCAAGGCTTGTGATTCCAGAGGGATAACAGTCCATCCTGGCAGGAAGTCACAGCAGCAAGTGGCAGGCATGGTAGCAGGAGCAGGGAACTGAGAGATAATATTTGTTTTTTGTTGTTTTGTTTTTTGTTTTTCAAGACAGGGTTTCTCTGTGTAGCCCTGGCTGTCCTGGAACTCACTCTGTAGACCAGGCTGGCCTCGAACTCAGAAATCTGCCTGCCTCTGCTTCCAAGTGCTGGGATTAAAGGCGTGCACCACCACGGCCCGGTGAGAGATAATATTTTTAAGGGCGAGCAGGAAGCAGTGATGATACACTGCAATAACACCATGAATGGAACTCTCAAAGCCAGACTCCAGTGATGGACTTCTCCAGCAAGGCTGTACCACCTTCCCAATCATTGCCACTGTACTGCCTGGTTTTGTTTGTCAACTTGACACAAGCTAGAGTTATCTGAAAGAAGCAAATCTCAATTGAGAAAATGCCTCCAAAGATCCAGCTGTAAGGCATTTTCTTAACACATGATAGAGGGTGGTGCCATCCCTGGGCTGCTGTTCCTGGGTTCTATAAGAAAGCAGGCTGAGGAAGTCAGGAAGAGCAAGCCAATAAGCAGCATCCTTCTGTGGCATTTTCTGCATAGGCTCCTGGCCACAGGTTCCAGCCCTGCATGAATTCCTGTCCTGACTTCCTCCAATGATGGGCTATGATGTGGAAGTGTAAGTCAAATAAACCCTTTACTTCCCGACTTGCTTTTTGGTCATGGTGTTTCATTGCAGTAATAGAAACCCTAAGACAGCCACCAACTAGGAACCAAGTACTCAAATACATGAATCTCTAGAGGGAACATTTATTTAGAATGTCCCAGCAAGTGAGCGATAGAATATGCTGTGCTCCATAGCATCATCACGAGTTACTCCCAAACACTGCGGCTTAAGTCCTTTATTATCTCCTGGTTTCTGTGGGTTAGGAATCTAAAAATGCCCTACCTAGGTAGTTTTGGATCAGAAACTCTCACTCGGTGTTAAGCAAGGTGACAAAGGTTTGATCAAGAGAAAGCTGTCAGCAGGCCTAAGTTCTTTGTCACTTTGAGCTATCCACACACTTGCCCTTTGACAGGGCAGCTGACCTCCCCAGTATCAGTGCAAATGTTCTAAGTAAGGGCACAGAACCCACAGAATTTTATAATCTTGTGTGTAAAATAACATCTGGTCACTTTTGTAATGTTCTGTTCACTGGAAGGGGATGCACAAGGCTTTGAGTGCCAGGGAGTTGAAATGACAGGGCTGCTGGCCAGAAAGGGACTATTATGTAGGTATGAAAATGAGATCTAAGCCTGGCGGTGTTGGCGCACGCCTTTAATCCCAGCACTTGGGAGGCAGAGGCAGGCGGATTTCTGAGTTCGAGGACAGCCTGGTCTACAGAGTGAGTTCCAGGACAGCCAGGACTACACAGAGAAACCCTGTCTCAAAAAAAACAAAAACAAAAAACAAAAAAAAAAGAAAATGAGATCTAGAAGATGATCTGGTAACACATATGAGGAAAGAATACTAAGCATTGGAGCTGGAGCATGGCTAAGTGGTTAAAGAAACTTGCTGCTCTTCCGTAGGTCCGTTTGGTACCCAGCATCCATAGTGAACAACTCACAGCTGCCTGTAACTCCAGCTCCAGGGAATCTGATGCCCTCTTCCTGCCTCTGCAGGAATCCCACTCTGCCCCCAGCCATGCACAGGTAATAAACACAGGCTCATAAACACAGGCAGACACATAAACACACATGGATGAAGTAATGCTGTCTATGTTATTTTAAAAAGTAATCCAACTAATTCTTTTTATTTCATTTTCTTTTTTGTTTTGTTTTATTTCATTTGAGGTAGCGGAGGTCTTCCTTGGTAGCCTAGGCTGGCCTGGAACTTCTGAAGGCAAAGCTTACTTCAAACTCTTGGCAATCTTCCTGGCTCGGGTTCTCAAGGACTGGGATTACAGAACTCTCCTATCAAGACTGTCTATCTCTCTTTTGCTTTTTGATACAGGACCTCTGTATGCAACGTAGGCTGGTATTGAACTCATGATCTTCCTGCTTCAGCCTCTCAAGGGCTGGAATTACATGTGTGCACAATGAAATATTGCATTATAAATAATTATGTGATGGAATTGTAAATATAGTAATTATGAATTTATTAAAACATCTGGGTCCAGGCAGTGTTGGTACACACCTTTGATCCCAGATTTAGGAGGCAGAAGCAAACAGATCTGAGTTCCAGGCCAGCCTGGTTTATAGAGTGAGTTCCAGAACAGTCAGGGCTACACAAAGAAACACTGTCTTGAAAAAAAGAAAAAAAACGCCCCCAACTCCCAAACTCAAACCCATCTTTGGCTTTGGGGGTGGGATGTGGCTCGTTTAGGATGCTTCCCTATCTTGCATGGCACTTTAGGTCTGAATCCCCACCACATAAAACTATTGTCCCAGGACTCTGGAGGTGGAGACAGGAGTATACCAGTACTTCAAGGTCAGCTTCAACTACATATCAAGTTTGAGACTAGCCTGGACTATAAGAAAATTGTGTCTTCTACTCATTAACATCACAAATATTGCTAATATTTCTGTGTATCTCTGCCTAGAATCATAATTAAGGCATGTCACAAATTTTGGCTTGTTATCAAGAATGCAACTTTGCCAATACAAATACACTGATTTTTTTTTTTTTTTTTTTTTTTTTTTTTTTTTTTTTTTGGTTTTTCGAGATAGGGTTTCTCTGGCTGTCCTGGAACTCACTTTGTAGACCAGGGTGGCCTCGAACTCAGAAATCCGCCTGCCTCTGCCTCCCAAGTGCTGGGATTAAAGGCGTGCGCCACCACTGCCCGGCCGCAAATACACTGATAACATCACTTGGACGCCATTGTATTTTGCCAGTTGATGAACTTTTTAACTCTGTCCATGGACTCTGTGAGATGAAGGATCACAAGATGGCTTAGGGTCATTATTTTTCTTCATATAGGATCAAATCACTATATGAAGAAAATATTTACCAAACTAATACAAGTACCTTGGAATGACTGAGAGAGAAAAGGGTTTTATTCCACATGGATAATACATTCACTCAACTATTTGTTATATCAGACTTTCCCAATACTGTGTTATTTACCAATTGATTAGTATCTTATTACTATTGTCTTATCTTGGTTAGTAGTCCCTTCCCCTTGTGTCTATGTGTACATGGATGTTGATACAGGGTCTTGCTATGTAACTCAAGTAGGCCTTTTACTTAATCCTCCTGCCTCAGCTGTCTTAAGTGCTGGAATCACAGACATCAGTCACAAACTTGCCTTTAATATACACTTTAAAGTAAAATTCCAACTTAAATTTTTTTTTTTAAGATTCCATGGGTGTGTAGCTGACATAATGAAACGTCGTGCCACCAGTAGGTAATGAGCTGGTTTTAATTTATACCAAAAGCACATGGGAACTAAATTATGTTTCTCCCAGGGACTTTTACCTTTGCTTTCAATTCTTCAGTGTATGTACCAGACAGTTGCCAGCTGGATCACTATAACTAAATCATAAATGACCAAATTAAGTACTTATGTAGCTCCTGTTTCAGGACAAATTTTTGGCATGTGAATGGACTTGTTTACCAACAATGAGCATTTCATCTTGTGGGCACAGCGATTCATGTGCTACTGCCAGGATCTCTTCCTGAATGAAAACAATGCACAGAATGTGGCACCCCAAAGGAGCTGTCAAAATGAGGGCACCTGTCAAAACAGCCACAACTCCTTTTCAATCTAGAGATACCACTGCAGAAGCTGTCCAAGGTGGTAGTACCTCCTCTCTATCCTCCCCAAGCAGATCAGCGATGGAGCCTCACCCAAAGCTGTCTGCAGCCAGGAACATCTTTCCATTCTAACCTATGGACCCAATGAAGGGAAGAGGGGGTGGAAAAAACCCCACCAATACCTAAGCGTCCCACAAAACCCCACCAATCACTGAACAGGAAAGCCCCTCAATTCCTGAGCTCTTCAATCTCAGGACTTGAAATCCCACCAGTTCTCACTCTAGAAATCTCTGCCCGAAAAGTTCAGCCTCCTAAGAAATCCTATATAAGCCTTGCCCTTTAGCCAGTTCCCTGTTGTCCACTCAGGGAAGCAGAGGCAGCCACCCCTGGATTCATCCCTCTTTCTCTTGGATCTGTCTCTCCAATAAATCTCTTTTATGAGATTTGCTGCCTGGTGTGACTTTCTCATTGGAAGAAGCCAAGAAGCAATGAAGAAGCAGGGCTGGGGCTCCTGAGCTCCTGAGCTCCGCTGGGGAGCCCCTCCCTGGTGCTGCAACCCCTCTGTTGAGGATACTTCATGTCGTAGCTGTGTGGTTCCTGGGCTCCAGAGTCCCAGGATACTTTTCCATCAGAGCAGGAAGACATACTGCAAAGTTGCACTTTCTTTCGTGTATTAAGAGAACAGTGGCACAAGGCTGGAGGGAGAATTCAGTTGGTTGGCTATGTGCCTAGCATATACAAAACCCTGGGCACTAACAGGGTGTGGCGGACATGGCACTCAAAGCCATGTTGGCTCCACAGTGAGTTCCAGGCTAGAATGCAATACAAGAAACTCTGTCTCAAAAGTGAATCACTGGCCGGGCAGTGGTGGCACACGCCTTTAATCCCAGCACTTGGGAGGCAGAGGCAGGTGGATTTCTGAGTTCGAGGCCAGCCTGGTCTACAGAGTGAGTTCTAGGTCAGCCAGGACTACACAGAGAAACCCTGTCTCGAAAAAACAACAACAACAAAAAGAAAACAAACAAACAAACAGAGCAGAGTCTGTATAGCTCTGACTGTCCTGGAACTAATTATATAGACCAGGCTAGCTTCAAATTCAGAGAGATCACCCTGCCTTTGCCTCCTGAGTGCTGGGATTAAAGGATTGTAAATTTACAATTAGCTGTTTAAATCAGCTTTTAATCCTGAAAAATGTTTTCTCATCACAAAATAGTTATCACATTTCCCTGGTGACCTTATATGTAACAAAACAATGGTGAGAAATGGCTTCACATTATTCCATTTTTTTGTTTGTTTGTTTTGTTTTTTTGAAACAGAATTTCTGTGTGTAGTCCTGGCTGTCCTAGAATTTGCTCTGTAGATCAGACTGGCCTTGAATTTACAGAGATCTGTCTGCCTCTGCCTCTGCCTCTTGAGTGCTGGAACTAAAGGCATGTGACACCACCATCTGGCTACGTATGCCTATTATGTTCAGTATTTTTCACTTTTAACTATTTTCAAAGTATGGAATGAGTTCATAATTTTCTGATTATTCCATGTTGAGACGACTTTTTTCTACTTTTATATTTATTCCCATGGTTCACAGAGTTTTTCTTTGCTTGTTTTTAGTCTTTTATTTCTTCTTTAACAATTAATCCCACCACTGTGACCTAGGTGTAGGAGCTGGTTTTCCCTTCCCAGCATGAGTAGTTGTAATGGGTGGTTTGCATAAACTTGATACTTCCTTCTCCAGCTTGTTCTGGCCTCCTTACCCAGTGGCACTTGCTCAGGTATCATTGCCTTTCTCCCATTTTGTCCTGGGAGTCTCACTCATCTCTGCAAACTAGATTTTCAGTTTCAAAAGCAGAAATGCTTTGTTCTGTTTTCTTTTTATTTTTTTTTCCCCTTCCCCTTTCCCTCTTCCTCCAGTCCTGCTCGCTGTGGGCCCCCACTCTCTGGCCCAAAGTACACTGTAGCTGTCTCCAGACACCCATGTGAGGGCATTAAATCTCATTACAGATGATTGTGAGCCACCATGTAGTTGCAGGTATTTGAACTCATGACCTCATGACTCATGAAGAGCAGTCAGTGCTCTTAACCACTGAGCCATCTTACCAGCCCTTGTTCTGTTTTCTAACCCTTTTGTGATCGCTACTCTTGGTTGTCAATTTGACTACATCTGGGCTTAAGTTCAAAGATGGAGGGCACAGCACGGAGGGATTTTTGCTTAGTTTGAAGTAGGAAGATCCACTTCTAACACATGCCTTTAAAATGAGTCATACCTTCTGCTGGAAGCCTTAATAAGGACTTAGAAGAGGGAAGCTTTTGCTCTTTGCCTGCTTTCTTTTGCCTTGCTGGCAACCCCATTCCTTCCCTGGCATTAAAGCCCACTTCTTTGGGATTCCAGCATCTACTGAAGACCAGCCGAGGCATCCAGCCTCGTGAACTGACCAACTCCTGGATTCTGGGACTTTCTGTTCATAGCCAGCCATTGCCGGACTAGGTGGGTCACAGCCTGTAAGCCATTCTAATAAATCATCACACACACACACACACACACACACACAATTTAATATGTTCTGCTACTCTGGAGAACCTTAATACACTTCTTTTGTTTTTTGTGTAGCCCTGGCTGTCCTGGAACTCATTCTGTAGACCAGGCTGGCCTCGAACTCAGAAATTCGCCTGCTTCTACCTCCCAAGTGCTGGGATTAAAGGCGTGCGCCACCACTGCCTGGCCTTAACACACTTCTAACATGCAGATAGATAAACAGGTTCAGTAAATCACTGTTTATGCTAACCCCTACAGATTTTGTCTCGAAGTGTGTGGAGAGAGACTGACACATGCCCATCTCTGTGCTGGGGAGTTAATCTAGGGCCTAGAACATGTTAGGCATGTGCTCTACCACTGAGTCATATATCTAGCCTGATGACTTTTTAAAATAATAGGGTCATTCTCATAAGGTCAATCTTGAGGTATATAATATTCTAAGAAAAATTATTAGTGTTTGTTAATATCAATGGTCACTTCATGGACTAGGTTGAAAAATTTTTTGAGACAAGGTCTCATGGAACTCAGGATATCTATAAACTTGTGTAGCTGATGTGCAGACACGAAAAAAAATTCACTAACTTATTAATCATAAAACATTACTACAGCATTCTTTTGTATATTAATAAAGTTGGCAACTTTACAATCTATATTTCTTCTTGGAAATTTTTCTATTTTTAGGAAATACCCAAATTTTTATTTGGATCTTTTCACCTATGATAATGGTGGCATTTCAGGTTTTGAAAAATCAAACAACAAAATGAGTATCTATTAAACAAGAACCTTGAAGCTTTGTTAAAAAATGTATCACACCGGGCAGTGGTGGCGCACACCTTCAATCCCAGCAGTTGGGAGGCAGAGGCAGGCGGATTTCTGAGTTCGAGGCCAGCCTGGTCTACAGAGTGAGTTTCAGGACAGCCAGGGCTACACAGAGAAACCCTGTCTCAAAAAAAAAAAAAAAAAAAAAAAAAAAAGTGGACTACAGAAGCCAAAACACAAGCTTAGCACACGTATACTTTCCCAGAACTACAGACCTTGATGACTTAGGTCTTTGTTTTCATTTTGGCATATAGTACTGCCTAAGTGTTGAGTTTTACCGCCTGAATGGTACTTTCATCATGGCCTCGAACTCAGAAATCGGCCTGCCTCTGCCTCCCAAGTGCTGGGATTAAAGGCGAGCGCCACCACTGCCTGGCTGTAGTCCACTTCTAATTAACTGCTTTTGTTAAATGAAGTATGTCAACCCAGAACATGTCTTTGGTCCTGTTACACTTCTACCATATAGGTCCCAGGGATTGAACTCAGGTTGCATCAGGCTTGGCAGCAAGTTCCCTTACTGACTGAGCTCCTTTCAGAGCCTCAACTTGTTTGTTAGACATCCATTTATTTATCTCTTTGTTCCAATGTTCCTTCTTTGGTAGCACATTGATTTATTCGAGGTCAAAGTTCGGATTGGAAGATGTACTTCTGTGGTAGAGCAATTGTGTACCATGTACCAGTTCAGTCCCCAGCCCAGGAAATTCAATGCCCCCCAAAATTATATTACCTTAGATGAAAAGATAACTTTCCAACATATACTAGAATTGCATAGGACTTAATAGCTGCAAAGTGATTAGATTTTGGTGTTTTGAATAGATTAAGAGCTATTGGCACTTGCTGTCTCATTAATATAAAATAGGAGACTTGTGCTGCCTTTTTGCTTCATTTAAATACAGTTCACCTACTTGACAAATATTTTTTGAGCTCCTACTTAATGCTTTAGACGTACTAGGGTCTAGCACGCATCACACATCGCAGCTTTCACCTTCAGAGTGGCAGCTGGGTGCAGTGCAGATTGCCCAGTTACAATACAATCAAAACCAGGATTCAATGCAGTCAGGTACTTCCACTGTGTGGTGATTTGCATTGTGAGGGAGGACACGCTGCCCTGGATAGGGTTAAAGATCAGAATCAAACTCTAATGTTGAACTTAACTGACAGGCTGCTAATTACAACTTTCAATTCCTTCAAGGAATTTAACCTTGTCCTAAAACATCAAACCACAATAACGGTTTTAGTCTCTAAAGTAGTCCCGCTTCGATTAGAACAGCAAGGAAATATGCTTGATGGTCTGCAATTTGCTTCAAATCAATCCTGGCTTGCTTATTTATAATCTGATTCTGGTAGATTCAGTTAGGGCGGGAGGTTTCCGGATCGGTGCCAACCTTGAGAAAGCCCTAGGAGCTTCAGCCCCAGGCTTCAGCGTCCGGGAAGTTAGGAGCCATCCCATGACGCAATCGCCCAGACGACCCAAAGTCTTACGCCGGGAGGCAGAGTTAACAAGAAGCGATTCGGGACTCGGCCGAATAGGTCCAGGGCGTTTAGCCCTTTAACAGTAGGGTTAGGCGTCGGAGGAACGCGGCGCTTCCGGGCGGACGCAGCTGCGGCGTCGGTTTTCAGGCCTTTTCCTCTTTGAGAGTGCTTCTGACGTACTCTGGGCCACCGTCTCAGAATGACCCAGGCTCGCTAGCTGCAGTTCAAAAGTAGGGCGACATTTAAAACTCTAAAGTCTTCTTAGAACAAGGCCGAGAGCCAGCAGACATAAGAACGCCTATCCGGGACTTTCGGCCCGACCGGGCCCTTGCCCATCCCCCTGTCGGCTACATCTCGCGAGATCGGTCACGCGACTTCCCAGAAAGCCTTGGGCTACATCTCAACAGCGGTTCTAGAGCCGCGCCTGGGTGGGAAGGTGGGAGGGGCCTGCCTCGTTATTTAGCGGCATTGAAAGCCACGCCCCAAGTCGGAAGTGACGGAGCCGAGCTAGCGCGACCAGGCCAGCTCTATGGTCTTCCTCTCCTTCTGGAGTCGGGAAATGGCCGCTGTGTAGTTACAACGGAGGTAAATCCCGAAAAATCGTGCTTCGGCGTGTCAGGTAGGCCTTGTGCTGCATTCAAGTCACTCAAAAGAAAAAAAGTCGAGGAGACAGGACGTTTGGGTATTGACAACTCTCATGCGTGGTGACTGATCGGAGGCGAGAAAGGAGACCCCCGAGCCGTTACTTGTGCGTTTTCATCACACTTCCTCGGGTTTGGAAGGCGCCGCGGGCCGCAGGTGTGGGGGATGGGGAGCTGCGCGATCAGCGGGCTGGGCTACGAACCTGGCTCCGGTCCGGAGGCCGTGAGACGTGCGCGTGCGCGAACCTCTCTCCTACCCTTCCCCCACGGCTTCCGCGGGGACTCGTGCGCGCGCCCGACTCAGGGCTCTGCGCAGGCGTGCTTTTTTTCCTTTCTTTCCTGCCCATGGCAACGCTGTCGCGTGTGTTGGTTTCGGAGCCAGCTTGTCGTTGGCCTTGGGGGAGGTGTCTTCCTTCCTGGCCTAGCCTTTGGGGCTTGGGTGAGATAACGGCGACCTGCGACAAAGTTAAGCGAGCGGATCAACCACTTCGTGGGTGGCGGTTCAGCTGCCTTCCTCGCCTCTTTAGGGTACATATGTCGGTTTAGGCCCAGTTTAATCAGATGGAGGCTTTTGATCTGTTGCTTGTAGCCGACTGGCCAGCACCTGGGTGTTGGCGCCAAAGTTTTTCGTTTTGGCTCCCTATCAACTCACTCGGTTCTAGACGATCAGTCGGTGCGTAGTTGCTCTTTCCAGCGGGATTCGGTTCTTACGGGTGCGTCTGTGAAGGGCCCTTCCTCAGTAATCCAAGCGCTGACATACTTTTTTTTTTTTTTGCCAAGAGTTGGCACTCCTTAGAAATTCAGGATATTGACAGCGGTGATTGGGGTAAATGGATGAGGAAGATAAGTTGAGGTTATAGTTCTGTCACCCAGTGGCCTTGAATCTCCTGCCTCTTCGGGAGTGGTGGGATAATGGTTTTTCGTCACTACTTCGGACCTCTGCTGAGTTTTAAGATTTGTTTTCTTGGTCTGGGGAGTGACCAGAATAGTATCCCAGGCTAGCTCTAGGGCCCAAGTGTTTTCCAACTACGGGGGTTCTCCGTGTATTTACGTGTTTGAGTTATAGATGTACAAATTCATGCCCAACATATTTTAGGTTTATATAGTCAAAAAAAAAAAAAAAGTCGAGGATCAGTAATTTCTACCTTTTTTTTTTTTTTTTTTTCTCGAGACAGGGTTTCTCTGTATAGCCCTGGCTGTCCTGGAACTCACTCTGTAGACCAGGCTGGCCTCGAACTCAGAAATCCACCTGCCTCTGCCTTCCAAGTGCTGGGATTAAAGGCGTGCGCCACCACTGCCCAGTTCTACCTTTTTTTTTTTAAATTTTAATTTTTCTATTATAATTGAAAAGGAACAAAGACAGAAATTGAAAGCGAATATACCTAAAACCGTTAGTCACTTCAGACTTATATCCTGTTGGTATTGTTTTATGCTAAAAGAGAAACGTAGAACAAAATGTCTTGTCCTCACTATGAATTTGCATTCTCGGTTAACCCTAACTGGAATAGTGGTACTGTGCAATAAAGGACATTTAAAGACTTCCAGCTTATTTACATTTTTTGTGTGATTCTAACCAAATTCAGGGTAGTGCGATGGGACATGTGTCTAAAGTAGCTCATAGTAAACCACTGAGATTGCTAGTGTTGGAATAACAGGCTCCAGCCACCATACCCAGTTTATGTGGTGCTGAGAATCAAACCCGGGGCTTTGTGCTGCTGAAAAGCTGTCAGCTGAGCATACCCCCTGCCTTAGAGCTAATTTTTGCCTTAGGAAACAATAGTTAATTTTAGGACTTGACTTGAAAGCCGATCTCAGTGATTAGACTAGTATCTAGTTGAATTTGTTGAAAAATTTAATGTGGGGAGCAAACTAAGCAGCATTAGATTATCTGTGATGTAAAAGTGGAGAAAGCTTTTTCAGTTCATAGGTCTTTTGATTGGTAATTCTCAGGAACTGTTTGAAATCATTGATGGAACATTATCCACTATCTGAAATCTGCTGTGTAATTTTCTTTTTCTTTTTTTTTTTTTTGTTTTTGTTTTGTTTGTTTTGTTTTTTCGAGACAGGGTTTCTCTGTGTAGTCTTGACTGTCCTGGAACTTACTCTGTAGACCAGGCTGGCCTCAAACTCAGAAATCCATCTGCCTCTGCCTCCCAAGTGCTGGGATTAAAGGTGTGCGCCACCACTGCCCGGCTGGATGAATCTTGTAATAGGTTGAAATAAAGGGAAAGTTTGGCATTTTACACTTTAATACTTGAGTTGTAGCCAAGTAAGGCACTTGTTAGCGTAGTGCACAAAATACCGACATTTGCCTGGAGATTTCAGTCAAATTCTGAATCAAACTTACATTCTGTGACTGTACCCTGAGAGTCACAAGCCTATCTGTTTTGCCCCCAACATATCCATCTTCCAGATGCTGTTAGTTAGATTTGGGGTTTCTGTTAGTTTTTATTTCTTCCATATTCCTTGTTTAGTTTTGTATCAATGCCCACTTGAGGTTTTGGCTTCACAACTTTCTAAAATTTCCCAGTTGAAGGGCAGTGACTAAGGGATGATATTATTGATTGACATGTTTAATTTTAACTATTTTTTCTTTGTATTTCCAAAATAGCATTTTTAAATTTGATCATTACATAGATTCATGCGTTTTTATTTTATGAATATTTTGAGTGCTAGTCTCTTAATGTCAGCTATATATTCTTAAGTTTAATTTCTGTTCTGATGGTTTTTGATTTTTGCATATAACTGATAATCTCTGAATATGCAACATTGTAACCTTTTCAGTGTTGATAACTGTATAACACTTACTTTATTTACATAGTATGGCCAGTTAACTTAGGAGTATTAATTCCCTATAGACTTGTCATTGCTGCCTGTCTCTTAGATGGTTAATCAGATACTTGTGTAAGACTGTTAATTGTGGTTGCAGTTGAAGGAATTCTTAAAAATTGGTTTTAGATAAAAGGAAGTTTTAAGAAAATGAGCAGAGTATTAAGCTATTTTAGATGTTAGACAATATAGCATTATGAATATTGACTGCAGGCTGGAATGACATTTGTTCTGTAAAGGTCAGGTGACTTCAGTTAAATTCATGACACTCTGCTGTGTTGACTAGAAAGTTTTTTATTTTGTTCTTCTGTTTTGACAGTAGAGTGGGATCTCGTGGAGCCTAGGAGCTCCACACTCACTGTATAGCTGAGGATGAACTTAAACTGGTTCTCTGCCTTCTTGCCCTAATTTGTGCATTATAGGTGGTGTTGTTGCTTTAATTATTTTATTTAATGTTTGTCTGCGTGTGGGTCTGTACCAGGTTCCTGCTTGGTGCTTTTGGAGGTCAGAAGAGGGTGTCAGATCCCTTAGAACTGGAGATACAGGGGGCTGTGAATGGCCATTTGGGTTCTGGGAATTGAACGGTCCCAGCAGAGAACAGCAACTAGTGCACTTAACCGATGAGTCATATCTCTGACCTCTTTTGTCACTTAGGGTGTTGCTACATCATAGCTCAGGCTAAACTAAAAATCACCATCCTCCTGTCCAACTTTACAAGTGTTAGGATTGTTTGCCACCAAGATCACTTTAGTTAAATTGTCATGATCAAACATTTATTGTTTTCCAAGTCAGGCAAGGTACATGCCTGTAATTTCAGTACTGGAGAGGTCAAAGTGGAAGAAGTCAGTTTGGGCTACATAATTTATTAGTATACCCAATATATATATTATAACCAGTGCATATCTGGTTTACCATAAACTCAAACTCCTCTTTTTTATTTAATTTTTGCTAGGAATTTGAATTTAGAATTTAATTTCCCATAACATTCTCTACAAGAAGAATCTTGGCAGTATTTTAAAGACATCACTGACTTCTGGATCCTGCATAAAGCCCAAGGTAAAAGACATTTATGTTCTCTAGGTTTTACTTATGACTACATTGAGAAAATTGACTGTTAACCTAAATCAGATGAAGTGATTAAGAGTGTTGTAAACTGGCCTTGGAGGTACAGCAAGAAGTAGGGTACTTGCCTAATCAACACAAGGCCGGGTAGGTTCAACCCTAGTACTAATGAAGTACATCCCTCCCCACCCCCCTTTCTTTCTTTCTTTCTTTCGGTGGAGAGTGTGTTACCTTCTGTAAAATCAGATTTTGAGTTAGTTTTAAAAATATTTTTTCATTTCTCCATTGTATATTACCTTTTCCCCACTTCTGTAAATATTTTGTAAGAAGACTCAGGATACAAAATGCCATTTAGAAACAACCCCCCCCACTGCCACCTTTTGAGACAAGGGCTTGCTGGGATCCCAATGAACACCGAGTGCTGGGATGACTCTCCTTTCTCACTGCACCCAGGTCAATCACTTACTTAACTGATTTTGTTTTTTTTTTTGGGACTATAACCTGGCTGTCCTAGAACTCACTATGTAGATCAGGCTAGCCTTGAAGTCACAGAGATTGACCTGCTTCTGTGTTCCAAGTATTGGGTTAAGGGCCTGTACCATCACTCTTGGCTTAATGTACTTTAGTACAACTTTATAATAACCTCAAACTCTAAATAGATAAATACCTGTAAAATTATTTAATGAGATTAAAATTTAAATATGTGAGAAACACAGGCCATTACAAGATTAATAAATTGAGTCTTATGGACATATGATTACTTATTTTGACAATAAGTTAGAAATTTGGAAAATGACACAATTGACTCTTGACTAACATTGAACTGAGACTAGCGAAACAGCTTAGCATTAAGAACTTGCTGTGCAAGCCTTACAACCTCAATTCAGTCTCCTGAATGAAAGGAGGGAACCAACTCTTTATAAACTTTATAAAGTTATTTGATTTTTCACGTGTAGACTGTGGCATTTTTGGAACTAAACACACATATCGTATAACCCCACTAAAATATAAGTTGGGGCTGGAGAGATGACTCAGCCGTTAAAAGTTCTCTTACTGCTTTTCCAGAGGACATGGAGTTGGATTCCCAGCATCCACACCGTAGCTCACAACTACCTGTAATTCTAGTCCTAGGAGACCTTACACACATTCCTGGCCTCAGCCGGCTACCCCAGGACATGCGATAGCCACACCTGCTGCAACATCTATCCATTACATAAATAATCTTAAATACCTGAACTTAGTTTTTGTTTTCCTTACCCCCTTCAAGGCCTGGAAACATAAATGCAGCATTCCATGCTGTTCTTATTTATTCAGTGAAAGACATGAACCTACATCTATGCTTGCTAAGCAACTACTCTCAACAAGCTGCTGTATGACACTAACCTTAATACTTTTCTTTTCTGATCCAGTCTTATAAGTAGCCGGGTTTTGACTCAGTTAGCCTGCTTGGTTTGAACTTGAGATACTTTTGTTTGGCCTTCGAGAAGTTTCTTGTGTAGCCAGCTGTTGAAAAATTTGTAGACCATAAGAAATAATTGAAAAAAAATAAAAAAATCACTTGCATGTAAATACATATATAAATACTTTATTATCCTAAAAAAAAACTAGTTAAAATTTATGAATGCAACACGCTAGTTAATTTGCTATAGAAAAATAAAAATATAACAGATGCTGCATTAAATAGTGACTTGATTAACTTTGGTACATGCTATAATTCACAGTTACTTTCTGTTGCTGTTACGAACGCTGTGTAGTGAGTGGCCACTTCATGTAATGCTGCTGCTTCATGTGAGCAGTTTGCATTAATAATTTTTGTATTGCATTTTTTTTTTTTACAGCAACAACTCAAGTATACATAATGTACCAATTTTGTTATCAGTAAGCTTTGGTCAGCAGTTAGTTTTGGAACAGTCAGAGGTTGATGTATATAATTTGCCCACCTGTTGGTTATTGTCCATGCTGCCTATTGTTTATGGTTTAACTTACATGGCAAAATAAAAGATTTTTTATTTTGTCCCTCTCTGTCCCCAATATTATTTTTCTATACATAATGTACCAATTTTGTTATCAGTAAGGCTTTTGGTCAGCAGTTAAGTTTTGGAACAGTCAGAGGTTGATTGTATATAAATTTGCCCACCTGTTGGTTATTGTCCATGCTGCCTATTGTTTATGGTTTAACTTACATGGCAAAATAAAAGATTTTTTATTTTGTCCCTCTCTGTCCCCCAATATTATTTTTCTTCTGAATCACTGAAAAATTAAAAGTGTGACATTTGGTATGTACATACAATGATTTACCATATATTTAGATTTTCTTTACGAGAAGCACATTTTATAAATCAGTACTGTTATTATTGTCTGCACTTAGTGAGGTCTAATTGTATCAGTGTTTAGAAAAGTCAAGTTAGAAAAGTTGTGCCAACTTTTTTTTTTTTTTGTAGTTCTGATATTTCTTTTCTCTTTAATTCCTTTATCTTTCTGTTTTTTTTTTTTTTTAAGATTTACTTTCGAGGCCAGCCTGGGTTAGAGTTAGGGTTAGGAACAGAGTGAGTTCCAGGACAGCCAGGGCTACACAGAGAAACCCTGTCTTGAAAAACAAACAAACAAACAAAAAATTTACTTATTTATTTTATGTATGTGAGTACACTGTTGCTATCTTCAGACACACCAGAAGAGGGCATCAGATCTCATTACAGATGGTTGTGAGCCACCATGTTGCTGGGAATTGAACTCAGGATTTCTGGAAGAGCAGACGGTGCTCTTAACCACTGAGCCATCTCTCCAGCCCTAATTCCTTTATCTTTTATTGTTCTTTCTTACCAGCAAGATACAGGGGAGCTTGTCATTGCTCTGCACGTTCTAGCCGTCAGGAGGCTGTAGGAGACTATATAATGCACATTGAGGCTTTTGTATATGAGAAACAGTTTAGTGTTTTAAGTCCATAAAGCACTGTGATGACAGCTTGGTGAGGTTTCTTTTTAAATTATTATTTTAAGTATTATGCTAGGTTTTTTTTCTTTTTCTTTTTTTCTTTTTTTTAATGTTATGTGTATGAGTGTTTGGTTACATGTTTGTTGGATTCCATTACAGAAATTCTGAATTGTTAGCTGCCACGTGGGTGCTGGAAATTGAACCCTAGTCCACTAGAAGAACAGCCAGAGTTTTTTGCTTTTTTTATTGAAAAAAATTTTACAGTATGTTTTGTATATTTTTTGTACAGTATATTTTTTTCTTCTTAATTCCTTTCAGATCCTTTCCACTTTTCTTTTCTTTTCTTTTTTTTTTTTTTTCAAGACAGGGTTTCTCTGTATAGCCCTGGCTGTCCTGGAACTCACTCTGTAGATCAGGCTGGTCTCGAACTCAGAAATCCTCCTGCCTCTGCCTCCCACGTGCTGGAATTAAAGGCGTGCACCACCACTGCTCGGCTCCTTTCCACTTTTCTAACTTACATTTTTTTCTTGCTTTTTAAAACAAAACCAAACAAGAAACACAAAATACTTCCACAAAAACACAAATCAAAATAAACAAACAAAAGACTATTAAGACAAAAAAAAGTAGCCAAACAATGCAAAATGAGACAAAAAGTCTACACTAGACTTTACAGAAACTACTGAGTTCATTTTGTGTTGACTAAGTACTCTCTGGATATGGGGCATGCACTGAGTGAAATGTGCTTAGTATAGCTATTGAGACTATTGGAGAATATTGATTTTTTTTTTTTCCTTTGCTATGTAGTATCACTTGCAGATAGTTTCTTGGCTAGAGGTGGGACCCTGTGCACTTCCTTCTTAGTGTTGGGACCCTATCTTAGAGAGTGCTCTTAAATCACTAAGCCATCTCTCTAGTTTGTATTGTGCCACTTGTAAATGTTCTTTTCTTCAGGTTTCTTTTCTGTAATTCTCATAATTTTATCTTTTGTACACGTGAGGTAAGTAGGCTTTTGTATTGGGCATAGAAAAACATCTAACAACTATTGTCTGACGTTGCTCTTTCTGACTTCTGTAGTTGGTTGGTGCTTTTGGATTGAGACACATAGGTCTTAAGTCCATAGATATGCTTTATCTTGAGTATTTGTATCTTAACACAGGTGAAAATAGTTATTGTTAATTTTTTTAGGGATAATAGGCCTGTTTTATAAGTAAGTATTCCTTTGAAAAGAATGACTTGTAAAAATCCAGCTTATATCTGGAAATAAGTAAATATTAAAATAGCTTTTTGTATTAATTTAACCAATGTTGCTTTCATTTGATTAGGAGAAAAGAAATGGGCCGCTCCAATTCTAGATCACATTCTTCAAGATCCAAGTCTAGATCACAGTCTAGTTCTAGATCAAGATCAAGATCACATTCTAGAAAGAAGAGATACAGGTGAATTAATGTGTTTCTGATGCTTTTATTAGTGAAATAGTAGTTACTAGTGTCTGCTGTGTACAGATACAGTATATAGTGTATGCACCATCCGTGTGCCATTCTCAATAAAACTCCATGACTTGGGTTTGTTGTTCTCATTTAGAACTGAAATTGACAATTGTCTAAATTGTAACCTAGTTACCAACT
Source organism: Mastomys natalensis (assembly GCA_021653895.1). Taxonomy (NCBI): domain Eukaryota; kingdom Metazoa; phylum Chordata; class Mammalia; order Rodentia; family Muridae; genus Mastomys; species Mastomys natalensis. The sequence goes on along the minus strand of JAJTUV010000928.1, from coordinate 1,442,874 downwards.
GCGATCATGATCTGAGATTTACTGTACTGTGTTAATACATGATGAATTTCTTTGTTTATTTCCATCTTAAAAGATAAACTGGATATTTTAAGAATTTTTTTGCACAGAGAAACCCTGTCTCGAAAAAACAAAAACAAAAACAAAAAAAAAAGAATTTTTTTGGAGCTGAATCATATTTATTGTTTTCTGGTTCTTTAAAGGATAATCTCCCCCCTTTTGTTTAACAAATGAATTTTTTTCTTCAAATAATAATATCCATAGCACGGAGAATAGGAGCCTGTTGAGAAGTAATACTAGTTTGTATTTTTTCCTGTAATTATACAATTAATTTTTTTTCTGATTTTTATATAATCAGCTTTGCTGAATATCAGTGGCAATTTGCTCTGTGTAGTTCCATGTAACCCCTTTTCCCTATTAGCAGTACATGATGCCATTTAAATTTCTCTTACTATGAATTTTATTGCCAACCTAAATGTTTTATACAATCTTATGTTGGATATATCGATACCCTCTCCCCCCATTTTGTGCCTACTTTCCCATGGCCTCTCATTCATGGTTTATCTTGGACAAAAGCTTTAATAAATACCAGAAACAGAAAACTGTTTCAAACAAGCGATGTTTTTAATATATTAGTTTACCTTGTTTATATGTTTTATTCAGCCAAATGTATCTAAAATGGTAAAATGAAGTACTTCATTTTTAAAAAATTGATACTTATTTCATTTTTAGTTCTAGGTCTCGTTCCAGAACATATTCGAGGTCTCGTAGTAGAGATCGTATTTATTCTAGAGATTATCGTCGAGATTACAGGAATAATAGAGGAATGAGACGACCTTATGGGTACAGAGGAAGGGGTAGAGGGTATTATCAAGGGGAGGAGGTAGATACCATCGAGGTGGCTATAGACCTGTCTGGAATAGAAGGCACTCTAGGAGTCCTAGACGAGGTCGGTCACGGTCCAGGAGTCCAAAAAGAAGATCTGTGTCTTCTCAAAGATCCCGAAGCAGATCTCGCCGGTCATACAGATCCTCTAGGTCTCCAAGATCATCATCATCTCGTTCTTCATCCCCATATAGCAAATCTCCTGTCTCTAAAAGACGAGGGTCTCAGGAAAAACAAACCAAAAAAGCTGAAGGGGAACCCCAAGAAGAGAGTCCTTTGAAAAGAGCAAGTCACAGGAGGAACCAAAGGATACTTTTGAACATGATCCATCTGAATCTATTGATGAGTTTAATAAATCTGCTACATCTGGTGATATTTGGCCTGGCCTTTCAGCTTATGATAATAGTCCAAGGTCACCTCATAGTCCTTCACCTATTGCTACACCACCCAGTCAGAGTTCATCATGCTCAGATGCCCCCATGCTTAGTACAGTCCACTCTGCCAAAAATACCCCTTCTCAGCATTCACATTCCATTCAGCACAGTCCTGAGAGGTCTGGATCTGGGTCTGTTGGAAATGGGTCTAGTCGATATAGTCCTTCTCAGAATAGTCCGATTCATCACATCCCATCACGAAGAAGCCCTGCAAAGACAATCACACCACAGAATGCTCCAAGAGAGGAATCTAGGGGGCGGTCCTCTTTTTATCCTGAAGGAGATCAGGAAACAGCAAAGACGGGAAAGTTTTTAAAAAGGTAAGAATCCAAAGTAGTGCATTTATATTATATAGTACTAATTTTAAAATAACATTGTGCTATGTATTTACTATGTTTTTACTTGTTCCTGCTTGATGATTCTAAATTGTTCTTAATTATTTAAGTGTTTTGATGTATCTATTTGTTTTATTAGCCATTTTTGATCAGTTCACAACTAGCAGTTACAAACAAGGAAAATAATATTAAACTCATAAACAGTTTTGTGTTAGAGACTTTTTCCTTTTTGCTTTAGAATGTGACTTACATAAACAGTGTGGTCATGTTACATGTTGTGTGGTAATATAGTCCAGCTGTCAGTGCTTTGTGAATTCTTCTGGACTTGGGAAAAACATCTTTATTTCTCAGTGAGTCTAATGACATTTTAAGTATTTTGTTAAATTCTAGTTTCAAGCATTACAGAAAGAAATGCTAGCAAACTAATGAAACTTAGGTTGTGAATACATGGGACAGGTATGCTGCGTATGATTCTTTTCCCTACTCTGCAACCTGGAATTTTCCCACTGACCTGATGATTAGCTTCTGTTATTCCCCGAAGTCATTATCTTCTAGAGCAGATTTTATATGGACTGTTTTGATTGAGGTAGAGTATGAAATACATAATATTATCTTACTAAAGTCTATTTCTGTGAGGTCTTGTTTATATTGACAAAGAAGGTAAATGTGGTAGCACATACCTATAATCCCAGTGTTAGGGAGGTAGAGGCAGAGACTCGAGTGTCTACTGGAGAGAGTTTGAGGGTAATCTGGAATACATGAAGTTTTACTGCAAAATACAAAAAAGGAGATCTGAAAATTTGAGCATAAATATAAATTGAAATTTTGGTAGGTATTTGTATTGCCCATTAGTAATTCCTAGCCTCAAAAAGTTAAATTTAGGCTGTATTGTATATCAGGAGCTCTTAAAGTTTCTATGTGTTAGTATAAAATTGTGGTGCATAATTGCATAGAGTAGGTTTTTGAGCATGACTTTAGGAAGTTTAAAAGTATAAATTCTGTGTGAGTGCTTTTAATGGTTTTAAAAATAAGGTTAGGTTTCAGTAGAGTAACGTCTTTTCGTTGGACCATACTTTTAAATATTCATGTTATCTCCAAGGAATGCCACCCAGAGTTACTGTCCTCTTCTCTGCTCATTTACAGGTTCACAGATGAAGAGTCTAGAGTATTCCTGCTTGATAGGGGTAATATCCGGGAGAAAGAGGCTCCAAAGGAGAAAGGGTCAGAGAAAGGCAGGGCAGACGGAGATTGGGATGATCAGGAAGTTCTAGATTACTTCAGTGATAAAGAGTCGGCAAAACAAAAATTCCATGACTCTGAAGGGGATGACACAGAGGAGACAGAGGATTATAGACAGTTTAGGAAATCAGTCCTGGCAGATCAGGGGAAGAGCTTTGCTACTTCATCTCACCGGAATACTGAGGAGGAAGGACCAAGTACAAGTCCAAAGTTTCACTAAAAGGCAATAGAGAAAGTGATGGATTTAGAGAAGAAAAAAATTACAAACTGAAAGAGACTTCATACATAGTGGAAAGGCCTAGCACTGCAAAAGACAAGCACAAGGAAGAAGACAAAAGCTCTGACAGAATAACAGTGAAGAAAGAAGTGCAATCACCGGAGCAGGTAAAGTCTGAAAAGCTCAAAGAGCTCTTTGATTACAGTCCCCCTCTACACAAGAGTCTGGACGCACGAGAAAAGTCCATCTTCAGAGAGGAGAGCCCGCTCAGGATCAAAATGATAGCCAGTGATTCTCACCGTCCTGAAGTCAAACTCAAAATGGCCCCTGTTCCTCTCGACGATTCCAACAGGTAATTCCACATTGGTGCCTCGTAAGTAATGTAGAAGTACTTAGTGATGACATTACTTTTCTGAACATGGAGTTTACACATTCAAACCAATGGTGTATTTTGTTTGTGTGTATGTGTGTGTTTATTTTCAATATATTCTAGACCTGCCTCCTTGACTAAAGACAGGCTACTTGCTAGCACGCTTGTCCATTCTGTCAAGAAAGAGCAAGAATTCCGATCCATCTTTGACCACATTAAGTTGCCTCAGGCCAGCAAAAGCACTTCAGAGTCATTTATACAACACATTGTATCCTTGGTTCATCATGTGAAGGTATGCTTGGTATATGTAGTATCATGAATTAATCTTTTCTTGCATGCAATAAAAGAGTAGTTAAGTTGAATAGTAGTTATATTAACTGAGCTAGCAGGTAGGTATATCAGTACTATTAAATATTAAACATTTGGAAAATATTTTGTGGAAATGATAAGTGTTGAGAGTAATAAAAGATATAAGATGATAAAATGGCTGAAGTTAAAGTGTAAAAATCAGTATCACATAGAAGTAGGATACAGATTTACTTAATTTTAAAAATTTAAATGTCCTATTGCATATGAAAATTAACTGTCATTGTATGCTTATGACTTGGTGACTCAGTGGGTAAGTTTATAGCAACTCTAGGCAGTATAGTTACTGCTGTACTGAGAGTTTATAATAGGGCATGTCTTTAGGTTCTAGAAATAAATGGCTTCATTTTAGCTTAAAGTCAATTCATATTTCACAGTATATTGTTGTAGTTTAAAAGCTACTAATAATTTTTCAAAGACTTTGGGGTATGATTTTATTTGGGGGCAGGTAGGTAAGTTTTGCTGTGGTTATTTTGTGATTAGCAGGTTCTTTCCCAGGAAACTCCATGGCTGTTGGTCTTTTTTTTTTTTTTTAAAGTTAGTTGTGCAAACAACTCATAATAGTTGGAAATTTGTCACAGTTATATACTGAATAACTAGAACTTTTTTGGCTATAGTCACCATGGTAACAACAGCATTTTGCTATTTGGCTTTAGATAAGCTTATGAACCATATGATTTTCATGGCTATAGTATTGTGGCACATAAAATTAGGAAGCATTAAGATTTTTTTTTTTTTTTTTTTCAATCTTTTTTTTTGACCTGTCTCCACACTTTACAGTTTATGTTGAATTTTGAGATCAGATTTTGATACATTTTTTCCTTTTTCCTTTTCTTTTTTCCTTTTTTAGAGGATCTGTAGTTATGTTTCATAATTGGTGTTGTGCAACCGATCTGAACAGCTCTTACTTTATATAGAGCTGAAAATGCCCAGTGATGTTTTCTTTTTCATTGTAACTAGGTCCTGGAATATGTTTTGAAATGCCAAAATCCATGTTTCAAAGTAAAATAGCTGTTGAAAGATACAGGCAAAGTTGAATCTTCTGTCTTCCTGGCAAAAAATGGCATAAAAACTGAGTTGCTAGCTCAAATTCCTGGGTTTCATGGAATTATGATTGAGGCACTACCCTGGTAGTGGCCGTTTCAAGTTTTAATGATTGGTTATGAGACATGTGCTGGATACTGGGCGGTAAGTTGACACAGATGTATGTTGACCTGTTAAGCAGATAGCTTGCTTCATAATGTAACATTTCATAGTTCATGACTTTAGACGTCTATTTTACATTTACAGCATATCGTAAACTGGTTTAGAAACTAATCAATATTGTTATTAATTTAAAAATTGCTTAAAGAAAAATACAGTATCATATGTGCTGTCAGGTTTGCCAAGATGCCAGAGTTTTTGGGTGAATTAGTGAATGTAAATCAATTTCAAAGTTTTTTTTTTCCTCCCCAATAAGTGGCAGTATTCACTTTTTTTTGTAAAGCCATTTCTGTTAATATGTCATCATAGTTAACATAATTTTATTATTTATTCAAACTATTTGTGTAATTTTCTTTATTTTTTTGCTGCAAATGATTAGTTGAAATGACAACCTTGTTTAGTTGGCAGGATTTAAAGGGCATACTACCTATTGTTCCTTTTTGAGGAAGTAGCTTGTTAGTGTGGAGTTAGTTTTGATTATCTGTTAATTGTGTGGGCTTGTAGTTAGTATTGACAGGGTCCTGTGAGGACCTTTGCAGTCAGTGTTGAGGTACAAGGAAGTAATAGAGGAGGAGTTTTTATTTTAACACTTGATTCTCTTCTGCTAGGTTTCTTGAGTATTTTTATTTTCTCTCAACTGCTACATGCCCTTCTATCACAAGTGAAAATCCCCTCTTAAAATTAAGATTCCTAATTCGACAGTGTTTCTCCTAAATCAACAGAACAATACTTCAAATCACCTGCAGTGACCCTAAACGAGCGGTTCACTTCATACCAGAAAGCTACTGAAGAGCATAGTACCCGGCAAAAGAGCCCTGAGATACATAGGTATGGACAGTACTGAATTTGCATATAAAATGTTATTGATGAAAGATGCTTAAGGTTATATGAGAAGTATGCTGTTGTCATGACATAAGGAAACTTTGGACTCTTTCTCCTTGACCGAAGCACTGTATCTTCAAGTTTAGAAAAATTTTAAATTTTTCCCTGGTTTTTTAGTTTACTCAGTTTAAAATTGTTAGACTTTAATATTCTGCCTTTAATCATTGTGGAATTTAATAGCTGTAAGTTTTGGGGGTAATTGGGTAGTGACTGTCTCAAGTAAACTTCGAATTCCTGAGTACATCTGAGGTAGAAATGCTTGGTGAGGACCAGAAGGGTTACGAAAGAGGGTGGATGCTAAGTCAGTCTATTTTCTGGCTTCCATGCCTTGGAAACCAGTTATTGATGATCTAGACATTAGTATTTCATCTACATATTGTTTACAAGACAGTCGTGGAACTCAGAGCTGGTGCTTAGTTGGTCCTATATTCTGGTGGTTGATGACTGCTAGGAATGCAATGAGAAGTTCTAACTAATAAAAGCCTGAAAGTGGAAAGGTGCAGAATCAAACACAAAATGAACAAATAGATGAAGTTATAAGACCTTTGGAAGCCAGTAATTTGTTAGAGGATTATATCAATACTAATGTTGAAGAAGTTAATTCATTTTAGTTGCATGGTGATTTAACATTTAAAATGATGAAGATATTTTTTTTCATGGTTAAAGTTTAGTATTTAAAAGTCTTGCTTTCATTTTTATATAAAGATCTCCTAGTATTTTAATTGGTTTGTTTTGTGTTTGAGGCAGGATTTTGCTATGTAGTTCTGTCTCGCCTTATACTCACTGTGTAGCTTTATGTGGACATCAAACGCAAAGCAGTCTTCTTTTTCTTTTTTCTTTCTTTCTTTTTTTATTTTAAATGTCTCAATATGTGGAGTACTGGGATTACAGGCATTTCCCACCACATCCAGTTTTTCATTAATTCTTAATGCATATAATTTTTATTTCTTGTTTTAGGAATTATATCAATAGACTTAACTGTGCCAGATTGGTTTCTCAGGAGAGACGTAACTATCTAGTATTTCTTAATAATGGGTAGCACTATTTTTCTTTTGAATCAGAATGTAAAAATTATAACTACAAATACACTTTATTTTATATTAAGGAGGATTGACATCTCTCCAAGCGCTCTGAGGAAGCATACCCGTTTAGCAGGAGAGGAGAGAGTTTTTAAAGAAGAAATTCAAAAGGTACATAGTTTTGCTTTTTTAATGTACTTGCTTTTCATGTAAAACTGAGCTTAATGATACTATACTATACCTTGTTTTCTTAGGCAAAATGATTACATTCTTTTTTTAAAATTTGTAAATACATAATATTTATGGTAATGTATCTTAATTTAAACCAAAAATACCTTTTTAAAAATGCTTGTCAATCGAAAATGTCAGTCCTAAAGATAATAGGGCAATAAAGATTATAAATAGGATATAAATTATATTATGGTTTTTATGAGGTTTTGAGATGAAATTGGTAAGTCAGAATTTGAATGTGTCTTTTAAAAGTTAATTGTATTTCTGCTTCTTCAAAGAAGTTACCCTAGTGCTGTCCTTTTGAGGGTAGCAAGTTTTGACAAAGTAGGCTGTCTTTGAACTCATGCCAATACTCCTGCATAAGCTTCCTGGGTGCTGGGCTTAAGATGTGCACTGTCATACCTGGCTATTGCACATTTTTATGTGGTTTATGAAATAGGCATTTTTTACTTGTGATCTTTACCTTCTGTTTGGTCATATTACAGTTTGTTTTATATCTTACTATCCCTTAGATGCCTGTTTGTTTTTGAAGAGAGACAGAAAGGGGTAGACCCAGATGGGAGGGGAGTTGGGGAAGAACTAGGAGGGGTAGAGAGAGAGGAAAACTAATCAGGACATATTATATGAAAAAAAAAATCTTATGTTGAATTACGGAGATAAAAAAAAAAAGAAGCGTTTTAGGCTAGGTACAACTTAATTCCCTTCACCCAGAAGGCCAGTCTGAGCTATATATAAAAGTTCCAGGCCTTTGTGGCCTGGAAGGAACATTGTGAGAAGGATAAGAATAGACATTGTAAAAACTGATTTGCAAAGTGAACTTTGAAACAAAACATGTTTCATTTCTACATAGGAATTTGGCTTCGAAACTTGAAAATAATCTGTTTAGATATACAGGTAAAGTGAGGAAGCTAGGGGCTTGGTGAGACTGTGGTGCAGTCACAAGGTGATTCAGGTTGATGTTTATTGAGTACACTAGTTCGTATCTAGCTATAAAGTGGTTAGTAAAATATGCAGCAGAGGTGGTGGCAAGGGATCAGTTCTATTTTGAAAATGCTCTGGGTTTTGGAAAATAATTAACTCTTGAACCTTGACTTTTCTAATTAAAATAATAAGAATGAATCTGTTTGTACTTTGGATTTTACTTATATTAATAGGGATTACTTGACAATGTCAGCGTACAAATTTTTCAGTAGGGTGTGCTGCTAACTGAATTGGTTTTGAAATCTAGAGCTTAGGGGTAAGGTGATGCCTGTGCACAGGAGGTAACAGTTTTAGAGCAACAGACTGAGGAGTGAACAGTTCAATACTTTTAAAAAAATATCTTTGACCTTAATACATTAGGCTTATTAATAAGGGTTAATTGTGTTTCATTTTTCCAACAATTCACTTTGTCTTTGGTCTAAGAGAGAAATAATAACTGATAGATGACCAGGAAGACATGATAATTGGGTTTTGTTGTCTTTTTGTCTTTGATCAATAATTAACATGTTAATATGAAATCACATGCTTAGCAAGATTTACAAAGTAGTTTCACTTAGATACATTGTTTCTTCTGGAGTCAGTAATACCTAGGTGATTAGGAAAGTTTTGCTTATGATTAGACTTGTTACTCTAGGGAAAAACTGGTGAGTAATACTTAACATTGAGAGATACATATATTTCACTTTTGTTGGTGCTTATGAATATTATAGTTAGACGTCCCAGAATAAATAGTTCTCATTGTTGAATAATATCAAGGATGTCCACATTGCATAGCATCTTACTGATGTATAATTTTTCTTCATTCCTAGATGCCTCTTTTCAACTTCTAAATTATATAGTATTTGAAAAAAGCAATGGAACAAGGAGGAGGTGAACTGTGACCCAGTTAAACTAATGTCTGTTGCAATACCTGAATTGAGAAAGGGCAATATATAGCCCAAAATACTGAGTACAGGATTGCGAATAATATCTTTTGACTTTGTTTGACCGTTGTTCAACCTCAGTTTTATTAATCTTATTCCACTTGCATGTCATGAGAATTACAGAGTCTCTAATTTTGAAGTATCTTCTATTGCGTTTATCAGTTTATCTGGGAAGAGCTTGATGTTAATGAGGCTTAGTGAGACCTATAATCCAGGATCTCAGATTATAGGCTGAAAACCACATTTTATCTATATATGTTAACTGTTAACACTGTCCAACTATCTCATAATAGCTATTTGGAATAATAATATGATTCACTGAATAGAAAGATGTATCACTTGGCTCTATGAAAGTTTATTATGGATTGCTTTGAATAAATACCATTAAAGAATTTAGTGTCTTGAAGTTTTAGTATATGTACATAAATGCTCAGTAAAATGTAGTTTTAAAACAAATTCCGTGGATGATGGTAGTATATGATGCAGTAGTTTTTTGATACTAAAATACCAGTTTAGAATCTGTTGTGATATAACTACATGTTTCTATACATTTGTGTTTATTGCCTGAAGTCTGTATTTTACGTGTATTTTCTACAGGGAGATAAAAAATTAAGGTGTGACTCGGCTGATCTTCGGCATGACATTGACCGTCGCCGTAAAGAAAGAAGTAAAGAGCGGGGAGATTCCAAGGGCTCCAGGGAATCTAGTGGATCAAGAAAGCAAGAAAAAACGCCAAAGGATTACAAGGAATACAAACCTTACAAAGATGACAGGTGATTGTTCAAATTGTCTTGACTTAGGCTTTAGCTTCTAATTAGCCTTTAATAATTGTCAGCTTAATTGCTTTCAATTTTGACTATAATCAAATGTTTAAATTTAAACAATTAAAATTATTTGTTTTACAGCAAAAATGTATTTGTCTTTTACACGGCTTATGGTGGATGAGGACAAAAACTTTGGAATAGCAAGCTAACACTGAAAAAAAAAAATGACAAATTAATGTGTCCTATTATCCAGGCTACATCAGGAGGTTGGACTTCAATGCAGTGCATTTCTAGAAACAGTTTGTGTAAGAACTTTGGTTCGTTATGCTTGATTCCGCACTTTTTCAACTCATAACACCCAGAGTACAAGACTGTTAAAAGTGATATCTAGTGATTTAACATGGGAGAGATGGGGGGCGGAAAAAACCAGGAATTAGGATTATTGTGCATTAGTCTTTGAAAATTATATTTCCCTGGATACTGTTAGCAGTGGTAAGAGTTACTGCAGGTATGACCTTTTTGGGTGTTGCATTAGAATCATGTAAATTTATCTTTATAAGAGTCAAATAAGTAGGAATAAAATGTATTATTATAGAGAAGTTTTTTTCTTGATGTTCATTTGGTAAATGGTGGATTATACTTGTGCATTTAAATTTATGACTGTTAATTTGTAATGTTACATGCCTTTTATTTCTATCATGATATTGTGGCCCAAACCAACTCACGTAGGATGTATCTAAATTGCAGTCTTTTTTAAAACTTGGACCAAGAACATTTTGGACTGGGGCTGTAGCTTAGTTGTGACATGCTCACCTAGCATGTGTCAAGCCTTGGGTTCAATCCCTGCACCACAACAAAAAACAAACCCACTCTTTCCCTTTCCTTCTATTAAAATAACAAAAGATTACAAATTAAACTAATGAAGAACTGAACATCATTGAAGTTTGCAAACTACCAGTTTCTAGCTGGTAGGCTATAGTATGTTAATTATTTAAAATGATCAATGAAGACAATTGGAAACAGACTCTGCCAGAGTTTATACCCAGTTCTACTTAAATAATAATTTTAAGCGGGTACTTATTATTTTAACTTAAAAACATTCCTCATAAGATTTTTAAATAATTATTTATCTTTTAAAAAAATAGCACATTTCTTTTCTTTTTCAGCAAACATAAAGGAAGAGAGCAAGACCATTCTCGGTCATCATCCTCTTCAGCATCACCTTCCTCACCCAGTTCTCGAGAAGAAAAAGAAAGTAAGAAAGAAAGAGAAGACGAGTTTAAAACTCACCACGAGATGAAAGACTACTCAGGATTTTCAGGAGTTAGCAGACCACGAGGAACCTTTGTAAGTAATAGTTATCTCTGATCATTCTGGAGGCTATATCTTGGAGAACTGTGCAAAGGGGAAATCAGATGTACCTTATTATTAATTATTAATCATCTCTCCCAGTCAGTTTTGAGTAATAAAATGGTATTTGAAATGTTACCTTGTCAAATGAAATGAAATGCCATTCAATTTGAGATTTTGAAGCATCTGTATAAGTTAGATACTTTTTTTTTTAACTTTCAGATCAATGTTTCAAGTGTAAAAGTTCACTTAGTAAACCACTAATTTCAGGAAAACAGATTTATCTCTCTGTATTATTGCTGGTTTTGTTTGCCTTTTCAGCTCCTTGCTTCTATGTGTACCAGTCACACAACTTTTCCTAAGTCTTGTAGAATGAATGTATTATTTTGCTTTTATAAAGTTACCGTAACTGTTCCAGGCTTACATGTAGCCCATTTTCTTAGGTCCATATTTTAACGTTTAGCTATATCTAGGTGGATATTATAGTAATGTAATAGTCACTTAGGTCATTTGGGGGAACAGAAGGTCTTTTCTTCCAGGTAATAGATATGGTTGGACACTCGAGACTTTTTTTGGTATAATTCACAGGAACTGCATAGCTTTTGGCTAGTGAAAAGAGGGACGAGACTATACTACTGTTTAAAAATACTAGTTTTAGGTCATGAAAGTACATACTCAATACTTCAGAATATTACTTTTCTTCATCTAGTCAACTTCTAGTAGCCTTGTGGTATAAAATGGCCACCTGTTCCGTCCTCAGTTGCTGTGAAGACAGACACACAGGGATACACCACACACTTTGTTTTTGTTACTGCAGTAAAATCTAGAGTTTGCATGTAACTAAATACCTTTGATTGCATTACTAAACAACTGTGTTAATGTTAATCAGTTTCGAATTAGAGGCAGAGGAAGAGCCAGAGGAGTTTTTGCTGGGACAAATACTGGTCCAAACAACTCAAATACCACTTTTCAAAAGAGACCGAAGGAAGAGGAATGGGATCCAGAATATACCCCAAAGAGCAAGAAGTACTTCTTGGTGGGTGTTAGAAATCTGTTTTTATTTGGTTTATGTTGATTTTCCAAACATCCTAGGTGAATACATTTCAGTATAGATGTTCACCATTAGGAGATTTTCATTGTAACTTGGGCGAACATTTTTTTTTTTTTTTTTATATATATATATATCATTACTTAAGTTGTTTGAAACTTTAAATTCAGTTATGGGTCCCTTTAGTTCTGATTATATGCTTTACTTAACATCACACAGTGGGCTGCTCAAGGTAAATTAAAAATTGCCTGATTTGATTGCCACATTCAGAGAGAAAAAAACCATACTATAGTTGAGTTTAACATCTTTCATATCTGTCTAGAAGACACTTCTAAGTGTAGAAACCTCTTAATTGCACTTTATTTCTTAGCTATTTATTTAAAGACAAAAGAAAGCAATGTTCTTCGTGGTTCTTGTAATCAGGATCTCAAGCTTTCCAAAATTCATTGGAATAGTAGGATAGGAAAACTAGGTATTGACAGTGCAATTGCTAGATATGTGGATTTTGCTCCTTGTTGTGATGGATATTCTTTTCCTGTTCAGATTGTTTTCCAAGGATTAAAATGGGAGGTTGTGGGTCTAGAAGGATTTCTGGATAGGATGGTAATTTTGTTAAGTTGGGCATGGGGAATGGGTTGTATGTTTTGTGTTATAGGGGCAGATTACTAAGTTACCCATATGTACCAGAATATTAGTTTTTAATCATAACTTTTTTAGGGAAGTAATGTTTCTGAGGCTAGTTTTGAAAATTGTAAGCAAGGCACTTCATAGAAATGGTAGAGGGTGATCAGAGTTGAGTGTCCATAATAGGTTTGCTTAACTAGAGGATAAAGCTATATTCTGAAGTGAATCTGTTTGGAAAGGATCAATAAATTCCTTCAAAATTGGATCTTCTCTCTATCTAGGTTGGGTCTGAAGTGACTAGGAGAGAGCAAGAGTGGGTCCAGTGGGTCCAGTGGGTAGTTGTTAATGCAGATTTAGACTCTAAGATCCAGGAACCGTCCGTCACATCAGCTCACCATTAAAGGTGTGATAAGATTATGTATAGAAGACGTAGTGCTAAAAGGCTCATATGTCAGATATGGGATGAGGACAAATAGTTGAAGTGTGAAGTTAGAAAGTTAAGAGAGACTAAGAAGTAACTAGTAGATTTTAACCATTAGGTTTTTTTCTTCATGATAGGGTCTTACTAGATTAGGCTGGCCTAGGACTCATAGAGATCTCTGCCTCTGCTTTTCATTGCTAGGATTAAAGGAGGAAAGCTGTGGTTTATTTTAACAATTTCAAAAATAGTGTAGTTTTGAGAAAAGGTCTCCAATCTTCTTGGCATGTCCTGGAGGTTGACCTTGAACTGATTTTTTCCCTGTCCCCTAAATTCTGGCATTATAGGCATGTGCCACTGCGTGTGACCGAGATATGATTTAGACCAGATTTTCTGTTAGTTGTCAGGTCTGTTTTCATGGCTCTTTATATATTAAATTGGGACATAAACGTTTTAGGTTGTCTTACACTAATTATTAATGTGTTATTTTAAGAATGTAGTTAGTCGCTAGGTGTTGTAGTACACACTTTCAATCCTCTCACTCTTGAGAGTCGGAAGTAAACACAGATCTGAGTTTGAGGCCAACCTGGTCTACAGAGCCACGTCAGGACTACATAGAGAAATCCTGTCTCCTCCCTCCCCTTCCTCCCCAAAAGAATTTACTTAATAAGTAATTATAATAATTTGTGGTTATTTTATGTTATCATTCCTTTTTGGGGGTGTGGTGTTGAGACAAGATATCTGTCTTGGCTGTCCTGAAACTTGCTCTGTCGACCAGGGTGGCCTGCCGGCCTCTGCCTCCCAGGACGATGTGATTAAAGCTGTGCACCACTGTCTGGCTGTGGGATGTAATTTTTAATTTTTGGTCTGTATAATATATGTTTACAGGTATCACAGATAGTCACAGTATACTTGGTTCTAAAGAGTGGATGAGTGATTGCAAGTATTTAGAGCAATGTGTTACCATACCTAGTAAGCACTATAGATACATTGAATCCTTGCTTGGTAGACATTGGAGCAAGTGCATTTTACTGAATCTTTAGTGTCCCTTCTAGGCGGTCTCCTTTTACTAGAATGAGAGAAAATCACAGAAAAGTTGGTTTCTGTTGAAGGTGTAATGGCAGGTCCTTTCTTCAGAACTTGTTTGCCTCTTTCTACAAATTCAAACACTATTAAAAGCAACACCAACCAAGGCTCTAAAAGTGGATGTTAGTGCCATAAGGGAGTATGAAACAGTATAACTGAGTAGATATCCTTTTGAGTGACTCTCTTCAGGAGTCTGTACTTTGTGTGTAGTCTCAGAAGTCATCCTTCACGGGGTGGTGAACAACCCCACATGCAGTCTTTACTGGTAAAAGTGTCAAAAGATACAAGGTATTAACAGCTGATAGCTGTTCTTTCAAATAGCTTAATACCTGCCTACAGGTATTAAGAATTATACATAATTCTAATGTTTAATTTATATAAGAAATTAATTTGCACAAATGTTATGCACAAAGGCATATTCTGTGTTGAAAACAGCCTTTGTGACACACTTTAAACGATTTTACTGAGTTGGGTAGTTTAGGTGCTCAGTACAAGAAGACTCATGGAGCAACTCTGCACTAGCAGCTGCCACATTTCTATCTTCAGCGCCATGTTTCCTCTCACCAAAAATGCAGTTACTCCATGTCTGAAGCTCACCAGAGGCACACGTCTGAGTTACATGACAAATACAGTAATGCTGAATTACAGTGGAGCCATGCTCTTCCTGTACTGAGAACAGTAGCGACACAGACTATAACAGACTGTCTTCCTGCAGACAGTTACTCAAAGGAATAGACATCATGAATCAGGACAGCCAATGTAGTAACTGAACTGTATCAAAATCAACTCAACTCATGCCAAGTAAACGTATTACATTCCCATCAAATACAATATATTGCTAAAATAACGTGCCCTTGTATTCTGTGGTGCCCTAAATGAGAATTAATTTTTTCACAGATGACGGTTAAATGTTTACCTAACAGTCAGAATGGCATTTTTTTCTTTTTAAAAAGGAATCTATAATGGACTCAAGATCTCCAGCATCTCTCTCTCTCCACTTAACACAATTAAATCAAGTTTTTCTAGGAATGCAAACCTATAATGCCTACATTCATTCAGCAAACAGGAATCTCCATTTCAAAGCTACCCTGTCTATAGAAGAAAATCCTGTCTCAGTCTCCTCCAGTTAATTAATAAATTTATCAAGTAGTTAGTTTTAAAAACTTAAATTTCAAAAGTTACTCTCTTAATTTTGAGTCGTTGTCAGTCCCTTAGTCTTAACTCTACACTGCCTTCCTTGTCCTGAGAACTTGCCCACTGTTCTTTTAGTTGTTCCAACTCCTCATACTCGTCTATCAGGACCTACCTGATACTGGATCTCCCTAGATCTCTTATTTTTGATTATCACACCCTTCCACAAAGCCAAGGTTCATGATGAGAAACTGGAGAATGTAACACACACTCACAATTATTTAATCAGGGTAGGATAAAGATCACAAATCAGATATTCGGATTCGAGTGCAGTGCATGGTATTAAATATGAATCCCATTTTTACTAGCTCAACAGTCAAACTACTCAGCTGAATTACTGGTCATCTGTGAAAATGGAATAGCCAGGCAACCTTACTTAACATTTACACTGTGTTTGTTTCCTTGTAATTGTTTTGCCTCACTTTTTATGGGCAGATTTAATTAGTTAATGTGATGGAGACCTTTAACCTTTTGTACTGTGTTTTGGAATGGGAATACTTCTTTACAAACTTTTCAGTTTTGGAGATCATTTTACTTAATAGGATATTTTGTAAGGTGGAATAACTGTTTAAGTATATTTATTAAAAATTTAAGCTTGCAATGTAATAGCTTCAGTACTTACTGTAAAAGAGAATAGCTGAGATAAATTGCCATCAGGCTGTGCTGTCATGACTTACCATTGAAACTCCTAGCCTGTAGATTGATGTATATTCTAAATATGATAGTATTATAATGACAGTTTGTGACTTTTGCAGTATCCTTATGATATTTCTTGGGGAGGTTTTTTGAAGTTTATTATGAGCAGTATGATTAAAGAGTTGATACCTTTACAAGAAAGCTGTTTTATTGATGTTTCTTTTTAAACCTTTTTATAGCATGATGACAGAGATGATGGTGTGGATTATTGGGCCAAAAGAGGAAGAGGTCGTGGTACTTTTCAACGCGGCAGAGGGCGCTTTAATTTCAAAAAATCAGGTAGCAGTCCAAAATGGACTCATGACAAATACCAAGGAGATGGGATTATTGAAGATGAAGATGAGGCCATGGAAAATAATGAAGAGAAGAAGGACAGACGCAAAGAAGAAAAGGTAGGCATTTTCTTGATTTTTGACAGTTTATTTAGTGTGAACTTGGCAGACAAATGAGTTGATCAACTTTTAGAAATATAATATTCACTACCCACAAATTTACTGACTTGTAATTTCTTTTTCCCTTTTTTAGGAATAGTCTCAAGATTGCAACAGGGAGCAGAACTTGACACTTACATTTTTTTAAACCTGATTTTTGTTTTTAAATAAGAATGTAAGCATTTTACTTAAAATGTACTGTTTGCAAGTAGTCTATAGAAATTTTGTTTTAAGTCTTCAATATCTTGAAAAAATAGTAGACTGTATGTTGAAAATTGTATTGAAATAAAGTAGAAAATGTTCGGTATCATATTTGTAACTATCAACTTTTAAAAACCTTTGACTGTTTTTGTTATATGCATTGTATTTCTGCTTTGTCTATAAGAAGTGGTCAAGTCCAGCTCTGTGACAGCTCTTAACTCGCCTCCCTGTTAATGTTTGGTTCTGAAGTGAACATTAGCTCTACACAAATCCACACAAATCCTTGAACAGGAATTGTTTATAGTGACCACACTAATTATTTTAACTGTACACATCAGTTTAACATCTTTTAAAATTTGAACACTACATAGTAGGGTGACTAATTTTTGAAGAATATCACAAAGTTGCTATTATGGTAAACTAGTTTCACACTTCAGCAAATATATAAGGAGGAGAGTAGCTTTGTTACTAGCTAAATAGTACAAATTAAAAGTTAGATTTGAGAAAGTGGTATTTTTACTGAAAGCAAACGATGAATGGCCTGTAAAATCATTTTGAAGAGACTTTCCAACGTGAATTCAAAGTTGAATATTCTCTTCCATTCTCATTTGATAGTTTGAGTCATGGTCTTAGATACCAGCTACCTATGAGAGAGAGATTGGTTTGTAATATCAGTGTAAGTAAAATCCTTATACATAGGCTTGATTATATTTACAAAAAACAAAAAATAAAGCCACAACAAAACCTGGGAGTCCTTTTCATGTGGAGGAAGATTACCCTGCAGCGTAACGTGATGCACACTGTCGTCTAGCACCTGACTGGATAGCTTACATATTTATTGGATGCTTTGAACAGCTGTGGATTAGTCCAAATTTAACTACAAGATTAGATAGATGCAACATACTGTTTAGTATGTTTAAGTAATTTGTTTTTTCTTAATGTTGCCAATAGAAGATCTTAGCAGGAAGCTTGTAGCATTGATCTAATTGTTTGTACACCCCTTCAATTTAAGGTTATAAAGTGGCCTTTTTCTTGGAGTCTATTTAGGTAAATAATCTTTCTTTGTTATTTGTTTAATAGCTCTTGAAGGAATAAAGTAAACTTCAGTGCTAAGCATTAATCAAAAAAAAAAGTAATACTAGCCACATTGTAGCAGATTAGTTGTGTATTTTTCCATTTAAAGAAGACAATGCTTATTTTATTAATGTGAAGTTTTGATGATTTTACAGTGTCTTAGACCTTGAATAGCTAGTGGCGTTTGCTAAAAACTTTTGGCAACAAAAGTAAACTAAAACCAAAGTCAACATGTGAAGTGTTTCTCATAAGATCGTTAGCAGTCAGTATTGCATGATGCTCCCATTAATTGTCACTCAGAAATTATTTAGTAAATCAGAGAAAATACCTGCAAAGCAACTTTATTGCTTCAATATGGACATACAAAGTTATTTATAATAACTTTTATAAATAACAGCTCAGATTAACTTAGATGTAAAAGCAACATGTGTTTAATTCTTTAATAATTTTCATACCATTTCTATTTTATATGAATATATAACTTATTTTAACAGCTACTTGGTTATACACTGAATCTTCACATGTTTGTACCTGTTTAGCTTTACTTTTTCCACAACAGAGAAAAGTAGATTTGTTGAAACTTACTTAATGAGGAGTAGCAGGCTGTGTTTAAGTGCTGTACCTGTGGTTACTTCCATTTTATAGTTCAAAAATATCCTACTACATCATAGTCAAGGGGTTGTTACAAGAACTGCAGTAGAAAACCACTGTGAGTCTTTTCCTTTTCAGAGCCAAACTCAATGGTAGGTAGCCTGTGTGTGTTCTTTGAGATGACCATTTAATTACACACTTCATGACATATTACAAAAGCTGATCGGGACCTCGGGGTAAAGCTGCTTGATTACAAGTGCCAGGAAAAGAACTGTTAAATACTGCGTAGTATATGTTACATGCTGCATACTATATGTTGCACGCTGCATACACATACTTCCTTTACCCAGAGGAAAAATAAAAATGACCCAAAGGATTTTCCCAGAAAAAATAAGAAAGTGGTTTTAGAAGGCCGTGACTCAATTCTTAGGTTTGTATGCTTCAACATCTTAGGAATTTTAATATAAAAAGCAAAGTCTTCCCAGTTACACTCTATTTCAAAGAATTGTTATTGTTCCCTTTTGTCAACAGTTAAAATCAGTGTTGGGAATTAAGTTATAATTTGAGGAGAAAATATTATCCAGTGAGAATGAATGTAGATGGCTAAAGGATTCTTCCTCAGTGTGGTGTATATTTCAACAGGGACCCTTGTAAATTGTCATATGCCAATAAAATGTCCTAAGTGGTAATAGCTGGTGTCTGTTTACCTGACTTTGAGGCTATTGCTGCTTGAACTCTGCCCAGCTGATTTCTATGGCCTGTTTCTAGAGTTTGGAATATCAACTTGTATAAATTTGATATGTGGTTTGATAAATGTTTTTCTTTAAAACTGTTCCAATTGCTTCTTGTCTTCTCCTTGGGAAGATAAGAATATCCAGGTTTTAGTGAGCCATTATAAAAAGCACAGCAATTCCAGATTCATAGTCCTCAAAGAAGAGAGATCCTTGGAAAGAATAGGCATCAGACTTTAATCCTAGCACTTGGGGATACCAGTTCAAGGTCAGTCAGAGCTGCATCTGTCTTTAAAAGAAAAAAAAAATCATTTTAAGATTTTGATGGGCTCCTTTTTTGTTTTGAGGCAGAGTCTGATTTGTCCCAGGCTGCCTTAAACTCAAGTGTATAGCCGAAGATGACTAAACGTCTGACCTTTCTGCTTCCACCTACTTGTGTGTTGGGATTGCAGTGGTGGGCCACTATACTTTATGTTGTGCTTAGAATTGAACTTGGGCTTTTGCATGCTGGGCAAACACTATACTGAGTCACATCCCTAGCTAGCTGCCCTCCAAAAAGTACAGCCAATCAATAACTGAAGAGTTAGTTTTTGTTGTCTTTAAGATCTGGTACAATTGAAACATTTCTCTTAAAAATTATTGGAAATACAAAAGAAAGTTTATGTGTGGTCTGTGCCCACAAAGGCCAGAAGAGTGCATTGGATTCTTTACAGTTAAAGACAGTTGTGCACCACCTTAAATGGGTCCTGGGAACCGAACTTGGTCTTGTGAAAGAACTGCATGTTCCTTTTAACTCGTGAACCATTTCTCTATTCTGAGAAATTGACCACTTACCCCAGTTTTTTGATTGTGTGTTATTTGTATAGTTGTACGCGATGTGCAAGTGTGGAGGGAGATCCCAAGCACAACTTTTGGAGAGCATAGTTTTGTCCTACCCTGTTGGTCTCAGATTGTTAAGTTTGACAGAAATCACCTTTCCCCACTTGCCTCCTTGCTGGCCTAGGAACTGACAACTTTTAATAACTTCTAGCCTTAAATTTTGAAGCAGGTCTTGCTGTGTAGCTCAATCGGTCTTGGAATTTCTGGATGCATTTTTGGAGTCTTGAGGTTAGAGGTGCACACCACCATCTCTAGGTGGTTAGAAGACGTCTAACACTATCATGACAGAGAAACTTGGTAGCAGGGAGGCATGGCACCCACCAGAGAACTGAGGGCTTACCATGTTGGCTACAAACAGGAAACAGCGAACAGAGGTTGTGGCTTTTACATCTCAAAGCTGGGCCCTGTGACATGTTTCCTCCATCAAGCCACACCTCTTAAGCCTCCCTGACAGTCAGTTGGGAATCAAGTACTCAAATGCCTGAGACTTGGGACACACTTCTCATTTAGGGCACCACAGAATACAAGGGCACTTTATTTTAGCAATATATTGTATTTGATGGGAATGTAATACGTTTACTTGGCATGAGTTGAGTTGATTTTGATACAGTTCAGTTACTACATTGGCTGTCCTGATTCATGATGTCTATTCCTTTGAGTAACTGTCTGCAGGAAGATAGTCTGTTATAGTCTGTGTTGCTACTGTTCTCAGTACAGGAAGAGCATGGCTCCACTGTAATTCAGCATTACTGTATTTGTCATGTAACTCAGATGTGTGCCTCTGGTGAGCTTCAGACATGAAGTAACTGCATTTTTGGTGAGAGGAAACATGGCGCTGAAGATAGAAAGTGGCAGCTGCTAGTGCAGAGTTGCTCCATGAGTCTTCGAAGAAATCATGAAGAAGTGTGAGCCTTGAGAATCTTTGAGAACAAAAATCTCCAAAGAGGATGAAGTACTGGTTTTCTGTCCCGGGGCTTTGAAGGCACTTCATTCTCGTTAATGTTTCCCAAACTGTTGTCTTTCACTGAGACTTGGATGTTGATTTTCAAGGCTATGATGGAACTTCAGTGTATCCCAGTGGCTTAAAGTTACTGGAGAAGGGGCTGGAGAGAAAGCGCAGGTTAACAGCTTAATGTTCTTGCATTAGACTGGGGTTTGGTTCTGACTGCCCATATGGTGGCTCATGGTTATATATCCGTAATCATTGTAATTCTATTTCTGAGGGATCTGATCTCATCTGGCATGGGCTGCTGCAGGCACTTAGTATAGTACACATAAACACAAACAAAATATTTAGATGTTACTGAAGCTTGGACGATTATACCAGTTGGCTATTCCACTGAAGAAAATCTTTCCCCAGTAATCCCTTTAACAGCCTGTGTAGAAATCCTCAAGGAAAGACAGGGCATCATGAGCTTCTTCCTCACTCAGAGACAAAGGATTGTTAGGCCCAGTCTTGCCCTGGTCATTAGGTAGTATCACTGCTCTACAGACAGCGGGACTTGGGAGAGTTGGGCCTATAAATGAGGCAGACTGAAGTCTCGTGATAGCTAAGTTTATTCAGAGCCCCAGTCAATTTACTATGAGGCTTGAGAGAAATCACATGATTAAAGTTCTTAACACTTATGCTGTATACAACCTCAAGGATGAGCTGTGCGTGACCAAAACATTGTTCTATGGATGCACAAACATTTAATAACAGCAGCAAGCAATAATGAGTAATTTGAAGTAAACTCACATATTTGCTATACCCTGGAAGAGCATGAAAACACATTGTAAAAACAGTTCTGTGTTTTGAAGAAACAGGTCACAGACTTGCTTTCTTGGAGTATTCTCAGGAGTACTCAGAAGTCTCACAACTTCATTCCTTGACAGTTCTGACAGGTAAGTAATCACAGCTGCTAACAGTTGAGTAAAAAGATCACGTTGATGTCACCGAGTTTGATGTCAGCTCAACTGGGGACCATCATGTGAGGCGTGAACACACATCCCCAAAACAGATTTATGTAACCCAGACTGGCCCCCAGGTGACCCAAAGGAGAGATTTCATCTTCCTTTTCAGCCTCCCAGATGCTGGGATTATAGGTCTGTGTTAGTACCTAGCTACTAAAACATTTTGCTTGTATTTGAAAACATAGCTGGCCTGATCTAAAAGAGTGAGGGCTGGAGAGAACACTAAACAGTTGCTTTTGCAGAGGACCTCAATTCTAATTCCCAGCACCCACATGGCAGCTCATAACAATAAGTTACAGGGAATCCAATAGGCATACACATGGTACATATTCATACATTGTCAAATCTGGAGAAATTTAAATTATGGCTTATGTGCATTGGTGCGTTTGTGTGTGTGTGTGTGTGTGTGTGTGTGTATGTATGAAACAAGCTACAGTAGTTATGAGCTGCCATGGGGTGCTGGCAATTGAATCCAAGTCCTTGGAAGAGCAGCTGATGTTCTTAACCACTGAGCCATCTCTCCACCCACCAGAGAAATGAGTGGTTTTTATGCCCTTTATGGCCATGTACACTTGTGTACCATGTACATTCTGTGTCTACAGAGCGAGAAGAGGGGATTAGATCCCAGGGCTGGCTATGAGCAGCTGTGTATGAGCTGGGAAATCGATCTAGGTCATCTGGAAAAACAGTGTGCTTTTCTTACTGAGGAACCATCTTACCCTGATAGCTTTTACTTTTATTGGGAGACTTGCCAGACCACAGACCCACTAGTCAGCTCAAATGGCTCAGACACAGGTAACCTGTATTCACTGGCACAGTTCTCCCAATTCTGGATTTTCCATGGTTGCTTGCTTCCTTTGGAACTCACCAGATGTCAGGATAGAGGTGATCAGAAGGGAGAAATAGAAAAAATGGATGGAGGGTACAGTTCAGGAACAGATGGAGGAGGGATAAATAACTAAATATGTTTGAAAAAACCATAAGGAATAATTTTATATTTACTAAGTTTACATGTGCAGTAAGTATATGCATACATACCTGTATAGTTTAAATGAAGTTATGCCACTTGGAATAATAATGCTGTCCCACTAAGAGCCATAGACTAAAGAAAAATCCCATACTGGGCATAAGAATCTTCCCCTCAAGTTGTTGGTCACTTGAATCTAAGAGACTCCAAAACCAGTTAGGCTATTGCTGGCACCCTCAGTGGCCTCTCAGAAGACATCACACACTTAGGACAGACTTAGGAACAGTGTTGATCTGAACCATAGGTGAGGCAAAGGCAGCATTTTTAAGGCCAACTTTTGGTAATTTTAGATCATGTCCCAGAAAGCCAAAACATCATTAGTAACATCAAAACAACCAAAAAACAACAACCACAATCCTCCAGAGAGTTTATACAGTCTCGGTTTCTTTTCAGAAATGCTGTATTTATGCTGACCTTTTTCTAGTTTGTGTTTTTTATTCTAGATTACTTGGTGTGTTTCACTTACACATCAGATGCTTTATTGTTAACTAAAATTGTTAGAGCAGTCAGTGCTCTTAACCACTGAGCCATGTCTCCAGCCCAAGAAAACATTCCTAACAAAAGAAAATGTATTTAAGAATTTTAAAATTTTATGCCCTTGTCCTCATGGCTTGTCAAATCTTTAGAATTATTTAACTGAGGTTTTGTAATTTAAATACATTACTACAATTAAGTATCAATATGTGAATTGGGTTGTGAAGAGCATAGATACACGACCAATTGTGTTTGACTCTGCTTTCATAATCTTTTGCTGTCAATGCAAAAAAGGTTTTTGTTTTTCATCAATTAGAACCTTTTTGCTTTTCACTATCTTTCAAAAGTTTGAAAGGTAAAGGTGTAAAAAAGCCTTAGGGCCAGCGAGATGGCTCAAGCAGCCTGCTACCAAACCTGAGGTCTCAAGTTCTATCCCTGGATCCTACACAAATTGTCCTTTGACTTTCAAGCAGGTACTATGGCATGTGCACGTGTGGTGTGCACGCACTAAATACCTGTAAACAACTAGATTGGATATTGTGGCTCAACATGAGTAATCCCAGTATTTAGCATATGGCTAGATATTTGTGCAGAATGACTAAGCAATTACAACAAAGAAGATACTTCGTTGAACGTTGGGAAGACGTGACATCCGCCAAAGGACAAAGTGAAGCACAAATCCAAAGGCAGATCACGCTACAGCGATAAAAACTGGGCACATGCTGCGCACGCGCATTCCTGGTGGACTATTGGCTCTTGGCCTTCCAATCACAGGCGGCGTCCTCTAGCGTCATCCAATGGGGATAGGGTCCGAATTCCGGCCCGCGAAGCTTGAGAGTTGAAGCTGAAGGAGGAAGTAGCGAGCAGTTCCGGGAAGAAGCTACTCGGCCGCTGTCGGCTGGCCGGCCGCTCTGTGTCGCGTCCCGAGAATTTTCCCGGCCGCCTGGCGGCGTGCAATGCAGCGGGACAGTGAGTGGCACTGGCTACACCAGGCCTCGGCAGCCGATGAAAGACGGGCGGTGACGGACGGGGCGCGGGCGGCGCTCCTCGCGGAGTGAAGAGAGCGGCGGGTCGGTTCTCTCCAGGGGCAGCAGAGCTCCCGGGATGGTGAGTTTGGCGGTCGCACATTTGCTCGTAAGATCCCCTTTACACACACTGAGTAAGATAGCAACGTAACTTAGCAAAGCTTTATTTTAGTGTTCGCGGACACCCTCCCTTCCGCGTGCACTTTCGTTTTCTCTTCATCTTTCTTCAAAATAAAAGCTCTCCAGGAGCAATCACTTGTAGTATGTGTCATAAAAGGTCTCTGTGGTTTCTTTAGTGCTGTCTACGTGGCAGTTACTTGTCAAGAGTAATAATTGATAATTTCTCTTCTAAGGTACAACGAACAATACTTTCTTGAGGTTTGTTTCACCAATGTCTTTCATTTTGAATCTATTAAGAAACATGCTGGCATATTTTGGTGTTCCCGTAGACCAGGTAAATGTCTTTTATTTTGCTAACTTTATTTTTGGGTCTCATCTTTTTGTCATTGTTTGAGACAGGGTATCATGTAGCTTAGGCTAAAAAGTATGGATTTTGCTGATACTCTTGGGTCTCGATATTGTTCTTTGAGCCAGGGTGTCATGTAGCTCAGGCTGCCCTTGATCCTCCTCTCTCCCCCTGCCAAGAGCTGGGATTACAGATGTACACCAGTAGGTTGGGTTTTGGTGTGCCATTTTGAACGTGTTCTCTGCCCTGATTAGTTTTTATTGCCAACTTGATATTAGAGTCCTATAGGAAGAGAGAACCTCAAGAAACAACTTAGAGTAGATTGGCTTGTGGCTCTGTCTCTAAGAGACTGTCCTTACTGTTCATAGATGTGGTAGGGCCCAGCTCTGTGGAGGATACCATCCTTGGGAAAATGAGTTCTGGGCTGTATAAGAAAGCTAGTTGAGCCTGAGCCAGGGTTTCTGCTTCAATTCCTGCCTGACTTCCCTCACTGATGAATCTGACTGAGAAGTTGTGCTGGCTAGTTTTATTTCAACTTGACACAAACTTTGATGATCTGAGAGGGAACCCTGATTGATCAGCCTCCGTAAGGTCAGGCTATAAGCAAGTCTGTAGAGCATTTTCTTAATTAGTGATTGATGAGGGAGAGCCCAGCTCATGTGGGTGGTGCCTAGTTTTTATAAGAAAGCAGGTATAGCCAGGTAGTGGTGGTGCACGCCTTTAATCCCAGCACTTGCGAGGCGGAGGCAGGCGGATTTCTGAGTTTGAGGCCAGCCTGGTTGGTCTACAGAATGAGTTCCAGGACAGCCAGGGCTACACAGAGAAACCCTGTCTCCAAAAACCAAACCAAACTAAATCAAACAAACAGAAAGCAGGTAGAGCAAGCCAGTTATCAGCATTCCTCCATTAGCTCCTGCCTCCAGGTTCCTGCTCTGTTTGAGTCTCTGTCCTAACTTCCTTCTGTGATGATTAGTGACATTTTTCCTCCCCATGTTGCTTTTGGTAATGATGTTTATCATAGCAGCAGATAGACAACAAAGTCACACCACGTATGGTAGTACAGCCCTATAGCCTCAGTTGTTGGAGAGACTGAAACAGGAGTTGAATGCTCAAGGTCACCTTAGGCTACAGAGTGAGTTGAAGATCATCTTGGGCAACTCCATCTCAAAAGAAAAGGGCAGGAAGTAGGGCTGGGATATATAGATCAGTGGCTCAGTGGGAGAACACTCGTCCAGCATGAGCAAGCCTCCTAAATTCAATCCCAATGCTGGAAGGAAAACGTCTGTGTAAACATTGAGTCCTTCTTCTCTTTAGGTGGGAGAAAGATGAGCTTGCAGTAGTGTGTGACTCCGGTAGTTTTGGTTTAGCGATGGTGGTAAGGTGTTTAGTGATCTGTTTACTCTCTCAGGTCAAAGCCCAATAAGATACAAAGGGATAAAATGTGGACATGATCACCACGGAATTATGGTTGTTGTATATTGTTTTTTAAAATCCTTTTGCATTTGGGAGGCTGAGGCAGGTGGAACTCTGAGTTCCAGGACAGCAAGGGCTACAGGAACCGTCTCAAAAACACAAGCACATACAAAAATATTTTTATGAGTAAGAAATACTTAATACTGGGTGGCTTACAAGATGGCAAATTATCCATAAAGATGGTGGAATGAATTAGAAAAAATATTAGGGATAATGCTAAGATTTTAAACAAAAGTAAATTAAAATATGATGCTGCCCAGATGAAAAGGCGATAGCATAACAGCTGAGTTTGATGAGAGGGAATGAGTAAGCCAGAAGCATTCTTGGGATACATGGTCGAAATGGCCTGCAGACAACTGGACATAGGGATCTAGAAGGGCCTAAGAGAGAAAAAACATCCAGATTAGGAAGTTTGCTGTGTTCTGTCGATGTCTAAAGCCATGCAGTATGTCCTTGGATGATCCGAAACATTGTAAATATCAGCAGTAGTGAGACACATGAGAACAAGGACCAGCAGCTGGAGATTTGCTTATCATTATTAGGCATTTAATAATTTCTGGTGTAACTTCTGAATTCAGAAGGCTGAGGTAAGAGAGTCGTTCTTGTACAACAACTTTGGGATTGACCTGACTGGGTTTATAGTGAATGGAGAAAGGATAGACATGTGACAGAAAAGCCTGGGTGGGGTGGGCCATGCTTACACACAGCTAAAGGAGACGAGTGCTAGGTGATCTTGGAGTGGGATCTCTCTAGGTGAGCTGTAGCAAGCTGTAGTTACCAGAGAGGAGGAAGTTGTGGTTGATACGTTTTATATCTGAATTCAGAGCTAAGGGAAGGTCTTGCCATTCCCATTGGTCTGAGGCCCTCTTGCCCTTGACCATGCCCATGTCAACTATAGACATTCACTCATAACTTGGTCTGTTTGCTACAGAGTTGAGAGTTCAAGGCTAGCCTAGGATATGTGAGAGGACAAGCCTGATGTCAGCTAACATGCTAACTCAGACAGGGGAAGTTCCACATGGTCCCAACGCTGCAGGAAGAGTTATAGGTGGTCAGCGTCTGCAGAGAGAGGAATAATCAAGTGAGGAGTGAACTCCCACATAGCTTATGTCACCCAAGTGGTCAGCCCTGGACACATAAGCTAAATGGACTCAGTTGGTTTGTATACGTATGTGTATATATACATATATATGTTATGTGTACATATGTGTATATATATGTACACATATGTATATACATTTATTAATACTAATTAAAGATGGTCAAATATTTAAACCCAATCTGAGGTTTCTACCCTGCCTTTTACCATTTAGCTCCCAGATAAAAGACACATACAAATGTTATGTTTATACTAAGCCTTAATGAGCACTAGAGCTGAGCAGATAGCTACCCTCTCCTCCTGGTCTTTTCCACCCTCTCTGGCCAGGAACACCGCCTATAACCAGCTATAGGCTATAGACATCTTTATTTACCAATCAGAAATAACTTGGGGACAGGATCCTACAGTATCACTTGGGTTTATGTGCTGACTTTCTTATTTCAGGGGCAGCCAGGTCTTGAGGCGCACTTAGCATTACAGTACACAGCAAAAGACCGAACTGCAGCAGGGAAGATCATGCATTTGGAACAGGGACATGAGGGAGGTTGGAGCAGGAGAAGAAAAGGATGAAACTGTGGTAGATAGAGTCGGTTCTCACATGGGACGTTACCCTTCAAACAAACAGCACCAAACAGGAATACAGCCAAACATGCCCCAAGAAAGAATCTCAATCTCAATTTCTCTCCCTCTCTCTCTCCCTCTCCTTCTCTCCCTCTCTCTCTCCCTCTCTCTCTCTCTCCCTCTCTCTCTTCCCTCTCCCTCTTTTTGCCCCCTCTACCCTCCATGAGTCAGAGTTTTCTCTGTGTAGTCCTTACTGTCCTGGAACTCTCTCTGTAGACCAGGCTGGCCTTGAACTCAGAGATCCTCGTGTCCCTGCCTCCTGAGTGCAGGGTTTAAAGGTATGCCTCACCACTGCCCCTAGAAAGAATTTCTGTGGGTGGAGATAGGATTGGATTAGAAAAGTGAAGGATGTGTGGTGAGGAAGGGAAGAATCAGTAACCTTCATTTGAAAATATTGGAAAAGAAATTGAGAGAGGCCATCAATTGAAAGGAATCCACTGATCTCTGTTTCCGCAGCTTTGGGATTACAGGAGTGTATCACCATGCCAGCATTTTTATATGGGTTCTGGATATTATATTTAGGGTCTCGTGTGTTCATGGTAAACATTGACTAAATTATTTTTCTAATCCCATACTTTAGTGTTTTTTCAAGATAAATGTTAATAAGGTTTAATTCTTTAAGAAAGATACTTTTTTTTTTATATATAATTTGAGATTCAACTCATTTGCCTTTCTTTTTATTTTCAGTTTGCTTTTTTTTTTTTTTTAAGATTTATTTTATTTATATCTCACATACACTGAGTTGTCTTCATACTCACCAGAAGAGGGCATCAGATCCCATTAAAGATGGTTGTGAGCCACCATGTGGTTGCTGGGAATTGAACTCAGGAACTTTGGAAGAGCAGTCAGTGCTCTTAATCGCTGAGTAAACTCTCCAGCCCCATAAGAAAGATACTTTTAAGTATATACTTTAATGTTTTCTTTGTAGAAATAAAGGTTACTACATGTGTTACATCTTTTTTTTTTCTTAGATATATAAACATATTTAAGTGGCATGTATTTTAAACAAAGCTTTATTTATAGGATTTGCTGATTTGTCAAAATAAAAACTATGGGTCGGCTCGGAGTATTGTTCGTATGATTGGGAGAATGCTTCCTCTAGAGCCTTGCCGAAGACCTCGTTTTGAGGTGAGTTAGTCATTATGTGTTATATGATGTATAAAGTAATCTAGGCACTCCCAGGGGTATAGGAGAGAAGGACTGAGGAAGAAATGTGCCTGGATGCCAAGGGCCTTTAGTTTACTTCTACAAATGAATCATCGCACATTGTTTCTTTCATTGTATCTCAAGATAGTACAAAGAATGCCTGGAGCTTGTTTTTAATCTGAGCTGTGTGATAGATGAGATTAGCCATGTGGAGAAGATGTGGCTATGCCCTCAGGTAGTAGAATAACATTTCTCCAGCTTTTGTTTTGAATATCTATCCTTCCCTTTTCTGTTTTGGACTGTTAACTTATTTACTGTGATGAACATGAGGCATGTGCTGTTTTCCCTGATTCTGTACCGGGTTCTGATTCGGTTTTTGTTTTTCTTTTAGTTGACCCCACATGTGAACTCTAAAGAGTCTGATGATTATGAACTTACGGTTCCATCTTTTGCTGATGTTTTGTGTGCGGCAAATGATGAAGAAGCCAGTTGTCTCAGATTTCGGTAATTTTATGTTTGCCTTGGGACATGGGTATAGCCTAAAACTTGAATTCTTGTAAGTGTTGACGTTTGTTCTAATGGACACTTTTGTTCTGTTCTTGTAATATGCTGTGTCCTGGTATTTTCTTAATATGGCTGAGTGACGGCATCTCATTTTCTAGCCATATATATATATATTTATGTTTTGTTTGTTTGTTTTTTTGAGACAGGGTTTCTCTGTACAGCCATGGCTGTCCTGGAACTCACTCTGTAGACCAGGCTAGTCTCAAACTCAGAAATCCGCCTGCCTCTGCCTCCCAAGTGCTGGGATTAAAGGCATGTGCCACCACTGCCCAGCATTTAGTATATATTTTTAAAAGTGTTTTTTTGCATTTAAATATTTGAAGATGATTTTTCCCCTTTGTACATAAATGTATTTTATTTTGATGAGATTATCATCCCTTATCCTCCCACCCAGCTCTTCCTCTGTCCTCTTCCAGTTTCACACTGTCCTGTATGAGTGTGGATGAGTATTTGTGTTGTGTGTGTGTGTGTGAGAGTGTGTGCTGAGTGCATGTGAGTGAGTGTATGAGTGTGTTAGTGAGTGTGTGTATTGAGTGAGTATATGTATGAGTGCGTGTTGAGAGTGCATGTTGAATGAGCATGAGTGTGAGGGTGTGTTGAGTTTGTAAATGTGTGAATGTGTGTATGTGTGTATATTTGTGTGGTAGAATGTAGTGAGTCTAATTAATGTTGCCCGCATGTGGGAGGCTGTCTTTTAGGACTTAAAGCACACTGCTTCAAGTTCTTTGGCTCTCCAAGTGTCCGTTGGGAAGTCAGCAGGTGTTCTAATGGGTTTGCTTTTGCGTGGGTTGTGACTTCTTTCTTGAAGCTTTCACATCCTTTCTGTTTTCTGGATGGTTAGTGCTTGTATAAATACTGCATGGGGAATTCCTTTTGTTCACTTTTGGTGTCTGCAGGGTTCTGAAACAAATGACTTCATGAATGCTGAAGTGGACTGTATTTCAAATTTTGGATGTATTTATATTTCTAGGAAGTGCTGACTTATATGTTAGAATATTTAAATGGAAACTATTACCATTAAGAATGTCAATTAGTCAAAGACTCTAGCTAAATTTATTATGTACCAAACTGTTTTCTTAATTTTCAAACATTTAAAAGATATAAACTGATCCTAATATAGTCCTTTAAATGTAAGGCCCTTCAGAGAAGCTTATGTAGGATTTCTGAATAAACTTACACTATTAAAAGTTAATTGGTAAAACAATTAGAGGGTAAGCATTTTTGACCTACAATTTAAGGAAAAGTTCATTTTTCTCATTTCCTCGCTGCTTATTGAACATGTTTTCTATATGTGAATATAAAAGTAAATAATAAGAGGTTCTATTTCTTGGTGAGTCTAGAGGCCATCTCAGAGGAAAGAGATATTTTGATTTTGTTTATTTTGGTAAATCCAGGACCTTGTACATGCTGGACAAACACTCAGTATTGAGCTACATCCCCAGCCTGTTTTCTTTTTCTAACAATTTATTCATTGATTTATTTGTTTGCTTGTTTGTTATATGTATATGGTAGGGGAGAGAGAGTATGTGCCCACCAATGCAGGTGATATGGATTCTTGGAGCTGGAGTTGAGCCAGGTGACTTGGATTCTGGGAGCCAGGTTGGCCTGAGCTTCATGAGAACCTGTCTCAAAAGATCAAAAACAAACCAACAAACTAAGCAGCTTCCTAAGAGCAGTGTGTACTGGTGATCAATGAGCCGTCTTCTCTATAGCACTGATTTGTTTGGTTTGGTTTTTCAAGACAGTATTTCTCTGTGTAACCTTGGTTGTCCTGAAACTTGCTCTGTAGACAGGCTGGCCTCGAACTCAGAGATCTGCCTGTCTCTGTCTGAATGCTGGGATTAAAGCTACCATGATGCTGCACTGGAATTTTCTTTTTCAGTTTGAAAATTTTCCTCCCTTTGTTTTTTCTTTCTTTTTACTCACAGACATAATATATGGAAAAAGAAGGAGGAAGGGAAGATTGCTCCTTTTCATCCTTCAAAACGACTTTGGGATCCCTTGTCTCCTGCTCTCAGACAGAACAAAACGGTAGCAGATGACCTGCCTGTAAGCGAAGCTGCAATGAAGATAGCTGCCCTGGAGGACGAGCTGACCTTTCTCCGGGCTCAGATTGCTGCCATTGTGGCAATGCAGGACCTGAGAGAGAGCAGAGAGACTGGTAAGTCGTTGTACCTTTGTTTCTACTGGAGGGATACTGAGCTGACAGTCAGTGGCCTTCTGAGTGTAAGACAGCAATAAGTACATCATAAAAGCCTGATGTAAACCAAGGGGGTAAAGAAGAGCTAGCTGTACTCTTGAAGATCATTTTGTTATTTGTTTTAAGAAGTCATGACTTCTAAGTAAGCTTTTCTAATTCTTCAGCTAAGAGTTAGAAGCCAGGCATAGCGGCTCATGCCTGTAATTCCAGCATTAAGAGGCTGGGGCAGGGAGACTGCCTTGAGTTGTAAGCCATTCTTCTTGGCTGTAGAGTGAGACCATATCTCAAAAACCGAAAATAAGGGCTGGGATGTAGTTCAGTTGCATACTGCTTTGGGGTTAAACCCACAGTTTACGAATAAAAGGGCACAGTTGGTCATACCTTCATTCTAGTTGGGAGGTGGGAGCAAGAGGGTTAAAAGTTCAAGACCATCTGCAGTAACACAAGAGTTCGAGGTTAGCCTGGACTGCATGCAAACCTCCCAGAAACACAAAAACAAGACAAAATCCCTCAAACTAATGAATACATTTTATTAAAATTTTTTAATGATTTATTTTTATCCTCTGTTTATTGGTGTTTTACCTCCATTAATGTCTTTGTGAGGGTATAAGATTCCCTGAAACTAGAGTTAGATAGTTGTGAGCTACCCTGTCAGTGCTGGAAATTGAACTCCGGTCCCCTGAAAGAACAACTAGTGTTCTTAACCACTGAGACATCTCTCTAGCCCACTGCATAGTTGGAAAGAGCAGAATAGGTTTGAGACCATGTATATTTATAGTCTAGTTTTTGTTTTTAATTTTTTTTGTAGATTATGTATAGGAATATCTTCTATAATAGATATCAGTGCACCATGTATGTACTTGATGTCCACAGGTGTCAGAAAAGGGCACTGGATCTTCTGGAGCTGGAGGTATGGGTGCTTGTGAGCCACCATGTGAGCACCGGGAACTGAACCAGTTTAATAGTTGAACCAACCCCTGGTCTTAGATAATGTTTAAAAATTATTTTCTTTTACATGTATGTGTTTTCCTGCATGTATGTGCACCATATGCATGCCTGTTGCCTGCAGAGGCTAGAACAGAACATCAGAATCTCAGGAACTGGAGTTAAAACAGTTATGAGCTGTGACCTGAGTGCTCTGGAAGTGAACCCAGGCCCTCTGCAGGAGCAGCCGGGGCCTCCTACCTGCTGAGCCTGCTCTTCAGCTTGGCTAGAGTTTCTGATGACACTTCTCACTGGGTTCAGGGGAATAATATTTTCCAGATGTCTTTTTCTAAGCTTTTGGAGATGTATCTTGCTTTAAACATAAAAGATTTAGGTTCTAAAGAGGTGGCTCAGTGCTGTTGCAGAGGACCTGAATTTGCTGGTCCTCATGTTGGGTGACTCATACCCACATTTATATACCCCAGCTTAGGAGGGGAATCGGACACACACTCTTCTGTTAACTTCTGTGTGATTACTGTGCTCACATGCGCATACCCCTCATACATAATTAACAGTAGAAGTAAATTTTAGAAATCGGAGACTTAAGGAATATAGGTTCTGAGAACTTTTCATATCAGATTTGGTTGTTAGGGGCTAAGTGAAAATATAATTACTAAAATTTTACATCATATACATATGTATATTAATATACATATAACTTATACAGTACACTAATACAGCACATACTTACAGTATAATTTATAATTTATATAGTTAAATCACCTAATACTTCATATAGATACATAAACACAATCAAACATGAACATACTCTTTGTTTTTAAGCAAGGATGTTCACTCACAGGTCTTTAGAAGCAGATTTATGAGAAAGTTGCTCATTTTAGGAAATCACCTGTTTCTCAAATGTCATTTTAGAGTGGACACATCAATATGATCAATACAATCAATACTTCTAACTACATGTTGTTAATGTTTTGCTTTTAAAACTAGAAAATGAAGTTGTGATTTTCTATGGATTTCTAGAAATCAATTTCCTCTTTAAAATGCACCCTTTAGCATACTCCATGGTACATCCTGACTGGATTGGAAATGAACTGAAACTTCTGGTGGACACTCCTCAGGGTGACTAACATGGATTTGCTTGCTGTCTTGGCTACTTGTTGGCATTTAGCAGGATTACAGGATCGTTACTGACTTACTCTTGCTGGCTTTGTATATTATGCTAGAGGATTGTATGTGGTTTTGGGTTTTTTCTTTAGGCTTCATTGACTTGAGTGATGGACCCAGCATGGAGCAAGTGCCACCATCATCAGCGATCACTGGGCTGAGTATGGAACCAGACCATGTTCCAAGTGTGGTGCCTCCTCCTCCTCCTCCTCCTCCTCCTCTCCCCCCTCCTCCTCCCCCTCCTCCTCCTCCTTTTCTCTGCAGCCTCCAAGTGCTCTTCCCATGCAACCTGGATCTGCTAATACACGTGACATAGAGAATCTGGCTACTGAAATGAAAAGGCAGCTCTCAGGTGTTAAGACGACCAGTGATAGCCATCATTCCAACAGCCAGAGAGTCAGTGATGTTCCAAACATGTTGGATGTTCTAAAGGATATGAATAAGGTTAAACTTCGGCCTGTGGAAAGGTATGTCACCAGAATTTGGGAAAGGCAATGAACTTTATCAGCTTTTCAGAGAAATTGTTTATGGGAGTTGATGTTTATTTCTTACTTTTCCTCACCCTGTGGCCACCCTTCCAGGGGACGACTACCCTTAGTTCTTTCTTTGAGTGTTTCTTGTCTTACCATACTTCACTGGTTTTTGGTCTGTTAATTATACTTTGTGCTGTGGGGGATAGGAATACAGTAGTTCCTTCCACCCAACATTTTGCTTCTCTGAGGTTGGTTACCATTTAATGGAAAGTTCCATCCGCCTACCTACAGAATGCTACAGTGGGAAATTAGAAGGTTAAACATTAAGGTTTGGAGCAATGAAAATGAGGAACTCAGGTCACACAGGCTTTGGGAGGCCCCAGCCCATGGCTCCTGGTTTTCTGATGTGAATTCTTAGTTCGTTTGTTCTTTCTTCCTTCCTTTCTTTAATTTATTTGTTTATGTATGTTTTAAATGTACAAGTGCTCTGTCTGCATGTACACCTACATGCTAGGAGATCAGATCCCTTTATAGATGGTCCTGAGCCACCATATGGTTGCTGGGAATTGAACTCAGGACCTCTGGAAGAGAGCCAGAGTTCTTAACTGCTCAGCCATCTCACCAGCCTCTCTTTAGATTTCTTAATTCATGGCAGAAATCTCTTAAGGACTAATTAGATTATAATATATTATGCTCACATTCTTGCTGTGTTTAGGAACAAAGAGCTAAAATTGCATCAGCATTTTAACGTATTTGATTTTCTTGATTACAAATAGGTCACCAGGTGGTAGACCCATTCAGAAGAGGAAAAGACAGAGTTCACAATGGGATCCGGTGTCTTTAATATCTAATGCCCTGAAGCAGAAGTTTGCATTTCAAGATGATTCCTTTGATAAAGAAAATAGGTCTTGGGAGTGTTCTCCATTTTCTAGTCCAGAAACTTCAAGGGTGAGTTGTGATAGTGAAGCCTTAGCTCACTTTCTCAAGTGTGTTCTTCTGATTGAGCTTTGCATGCAGACTCGTTTGACGTGTGTGTGTGTGTGTGTGTGTGTGGTGTGTGTGTGTGTGTGTGCATGGGATATAGGATTGTTTTCTATTATTTATTTGAGGTGGGATCTCACATGGTAGCCCAGGCTGTCTTGGAACCTTGGGAAATCTGCTGCTTTAGCCTCTCCAGTGCCGGGGTAGAGTTATGAGTTTCCTTGACAAGTTTAGTCATTAGTTTTGTTTTTGTTTTAATGATAATATTTTTTCCTTGCCAATTTTGCATTATTGTTTTTCATATTATGAAACAAAACACAATTTAAAATCCATAGATGCACCCGGTGGCGATGGTGATTGTGGTGCACACTGGTCACGCCTTTAATTGCAGCATTCGAGAGGAGGCATAGGCGGGTGAATCTCTGAGTTCAAGGCAGCCAGGGCTACACAAAGAAACCATGTCTTGAAAACCAAAAAAAAAAAAGAAAAAAGGAAAGGAAAGGAAACCACAGTTGTATGATGGTCTATGCTAGGTGGGTGCTAAATTGGTATTGCTATTTGTAGTATGAATGAGAAATTTAAAATTTTCGGATGACTAGAGAAGAGCTGTGTAATAGGCTCAGCCTAACCATACTGGATGTAAGTACTCCAGTATTTTTGCCGTCATATATGAGGGGTGTGCATTATTGAATGAAATTGTCTTAGTCAGGGTTTCTATTCCTGCACAAACATCATGACCAAGAAGCAAGTTGGGGAGGAAAGGGTTTATTCAGCTTACACTTCCACATTGCTATTCATCACCAAAGGAAGTCAGGACTGGAACTCAAGCAGGTCAGGAAGCAGGAACTGCTGCAGAGACCATGGAGGGTGTTACTTACTGGCTTGCTTCCCCTGGCTTGCTCAGCTTGCTTTCTTATAGAACCCAAGACCACCAGTCCTAGGATGGCTCCACCCACAATGGGCCCTCTCTCTTTTTTTTTTTTTTTTTTTTTTTTTTTTTGGTTTTTTCAAGACAGGGTTTCTCTGTGAAGTCCTGGCTATCCTGGAACTCACTCTGTAGACCAGGCTGGCCTCAAACTCAGAAATCCGCCTGCCTCTGCCTCCCAAGTGCTGGGATTAAAGGCGTGCGCCACCACCGCCCGGCCTGGGCCCTCTCTTATTGATCACTAATTGAGAAAATGCCTTACAGCTGGATCTCATGGAGGCATTTCCTCAACTGAGGCTCCTTTCTCTGTGACAACTCTAGCTTGTGTCAAGTTGACACACAAAACCAGCACCCTGTTTGTTAAAAAGCAAAAGAATCATAGTTAAGTCCCCGTCCCCCCTTGCCCCCCCGCCCCCAGGTTGGCTCAGAGCTTGTTTTGTAGAGCAGGCCTGTCTCTTGTGCCCTGAGTGCTGAGGTTGAAGGCTTGTGGCACCGTGCCTGACCAGAATCAGAAGTCTCTTTAGAGCGGTGTCTATGGATCCATGAAATGGTATTACACTTTTAGGGGGTGATTCTCAAACTCATTTAGTAGAGCTCAGACCTAAGAATGAGCCTTGTGATCAACGGGTCTGTAGGAGGAATAGCATCTAAAGTCGTCAGTAGCTTGCACTCAAGAATGCCTCACAGCAGAGAGAGGCTAGAAAACAGAAACGCCTACAGCTGCTCAGATAGCATAATATTATGGGAGGCATGTTCTTTCAGGAAGGCCACTGTACAGTAGCTGTGGTCCATCAGATTGCCACTGTGTGCACGTAATCAGGTGTTGCCTCATAATGGTATTTTATATATGTGATAATTCCGGGCTAGGGATTTAGTTAAGTGGTAGCATGCCTGGTTAGCATGCATGAAATGGTAGGTTTGGTGCTCTGCACCTGAAAACAAACTAGCAAAATACCTGCCCTTCAAACAAAACAGAGACAGCAAACATAGTTCTCCTTGGGAATACTAGTTGCATCTTTAGTATGCAACTGTGTCTGAAGTAAGTGTTCAATTCTAACATTTGTGTAGCACCTTGTTCCTTGAAAGATAAGGATGTCTCTGTAGCTATGTGTTCTGCCTACCTGAGTTAACCAAATATTAGATGGAGATAGTTGGAAAACAAGCAAGCAATAACAAAAATGTTTGCTGCATCTGTTGTGAGCACATAGTCATCTTTTTTGGTTGTTTTTTTCTTAAGCTGTTTACAGAATGTTTACAGTGTACACAGGAAGACTTTCCTGGTGGTAGTGGATCAGTGAAAGCTTCACTAGGTTGTAATGTACTGTTTGATGCTCGCTCATTGGTTTTTGGTGCTTTCTTTAAAAAAATAAATTAAAATTATGTGTGTGTGTCTCAGTTTGTGGAAGTTAGTTCTCTGTACCCCACCTCGTGGGCTCTGGTGACCCAGCTCACCCTCATGCCTGGAGGCCAGCGTCTGTACCCACTGAGCCACTGTCTGCCTTGGTGCTACTACCCATGAGCACTTTAGAAGCGTTCTTTTATTTACTGCTGTTGCCTGAAACCTGCTTTGGTTTGAAAGTGGGTGGTACCCCCCAGAGGTCTGTACTCACAGCATGGTGCTAACTTGGGGAATGTTGTGGGTACTACAACGGCCTCAAGTCATAGGGGACATGTTTATAAAGGGAATTGTGGGAACCTGGACCCTTTTTGGGTGTCTTCTCTGATTGCTTGCTCAGAAGGTGAGTGGTTTGTACATCTTTGCAGTCCTGCTGTGGGGTGCACACCGCTCAATGGCTGCCAGTCTTGGACTGCAATGGTGAGCCAAAGTGCACCTTCAGCTCTCTGAGTCTCCAGCTCCTTGCGTTCTTGTTCTTCTTTGCTGTTGAATGAATCTCTAAGGATCATCCAGTCCTCGCCTGCCTTCCTGATTTCTCGCTCATTCCTTTCCTTCTTCCCTCCCTCCTCCCCCCTTCCCTTCTCTCACCATTTTTGTTTTTGCATTTTAGTAATTTTTGTGTTAAACTTTTGTTTTGTTTCAGTTTTGATGTCACATTTCTCCAACAGAAAGTCAACGACCTAAGGGAAGGAGCGATAATATAAAAGCAGTTATCCAGAGTATCAGAAACAAAAGCTGTGTTCACACTTGGAAGGACAGATCTAGATGTGCCATGTGGTATCCTTCACTGCCTGTCAGAGAATTACCACCTCTGTTAGGGCGATCAAGCTGTACTCTGGAACCTATCTCCACCCAGCCCGAGGAAGACATTTAAGAGTACTGCCCCTGGTTTTGAAGACGTGGCATTTATCTGGCTACTGGAGAGAGTTGGGTGTATAGATTTCCCACTTTATGTGAATGCTACTAAAAATGAAATACAGGTTCAGTGAGTTTCCTAAAATTATGGCTTCCTACTGAGGCTCCTTTCAGTCTTGTGAGTTGTGTGATATGGTTTATTTGGCCTTCAGCAACTTGCAGATTTTTAGTGAGCAGAAGATGATGATTGTTTTTTATTAAGATAGTCAAAGTTTTAGTCATGTAGGGTTGAACTTTCTAAAACTTCCTGAGGTAATAAATTATTTAACTGTAAAGTACTGCAAGTAGAAATAGACCCTTGATAAGTTCCATCTGCACTGGCTTTGCACACTCAGACAGACGGCTGGTGTGTTCCCTTGATAAGTTCCATTTGCACTGGCTTTGTACACAGACAGCTGGCATGTGCCTATTGTTCTTTATTATGTTTGCACCCTATTTTTTTGTTTTTGTTTTTGTAAGTATATTATATAAAATAAATGGATCTTTTGAACTTGGTTGAGTTTTATAACAATTTATATTATATTCTTACTGTTTTATGAAGTCTGGTATCTTTGTGAGAGGTGGTTATATAGTTAGAATTTTTTAGGGGGTACAAATGAAACACATAATTTATTTTTAGTAGATAGTGTCTTCTCATCTGTGCTAATGTGATAAATTTGCATGCTTCCCTGCCAGGGAGCAGGGGGTAGCATCTGTGTCAGTGGGATCAGCACCCACCTACTCTGCCAGGTGCTCTGCTGTCAGAGGAGCCTAACTTGTCTATCACTCATCAAAATTTTATTGTAAAGAACTTAGAAATAAAACCCATTGTGCAACAGGGTCTTCAGTTTGAATGCACTTATGGCTAATCTTAGTGCTTTCCATGTATTGACTCAGTCCCCACATCAGTAACGTGGGTGTAGCCTTTTGAGAGCCTCAGTCAGCAGATGGGAAACGGGCATAGGGAGTTACTAGTCCAGCGCCTCCTAGGACCTCTGAACTTAAGTGGTAAGATAGGATGTGAAGCCAGGCAGATGGATTTTCCAACCTGTGTTCTAACCTAGGAAACAATGTAAACATTTACACAATTTTAACCTATTTAAACTGCATTATTACTGAAGGCATTCTAGACAGTTTACAGATAGTGTGTAAGAAAGCAGTGTAGCAACTAATTGAAAGTCAAAATACCTTAAGGCTGTAATTTTCTATATTTACCACTAGATGGAAGTCCAATACCAAGCACACTGAGGTTGATAACAGCTGTTAACCAGAGCCAAATGACAACTTATAAATTATAAACTCATAAATTATAAATTGGCATATCCTTGACATAACTTAGGTCACTCATCAGTAAGCTAATTCAACTTTCCCCCAGCAGATAGACACATAGCTTTAATTAAATTACATTATTTATTTAGTGTGTAGGTTGCGGGACAGATGTCAAGAATTATTTGGGCACTAGAAAATCACTCTCAAGTTGTCAGACTCAACGGCAAGTGCTTTGACCCACTGAGCCATCTTGCTGGCCCACAAATAGATGTTAAAAGTCAATAACTAAGGCAGGACATGGCATTGTTTAACTGTTAACATTGAAGCTTGCAGTAGGGTTACCCCACTGTAAAGCTACAGTGTGGCTGTTGAGTTTACTGCTGGGGAGCAGCACAGGGACTACTGTGAACAATCTGGGTACAATGTTTCTCAGCTTTATCATGGTAAAGTGGTAGACTGTACTGAGTAACTAGAGTTTATACATGCATTATAATTGCATGCATTGCAATTGTGTAAAAAAATCATCTTCATGCTCCTTGGTGTTAGTTCAGCATCTGGGTCAGCCTCTAACCCTCACTGCAGCATCATAATTTTAGACCTACCCACTAGGGCATGGAATTAAGTGATGATGGAGTCAAGTGTGCTGAGGTAATCCTCTGGGTGAGTTTCATCCTGTGGTACCTGCCTGGCTATCCTCGCCAAGGACCCTTCAGTTTAGCTCTGCTTTAAGCAGCTGGTAGCTAGGGGACTGTGCCAAGCCTGCTATTGCTAGCTTTCTCTGGAAGCTCATATCTTGCTTTCTGCTTCCGAAATCCTGTTTGAAATCAGATGATGACTAATGTTAACAGCTGATTAACACTTAATTTAAACAGTGAACACTTAATTTGTAATAGCCACAGTACTGTGTACTCTAACAAACTTTCATTTGTTAAATCTGTCCCATAACTTCCTCAAAGGGACCATCACATTCCGTTTTCGGAGGAATGAAGAGGTTAGTACTAG
Source organism: Mastomys natalensis (assembly GCA_021653895.1). Taxonomy (NCBI): domain Eukaryota; kingdom Metazoa; phylum Chordata; class Mammalia; order Rodentia; family Muridae; genus Mastomys; species Mastomys natalensis. Next base: position 1,401,611 of record JAJTUV010000928.1, on the reverse strand, counting down.
ACCCAAGATTATACTATTGTAAGCTGCCAGCCATAACTCAAACCCCAGGCAGTCTGCCTCCAGTCTGAGCTTCTCACAAGCTCCCCCGCCTATGGCATCTGCCATTCCCTGTGGCTTTAGTCCTTCAGTCATGCTCAAGAGCAGCATGCAACTTCCAGTCCACCAAAGGACATACTGGTACAATCCATGTGTTTTTTGTTTGTGAGGATCCCTATTCCTGCTTCAAGACATTTTCCCTAAAGCCGTTTGGCATAAGCTTCTCTCTGCTGCTGCATCTGTTGGAATAGTTGCTTCCTGGACTAGCTCTCCCCAGTCTCACCAGGTTCTTCTAAGGATAGGAACTGAGTCTTATTCATTTTGCTCCATCTATGCCCAACAGTCAGTAGGTATATAATTTACTTGATTTAGCACAGCTTTTCAAAAGTTATCCCCATTCTGTAGATGAAGACAGTGGAGTATATACCACGTAGGCATCTTACCTAAGGTCAGTTTCTACCAAGTAGTACAGCTGGGATTAAACCCAGAGTGCCTGATGAATAATTGGTGCATGTCACTCTTGGACTATGGTACCTCTTTTGACACATGGCACCCCATTTGTCAAAATGGACTTTATGTGAATTTAAAACTATCAGGACTAGACCTAAAATGGATGTGGTTGTGAATTTGAGAGATAGTGGCAGGAAGATCAGGCATTTAAGGTCAACTCAGCCTATAGGAGATTTTCCCAGAAACAAATCCCCAAACTAGCTTGATTTGGTGATCCAGAACTGTAGTTGTAGTTACCACCAGGAAGGCTGAGGCAAGGAAGATTGCAGGCTCAAGATCTGCTTGGGCCACAGAATGAGGCCAGGGTCAGTCTGAAAACTTAGACACCTGTCTCAAGTGAAAAGAAGGCTGAGGCTATAGCTCAATGCTTGCTGAAGACTCTATGTAGGTCCAACCCAGGGGGAAAATAACCACCAGTATCATATACACAACCAGCCCAAACTCTGCCTGGTCCACACTGCAGCCACCTTGTGCTGCACCTTGTGCTGCACCTTGTGGTGGTGTGTGCTCCTTCAGTATGGGCGTGGTACTTTATTTTTGAAGCACCTCCCAAAGAGAATCCAGTGCTGGCCATGGCCAACAAGAAACCCAGGGAAAGACTGGAGACATAAGGAGGCAGGGCAGGTGGTTCTGTGGTATAATGTAGTAGAGGGAATTATTTAAACCCCAAATTTGTCGCTGTAAAATCTCCTACCTGAAGGAGACCAGTAAAGGAAAACACAACTCAATAATTATGGTATAAATAGCACGCCTAGATTGGGCAGATTTACCACTACACTACTCTAATCCCTGGCTATGAGATCCCTTTTAACTTGCGGTTCATCCGGCTCTTCTGTAGTCGGCTTCCTTCTACTGCCGGTTTCCTTCTGCTCTGCTTCCTCCTGCTTCTCCTCTGCTTCTTCTGCTGCTGCCTCTGCTTCTGCTTCTGCCTCCTTTTATATCGAATTCCTCTTACTCTCTCCTCTCCTAAGCCTTTTTCTCCGCCTCCCCTTCTACTGCCCAATCTCTGGCTCTAGCCTTTATTTTACAGGTTTTAATTGGACAGAAGGTTTACAAGACGTCATCTGTGTACAGATTCAATCATCCTCTGCAGCCCCTCCCAGGAGGCTGGAACTAGGATCAAAATACAAGGCTGAGGCTATCCACAACAGTATAGTTTTAAGGTTAAGAGGCAGATACCACTTAGCTAATGAAAGCCTATTGTGAACCACAGGGTTAGTCAGTGAGACAGATCAGATTTCAGTTTGATGGCAGCGAGTCACTGAAACACGCACCTGCACAGTTGGAAGAGGAAGCTAAGGGTATGGATGTGTTCCAGCAGCAGACAGGAGGTGTTCCAGAAGAGAGAACTTCATGTGAGGATGTCGTGATGGATCAAGAGCACATTCTCCTTTAGGAAGACACAGTTGGGTTCTAGCTTGTCCTGGCAACCATGGGACATCTCTGTGCCTTCTTTATCCTTACAGTTTGGTTCTAGCTTGTCCTGGCAACCGTGGGACATCTCTGTGCCTTCTTTATCCTTCCCTATTCTGACTCTGTTGCACACAAACTGTTTGCATATGTGTACAGCATTTGGAGGCAAGTGTTGGTTCTGTGACAATAGCCCTTTCTCTCTTAGTGGCATGGTCACTCCACTCTCCGTAGTCCACTGAATCAACCCCAAAACAAAACAAAACAAAAATCCCTGTATACCTTGTTTAATTGGAGAATTTTTAATGTTTCCATCTTTGTAAAACTAAGGAGAGTTTTTTTTTTTTTAATTAACATTTTTACTTCTAGTTGTTACATGTAGGGAAATGTCTTTTAAGCAGGGGTACAAAACAAAGCTTTCTCTGTAAGTCAAGCATCTTGTTGCTTAAATAAACTTAAAAAAAAAAAAAAGAAAAGAAAACCCACTACACTTATGATTCCTAGCAGACTTCCCAAAGAAGTAAAAATATAATGCAAGTTAATTGTCCAAATAGACCCACAATGTGGTCAGCTGTGTTAACCATGACTCCACCCCCAAGGACCAGCTAGGATTTAAACCAGCATTACCTAAGTTCTCCTTGCCTGGGCCTCCCGGGTTGTGCTAGGAACCATCACCTGTAGGCCATGGGATGGCCCTTTGGTCCTCATCAGAACCACAAGCTGGCCCTTGGGGGTGAGGTCATGGCTAACACTGCTGTCCACATTGTGGATCCAGTGACCAGAGTCCTACTGAGTGAGTCCAGGGCTTTTTCCTTCTGCTCATGTGTCATGGAAGTGTCTGTCTAAGAATTGCCTCCTCGCATTCTGGAAAACAACTTTGAGAGTAATTATTTGTCCTCTGAGGATGAGTTTGATTTTTGAAAGTAGCCAAGCAAGAGACAAGCCCCAGGAATGAGTGAATGGAATGATGGAGAGTACATTTGCTTACCATGGTTACCATGGATGTGATTCTCAGGTGTTTCCAGTGATTGGTTACCATGGTTACCATGGATGTGATTCTCAGGTGTTTCCAGTGATTGGTTACCATGGTTACCATGGGTGTGATTCTCAGGTGTTTCCAGTGATTGGTTACCGTGGTTACCATGGGTGTGATTTTTGAGTGGTTTATTTTTAATTAATTTTAAGCAGGTGTTATACTCAGACACTGAGGCTTTTATATCTCCCTTATTGTGCTGGGGAACAAATCCAAGATCGTATGCTTGCTGGGTAAATACTCTATTACTGAGCTAACTCTCCAGTCTCCAATCTCTGCCTCTGTGGGCATTTCTAATTCTAAAGATTAATGCCCTAAATATTTTTATCACTATATTTTATTCTAAAACTACCTTAACAGTATTAGTACTGTTACCCAGGTACTGTGGTCATTTTAAGTTTTGTATTAGAGGTCAGACTCTGGGCCATGCTAAGCGTGAGCACTTCCTCAGAGTGACATTCGCAGTCATATTAATTAGGGCGTTCATTTTACATCTCAGTAAATCACTCAGAGTGCCTTTAAAATCATTCAACATATGGTTCAACTTACATTACTTGAATAGGTTTGGGTTCAAGGTTAGCAGCTGGTAGGGTAAAATTTTAAGTAAAGATGAACATACTTGTGGGACTGCGTAAGAGTATCCTGGTTCTTGGCTGGGCATGGGCCTAGAACCCCGAGACTCCAAGGGAGAAATGGCAGGAGTTTGGCCACATCCCCAGAACTCAGAGTCCTAACAAGCAGTCCAGTCTCCATAGACCTACATTGTTCAGTCACGTGGGCCATTACAGCCCCTCCCAAAGTGCACAGGTAGAGGGTGTGACTACAGGCCTCAGGCCCTAGAGATTTACATACTAATGAAGGTCAGAGGGCAGAGCCAATTAAGCATTCCTCCCCAGATCCTCCCCCTTTCTCCCTCCCTATTTAACTCAGGTCTGCCCTGAGTTTGGGGGGGTACATCCAGATCCATCCACCATCCGCCGTGACAATAAACCCTTCTGGAACCAAGGACTTCCTCGTGTCATTGGGGCCTGCTGGGCCTGCTGCTGTTGTTGCCGGACCTTCCAGCCTCCTGGAACTCCAGACCTTTCTGTATGCGGGTCCCCCACCTCGTGGAAGCCTCCAGGCAGCCTCCACTGCTACGCCCCATTTACCCACACATACTCTTGATTAGTTATATCAAAAGTTTAAAAACAAAAGCGATTTTAGTGTTACATCATAAATAGGTTTGTTTTCCTACTATTTTTTTTAAACTGTATATATATTATATATATTGTGTATATATATAAACATGTATGTGTGTATGTGTGTGTGTGTGTGTAGGTGTGCAGGTGTGCAGGTGTGCATGCCATGGCTCTCATGTGAAGAGCAGAGGACAGCTTGAGGAAATTGGTTCAGTCTTTCCACTGCGTGGGTCTCAGGGACCAAACTCAGATTTTCAGGCTTGCTGGCCAGCATCTTGACCCACTGAAATGTCTCATCAGCCCCTCTTCCTTTTGTAGACACATAAATGATTCCGTGTGCTGATCCTCTTTTATTAAGTAGACAAATCCAAGAAGATACTTCTGTTTTTTTTCCCTTTTATTTTGATACCCAAGATATTTTCTCTTGCCCTTCATAGGATATTAATGACCTCTCAAGGACAACGAACCATCAAACAGTTCTTCACAGTGTCTGTTTCTTCTGTACATGCTGTGCGAGTACTGCATCCTGGAGCTATCTCCTCAGTCATGTGGAACAATTTATAGTGATGTTTTAGTTTTTGATCATTGTTCCTCTTCACTTTCCTCCCTCCAACCCCTCCCATGAACTGTCTTTCCAGTGCATGGACTGTTTTCCTTTAATTGTTGTTACACACACACACACACACACACACACACACACACACACACACAAATAAACAAAGACAAGCTGCCCAGTCCATATAATATTACCTACGTGTACACAATCTGAAGATTTTTAATTTTGAGAGCAGATCTTGTTTAGCTTGGCCTCAAACTTGTGATCTTCCTGCCTAAGTCTCCTGTGTAGCTGGGATTGTAGCCAGGTACCTGCCTGGCCCAGTCTATTTCATGGAAAATAGGGAAGAATGAGAATTTTTGTATTTTTGCATTTATGAATGCATCGGTGTGTCACTGTCATGCACATACTTCAGATTACATGTAGATGTCAGCTGTGTGCGTGTAGGGAACTGTCTTACCTTTATTTACAGCTGTGATTCTGCCATAATAGATACTAAAATGGCTGCCATGCTCCAGGTACCTATGTCCTAGACACAGAATAAAACACCTTGAAAGCTCACTTTACTTTTTTGATGGTTATTTAAGATGCATTTTTAGGGTGAGATGTTTTGAGAAAAACTAACACAGTATGTGGTTCTATTCTAGAATGTTTCTCCCCCACCCTGCTCCCTAACCTCTCTGTCCCCCACAGCTTATTCCCTACCGCCTTTACCTGGTCCTGGGTGTAAAGGGCTAGGGAGCCAGGCAGAGAACCCAAGATCCCCAGGCTCTGAGAAGTATTGTTGCTTGCCCTCTGCTCCAACCAGCGGAAAATAAGGGCAGCGACAACCGTGTTCTTCTTAAAGCGATTTATTCAGGTTCCTTGTTACAGCACGCTTGCTTCTACTTTCTTCCTCTTGATGCCCCTTCAATCCTCCTTCCATCCTCTCTCCTTCAATCTTCCTTCAATCCTCTCTGCTACAATCCTCCCGGCTACCGCCCCAGCTGCCTTATATGCATTGCCTTAATCTTATCAGCAGCTGCCATGCCATCACTGTTAATTGGCTGCTCCATGTGATGAGAGGTGGGCTAATCAGGTAGCCACACCTGGAAGCTCGAACCTTTTCTCTATAATGAGCCACAGCCACAGTGCCTACTCAAGCTAGCTGGCTACATGCCAAGCGCCATCCTGACGGCGGGGAGAACCGCTTCCTACAAAATATGCTTACCTCTGCACTCCGGTATCTTTCTTTATCTCTTTCTCCATTTCTTTCTTTTCTTTTTTGAGACAGGGTCTCACTATGTAGTGCTGGCTGTCCTGGAACTTACTAGGGACTTGAACTCATTAAGATCTGAGTGCCTCCCAAATGCTGAGATTAAAGGTATGTTCCACGGTGCTTGGCTTCTCCCTACCTTTCTTTACACAGAATAACTGTATCTCCAGCATGGTCTTGAACTCATTATGTACAAGCATGCAAGCACTAGGATTATTTTATGTATGATACTATATGGTTGTGTGAGTGTGTGTACCTGGCAACATTGAATTTTTAAAAGTGCATTGTTAATAAAAAAAAAAAGACATCATCCAAGTTTAAGAAAAAAAGGAAAGCATTGTAGAACTTTAGCTCTGTGACTACTTAGTGACTTGGTAATGTTGTTTGTATTTTCTGTTCCCTCAAGAGGGGTGCCCATAGTCAGGTGACGTCAGGTGAAATCTTAATTGGTTAGATAAGGCTGGAGCCTGTGATTGGGCAGTGGAAGGAAAAGGCGGAGCTGAAAGTTTTAGAAAGGGGAAGGAGGAAAAAGAGACGAGACAGAGGATGGAGAGAAGATGGAGGAAGAAGATGAGCCAGAACCACGTGGCCTGGACAAGCCAAAGTAGCCAGGGATTTAATAGATGGGCAGTAGAGTAATGTAAGGTACATTTGCCCCATCTAGGTGTGCAGTTTGTATTTATGTCAGTTGGGTTTTGTATTCTTTGCATGGGCATTTTGGGGTTGGAGATTTAATGTTATAAATCATTATAAGTATAAATAAGTCTCTAGTGTTATCATTTTATGGAGATAAGGGGATCTGAGTGAGCGGTGGCTGGCTTTCTGCAGGCTAGCCACAGGGAGTGGATGGCCTGGGAAGACCGGAGCAGCTTGGCAGCAAGCTGGCCTGGGAACCAGGGCAAGACCACTGCTTGGGGCTGGCCTTGGGGTTGGGTGAGACTACCCGCGATTAGCTGGATTTAGCGTGGATCCCTTCCTGAAGTGCATTATGGGCTAGGCGAGGGCCAGCAGCTTGAGTGAAAGAATCCATCCAGTGGATTCTCTAAAGCAGTGGTTCTCAGCCTTCTTAATGCTGTGACCCTTTAAGATAGTTCCTCATGTTGTGCTGACTTCAAATCACTGCTAGTTCATAACTAATTTTGCTATTTGTGACCTCATGAAGGGGTTGTGACGACCCACAGGTTGAGAACCGCTGCTCTAAACTCCACCAGAGGACAAAGTTTTGGACACTGTCCCTGGAGATTTGGAGAGGTTCTAATTGCTCAACTTCTGCCCCACAGGACTCAGTAGACTATCTTTCCAAGAGAAATGGGCACCGTCCCCACTCTGGGAAAAGTGTTCCTCTTGGCTACTAAGAGAGTTTCGTTCATCCTGCTGTGAGCCCAACCGCCCCAAACACCAGTTGCCCACGTTCCTCTCATTGCTATTAGGGTCTCTAAGCATTTTGCTTACTTACCACATATCCTCCTCACTCAAGGTCTGTCCTCATGTATTTATCCAGTCCCTAACTTTGATGGAGTGTTTAATGTGGTTGGTTATGAATGAATATTTTAGTTTTATTGATTTATTTATGAAAATCATTTAAAGGTCTGGGGAGATGGTTCACTGATAAAGTGCCTGCTGTATAACCTAAATTTGGCCTGCCACCTCCACGGGGAAAGAGAAGGCCCGGAAAGGTAGTTGTGGAGAACAGGAGGGCTAGATGCTGATCTGGGGGACGGGAGAAAAGTGGCAGGACCTTGTCTCAGGATGAGAAGTGCATTGGGAGAGAGAGCTCTGCCCGCCATGGCCTGGAAATTTCCCGAGAATTATTCTGGGCTGTGGCAGTTCCAAGCCAGAGGGAGCAGGTGGATTACACTCTGAAGCCAGCTGCCTGTCAGTCACTGTTAGAGAAGCTAAGACTTCTGAAGTTCCAGGGGGCATAGTTACAAGCCACAGTCTTGAAAGTTCAAATCTGTCATCATCTCATTGTTGTGGCTGCTTCCCATACTCTTAACATACTTGGGAACAACCCTCAGCTAAAACATTAGTTCCTCTGGGGTCTTACAAGGGTGAGAGGACCTGTTCACCCACACACTGCAAATCTAAGTGAGAGACCCCTGAAAGACAAAGGAAAAACTACCATGTGAAAACAACTGGTGAACACCCCACCCTTTCCCAATATTGACCTAGCAACAGCATGAACCATAAGAAGAAAGAGCACACAACTCCTCTGACCCTCCCTCCATTAGAGATCCATCAGTCTCAGTTTCCAAAGAACCAGAGAGAAGCTCCCTGGCACTCGTTTCCTCCCGGTCCCCTACACTTGCTTGTGGTACACGCCACTTTCAAAACACTAAACATTTAGTAGATTTTTTTAATTTTTTTTTTATTTATGTTGTAGATCTCTCTGTGTATCCTGGCTGGCCTGAAACTTGCCATGTATAGCAGGCTGGCCTCAAATTTACAGAGATCTACCTGCCTCTGTCTCAATGCTAGGATTAAAGGTATGCATGCGCCATCATACCTGGCATGTATTTAAAATAATTAGAAAGGATTTAAAAATTATTTGTTTCATGTATATGAATGTTTTGCTTAGATGTGTATCTGTGTACTACAGTTGTGCCTGGTGCCTAAGGTGGTCAGAGAGAGGTAGCAGATCCCCTAGAACTGGAGTTATGGATGGTTGTGATATGCCATCTGGAACTTCAACCTGATTCCTCTGCAAGGACAAGTGCTCTTAATTGTTGAGCCATCTCTCCAGCTCCTTAATTTTTCCCTTTAAATTAAAAAAAATTGTTATTCCCCTTCATTCATGCATGAAATTTTATTTATATATATATTTTTAGGATTGATTGTGTATATGTCATATGCACTGTGCACGTGTGTGTATGCATGTGTCTGCGCATGTGTTTGCATGTATGTGTGTGTACGCACATGTACAGTGTATCTGTATATGTACTGTATGTGCATGTGTACATATGTGTGTATGTGTGTACATGTGTGTACACATGTGCAAGCTCAATAAATGAATAGCTTCTCTCTCTCTCCCTTTCCTTTATTTGATGGATTTAGTGTTTCCTTGTCACCTTGCGTAATTTCTGATATTAATCCTACAGTACTTTTTAAAGGTTTATATTTTTTAAAGTTTTATTTATTTTATTTTTTTTTTTTGGTTTCATTAGGTTTTGTGTAGTCTGGCTACGGACTCATTGTAGAGGCTGGCTCGATCAGAAGCTCTCTGCTCCAATGCTGATTTAAAGCGTGCACACGCGTAGGTTTTTATTTTTAATCACATCTCTCTCTCTCTGTGTATGTGTCAGTATGTGCACATGAGTGAAGTTTCTCACAGAGACCCACGAGGGTGTGGGTCCCCAGGAGCTGCAGTGACAGGTGGTAGTGAGATGCCTGAACTGGAAACAGAACTTGCAGGAGCAGTATGTGCTCTTTAACTGCCAAGTCATCTTTCTACGTCTTTAATTGGTTTTAAATACATTTCTAGATCTTGTATGGTTTGATGATTTGTAATAGCAGTTTGAGTTTTCAGTTACTGAGTGGTACTGGGGATTGACCTGACAAGAGTAGGTTGTTCAATAAAGAGATCTATTTCTCCCAAACCAGAAGAGACAGCTAAACCAGGAAGCAGCCACACAGATATACATGAAAAAGTAAGGCCACATGACTGCTCCAGAATATCACCTCTGTACTGCTGAACTCAGAGATGCTGACATGGGTAAAATGCCTCACAAGGGTTTCGCAAGTTCTCAGGGAACAATTATCAATTACCTGAAAGATGCTACACTCTATGGCATGCATGGAAAGGCAGCAACACATGAGAAACAGCAAAATAGCAGAAAAAGTAAAAAGATTTTGAAAAAGAGAAAAGAGTACTGAAAATGAAAAACATTAATGAAATAAAAGGAGACTGTGGAATCGAGCACAGGACATGTGAGGGCGGAGGAACGGGCAGACAGCCTCCATTCAAATACTAAATACGGAAAAAATATCAATGAAGAAGAACGGGGACTCTGTAGTATGATAGAGAGACCTAAGAATCTATGGGACAGAAGGAACAGAGACCAAAAGTAAAGACACTTAGAATGTACTCAAGGAAATGAAATTGTAGCAGACATTTCCAAATCAAGAGGAGAAATAAACAGTTTTATAAATAAAAGAGGAATGTAGACCCCAAGTTGCACTGATCAGAAAAAATCTACAATATGACCAAGATATCAGAGCAAAGGAGATAATATATAATATATATATATATATATATATTAATATAATATATATATGTTGGGAGCTGACTCCTAGCAGAAAGTGGCTGTCATCTTTGCAGCCATCTCGAGCCATATGCTCTGACAAGAGACTTGTTTTCAGCAGCCTACAACAGCTCAGCACACTCTGATAAACATCTTGTTTTTCTCACATACCTTGTTTTGTTGTTTAATGCCCCCAGCTGCAAGGTGCACATGGTAAAGTGTCTTCAGCTGCATTCCCCTGCTTGTGCTTATATATACCCAGGATTTCCTTTCAATAAACGGGACTTGATCAGACTCTCTGTTTTGTCTCCATTCTTCGCATCTCTTGCCCCTCCATCCCCACTCTCTCTCTTGCTAGACCCTGTTGACTGACCTGTGTGGACCGGAACATATATATATCTTTATATTAACTGTGTGTGTGTGTCTGTGTACACAAATACCACACATGTAGAGGTCAGAGAAAACTTTACAGGAGTCAATTTTCTCTGCTGTGTGGGTCCTGGTAATGGAACACAGATCTTTAGCTTGCAGCATGTACCTTTACCTGGTTAACTTTTTCCTCCCCAAGAAACAGTATTTACAATTAAGAAATTGTGGTCTCAGCCACCAACTTCTGCCAGCACTTTCTGGTAACCTGCTGGCAGGCCATGCTGGTCAGGGAAGCAGTAAGTGACCTTCAGGTCTCCACTCTCCCTCCTCTCCTCCCAATCCAATCTCCCAGTCTCGAACCCAGCTCTGTAGCAAACTACCGGCTGCAGCCCTTGTCCCCCTCCCCATTCCCCCAGGAGACTGTCAGATCCTTGTGGCACTTTCTGTGGTCTTCCCTCCTGTGGATCCCCCATCTCCCTCCCCTGCTTTTAGCCCATTTCCATCACATTACAGACACTTGGTAAACCATGTTTATTGCTGGTCTGTTCATAATAACCAGAAATTGGAAACAACCTATATGTCTATCAATGGATAATTGAATAAAGAAAATGTAGAACATTTACACAAAAGAGTATTAGCATTAAAAATAAAAATCATGAAACTCACAGGTAAATGAATGTAAAAAGAGTGATATGCTCTATCTTAATATTGTTGGAGAAATAAGGATCATATAAAACAAACACAGACTAAGGGAGTTTATGATCAGCAGTTATGCATTAAATAAGTGAATACTGTGCGGAGGAGGAAAAAAAACAGTTATGACGACAAGGAAGGAAGAAAAATCACAAGAATGGTTGATACGAGCTAGGAGGAATCCATTGCATCCTACACACTGAACCAGCCACCTTACTACCTCAAATGGATTTGACAGATACCTACAGAGTATCTCACACAACACAAGTAGAATGCACATTCTTCTCAGGACCCTGTGGAACCTTCTTTAAAACAGACTGCAGGCTAGCTTACAAGTCAAATCTTCCAAAATACAGAAGGACCAGAACAGTTGCTCATATCCTATCAGATCACAATGCAGCATACTGGATTCCTGCACATGAACACAGCAGAAGAACAAATAGTCTTTTCCCATGCCCATCTCACCAGGTTCGAGGGTCCCATGTTTCCTTCCAGAGCTGCTATGCTCTGTGCTCTGTGGGTGTGTGTCATGTTTTCATTCTCTCTGGTATGTAGGGATTCACCATGAGCTTATTGGTTTGTGTGGTTTGTGCAAGAACACTTCCCATAGCTTCTTCCCACTGTAGGCGTACCAGCAGGGTGCAGCTCACTTGTTCATGTTGCTGTAGGCTTCTCTGGTACAGTGTAGAACAGGAAAGGCAGTTTATTGACTCAATCCCTCTGTGGCCACTTGTCTGTTGATGTACAGTTGGGTTATTCCTGTAGAAATTAACCCCATGTTCCAATAATGGTTTATATGCTGATTCGCGTGTTAAATCCTTGGAGATGCAGTTGTGTGTCAAAGGGCATCTGCAGGTCTATCACATCCACACTGACAAGTTACTGTACGAGCCTCATGCTTTGGAATTATTTGGGCAGAAGGGACTGTGCAGGGAGTGTTGAAGTTTTTCAGTTCAGCCGGCTCTCCAAGGTGGTCTCCACGTGCCAGGATCCATTGACTTGGACAATGATATAACCGTTTAGTGCTCAGAGTTTTTGCTTTTAGTGTTATACTAGAAACAATGATAGGACTCCCTCTGTGTGATTACCCCATTCCCTGTCATCCTCCTGCAGTGCCTATTCAAGGATAGGCACTTTCTAGGGGAACCGCTGTGATGTCTTTTCCTTATTTTGAAAGTAGCTATGTTTAGTGTAGTGTTTGGGGTGTGCTGTTGCAAAAAGAAGCAGTTCCGAAGCTGGCGTGAACCTTAGCGGTGGGGTGCTTGCTTCCCCAGCATGCCTGAGGCCCTCACTTCAGTTCCCAGCACTGAAGAACAATCCACACCAAAAGCAGCAGCAACTCTAGGCCTTCTGCTGAGTTTTCAGATTGTCAAATGTTCTTTTAAAATCCTTGTTGGTACTTGACAGTGACTTCCTTCTTCTTTCCCTTCCTTCCCTTCCTCTTAGTTAGTGGACTTCTGAATAGGCAATGATAGCCTCTCTAAGAAGTCCATGAGGCCTGGGGAACTTTCCAGGAATAGGCTATTGGAATTAGATAGCATTAATATTGGGTTGGTGAGTTAGAGACTGGTGGGCATTTGTGCTGAATTCTTACTCTGCCTCTATATACCACTTTCCACTTACTTGCTGCCAAAATTAGGAATCTCTGTTCTCCTTTTTCCTTTCTCTGGTGGGAGTTCCTTGTTGCCTTGTATAAAGACACCCATCACTGTGGATAACTCCAGGTGTATGCATGTGTGTGTATGCATGGGCACACATATGGTTGTCACAAGACGGTTATGGTTGTTTGTTCCACTCTCTGAGGAAGCCCACAGCCAAGATCCTGTTATAGAGATCTCACCAGTGCCCTGCCCCTGGCAAGCAAGTAGTGGGGAGGGAGGAGTAGATGGCCAAATAATGAACTAATTGGCTGGCTCGAGACCCGATTTTCCATGTTCTGAGAGAGTTTTGGCAGCTGCCGCAGCTACCAAAGTTATGTGAGTGCTGGATGTGATAAAACTGTTAGCCTTTTGGCACTTGAGGAAATTTTCTTTTTCTAAAGGCGATGACAATTTTCAGTGTTATAAAGGGAACAAAGGCATTATTTGCAAATTAGCACATCAAGAGTGAGTCTTTTAAATATAATTTAAATAGCAGAAAGCAGGCATGGCAATCTGGCCAGTTCCCTTGTCCTTGTGGGAATGCGGGTGTGTCAGTAAGCTTTCAGTATGGTGTGGCTGGCCACATGGCATGCTCGGGACCCTAGTCTCTGTATTTTTGTTGTTTTTGGAAAATGAACATGGGTGTTTGAAGGAGTTAGATTTTCTAGAAGACATGTACTTGCTATAGATAGATGGCTTGGGGACATTCTTCGAAGTCAGGGCAGGTCCAATGTGTTGTCTACACTGCCTTTAGCCAAAGAGGATGGTTTCAAGAACTCTAGTTGGCTACTATCTAAGATCATTTCTGGTGCAGAGGATAGACACTGTCTTTTCTGTAGGGCTTTCTCTCAGCCCTTCCTTTACCCCTTTCTTTTAAGGAATGGCAGGCTAGGAGCTGGGACTTCTGTGCTTCCGTTGTCTGCATGAGGCAGGTGAACTATCATCACTATTATTATGCTCTTGGCCCCTGTGTCACACAAAGATTTCTGGGTGACTCAATGATACACTTTACAGCAGTCAGGGATCTCATTTCTTCATATCTCCTGCATCACCCCATGTCTGATTTACTAGTCTGTTCTAGTAAGTAACATTAGCTACAATCAAAATAATGACATTTACTGCATTTATCCATATGTATTGGAACAGTTTTCTAAAGTTAATTTAGAAACGTGCTTGTGTGTGTGTTTACATGTGTGTCCATATAGTGTTGATATGCATTCTCAAATGTACTTGGAGACCAAAAGGGAGACACTGGGTGTCCGACTCCATCACTTTCCACATTTTCCCATGGGACAGAATCTCACTGAATCAAAGCTCACTGATTCAGCTAGCCTGGCTGGTCAGGGCGCTTCTGGAACCTGCCTCTCTGCACCTCCAGCACTGGGGCTATAGTCACACACAGACATGCAGGTTTTTTTTTTTTTTTTAAACACTGGCGCTAGGATTCAAATTTGGATCATCATGTTTATACATGAGTCATACCTACTGATCCATCTTCCCATCCCAAGAAATATGCTCAGTTTTAAAAAGCAAACCAGATGTCAGAAGCTCCAGGCTTGACCATCAGCTGTTGAATTGTTTGGTAGATATCAGAATGGACATTAATCTTGGGCAGAATAAAATAATACATGGAAAAAAGTTAAAACGTGATGGTTTTCCTAGAGGTCTTAAAAACATCACAAAGCAAGGATTTCTTGCCTAGAGAGGTGTCACTCAGCTCCACAGCCCACTGAGATCAACAATGAAGGTAATTTATAACAATAAAACAATCATGATGTGCTGTCTTGGAGTCATGGGCTTTGCAGAGTTATAAGTCCTGTAGATATTTTCATTTGCTCTTTAATTGCACTGTAATTAACATAGTTAAAATCACAATAACGGCATGCGCTATTTTGACACCTCCCTAGGCAATTTTGTATGGTTCAACTAAATAGGAAAGGTGGGCATTAGTCTACTCCAATTCTGTACTACAGTTCAGAGATCGTGTGATCACAACCATTTAGAGATCCAAAACATCTTCTGGTGCCACAGCTTCTGTTTTCAAGGTAGAGGGGCTACCATCTGCCACCACAGTCTGTGTGAAACCGAGGAGGCTCCAGGATATAGGAGTTCCATTTTAAACTGAGAATGGGTCTCGACAAACTAAAGCGAGTGGCTGTCACTACAAAGGACACCTGGTGATGGAGGTTGCCTGTCCTCTTCCAGGGCTCCTGTTGATGTGTCTCTTTCCTGTAACACTAGTCTCCCCAGCCCTTCTCCTGTGTCTCTTTCTTGTTTTTACATGGTTAAGTTTCAACAACCAGGTGCAGGGATGCACAACTTTAGTCCAGCACTTGAGAGTCAGAGGATCTCCATGAGTTTGAGGCCAACCTGGTTGATATAGTGAATTCCAGTGTACCTGGGTCTACACAGTGAGACCCTGTCTCAAACAAAAACAAAACTAAACCAAAGCAAATAAAACAAAGGAAGAAAAACACTTTAAAAGCTTAAATCCAAGGGGTCTTTTGTTCTAGGGAAAGGAGAACTGAACTAGGAAGCAGAACTTTGAACCCTGCTCCGTGATTTACATTGTAGGACCTGGGCTGAGTAACTTTCTAATGTCCTAATTTCCTCTTTCCTTGCCCATCAAGTGGGCGATGGTCCCTATCCTATCTCCTTAGATGGCAGTGCGCTGATGCTTCATTCTTTGGGTATTGCTTGTTCCCCAGTGACTCATGTGCTGGAATTTAGCAGTCTGGACTTTAAGTCTGGCAGTGTTGAGGTATGTGGGGGACTCTAAGAGTGGCCCTAGTTGAGCTGGAGAGATGGTTCAGCAGTTAAGAGCACTGACTGCTCTTCAGAGGTCCTGAGTTCAATTCCCAGCAACCACATGGTGGCTCACAACCATCTTTAATGGGATTGATGCCCTCTTCTGGTGTGTCTGAAGACAGCTACAGTGAACTTATAAAATAAATATTTTTTTAAAAAAGTGGGCCTAGTAAGGAGTGCCTCAGAAGGGATTAGCTTAGCTTTCATTGGGAGAGCATCTGACCTCTGAGCCATCCCGTCTTCCTGCCTCTTGTGCCAATGTAGTGCTGCACCCAGAACAGGGGACCTCATCAGAAGCCAGGCAGATGAGCTGCCTGATCTAAGCTTTCAGACCCACAAACTGGGAGCTAAATAAACCCTTTTCCTTTATAAAGTACCTATCTTCTGGTATTTTTTATAGCAACAGAAAACAGAGAATACATAAAAGTATAGGGCAAAAAATCCTGAAAAGATTGAACAGTCATAAAGAAATAGGAGTTATCAGTTATTAGTTAGGAATGAACCTCCTATAATTATTAGCTTTTTATATGTTCTAACCTTATTTCTGCCTCTGTGGATCTGTCTGTTCACTTCTTAGGCCTGTCATGTTTTCCATGTGTCCTGGTAGTTATGTGGCCCAGCACCTAGCTGTTTGCTGCTTCCTGGCATGGCAGTGAGTCGCTAGTAGCTGCCTATCATAAAGTGCCCTTTTACTATTATCCAGCGACAGCCCATTGTTATTAACTAGGTCTGCTTTTCTTGACTGATCATAGCTGTTATTTTACTAGAGAATGAGTCTTGCTTGTTGGCCCTGGCTCTTCAGCACTTGAGAGAGCAGTCTGAGCGGGAGCTTGCAGTGCCCTTCCTGCCTCTGTCTCCCAGGTACCAGGACTGCAGGTGTGCATTCACGATGAGGCCCTTGTTAGTTTGAGACATGGTCTTACTCTGGAGCTCAGGTTGGCCTGAAATTTATGTTGTAGTCATGAACTCGGGATAATCCTCCTATCTGGGCTTCCTTAATGCTGGGATGACAGAGGTGAGATGCCATGTCTGTCTCTTCTTCTTCCTTCCTTCCTTCCTTCCTTCCTTCCTTCCTTTCCTTCCTTCCTTCCTCCTCCCTCCCTCCCTCCTCCCTCCCCCTCCCTCCCTCTCTTTCTTTCTTTCCTTTTTTTTTTTATTGGAAATTTTTTATTGGAAAATTTTTTTACATTTCAGATGTTTCTTTACCCCATTTTCCCCCCCTCCCTCCCAGGAACTCACTATCCTTCCCCCCTCCTCTGCCTCCACGTTGGTGTACCCCCATCCACCCTCCCTGTTCCTCACCTCCCACCCTCAAGTATCCCCCCCCCCCACGACGTCCGGCCTTCATGGGACCAAGGATCTCTTCTCCCACTTATATATAGCTCCCTTGAATATTAGCTGGAGCCATGGGTCCCTCCCTAAGCGCTCCCAGGCTGGTGGTGTAGACCCTGGGGGCTCTGGTTGGTTGGGATTGTTGCTTTCCTCATGGTGTCGCGAATCCTCTCAATCCTTCAGCTTCACTCTATCTTCTCCATTGGGAACCCCATGCTCAGTTTAATGGTTAGCTGTGAGCATCTGCCTCTGAGTATGTCAGACTCTTGCAGACCTCTAAGAGGCTCCTGTCAGCATGTACATCCTGACATCCACATAAACCCTCTACCTTTGGTGACTGCACATAGGATGGATATCAGGTGGAATGGTCTGTAGACGGCCCTCCTTCAGTTTCTGTCCTGCACTGTGTCCCCATATTTGCACCCTTGAGTATTTTGTTACTCCTTCTAAGAAGGACTGAAGGCTCCCCTATTTGGTCATCATTCTTCATGAGCTTTATGGGTCTGTGAGTTGAATCTTGGGGTGTTTCATGCTTCTGGGCTAAAATCCATAATCAGTGAGGAATACCATGTATGTCTTTGTGATTGGTACTTCACTCAGGATGATATTTTCTAGTTCCATCCATTTACATATGAATTTATCAAATTCATTGGTTTTTTTTTTTTTTTCCTTTTTTAATTTTATTTTTTTTGCTTATTCACTTTATAACCCGTCTAGTCACCCCCTCCCACAATCCTTCCCCATCTCTTGTTTTCTGAGTACCCCCTCCTCCTGTATCTCCACCCTGCACTTTAAGTCTCTGAGAGGCTAGGTGCTTCCTCTCCATTGAGGCCAGATGAGGCACCCAGCTAGAAGACCATACTCATATACGGCTGCATGTTTTGGGTAGCCCCCACACCAGATGTTTGAGACCCGCATGAAAACCAAGCTGCACATTTACAACATATGTGCAGGGAGGCTTAGGTCCAGCCTAAGATCAAGAATTGACAAATGGGATCTCATAAAACTGCAAGCTTCTGTAAAGCAAAGGATACGGTCAACAGGAAAAGCGGGAACCAACAGACTGGGAAAAGATCTTCACCAAATTCATTGTTTTTAATAGCTGAGTACTATTCCATTGTATAATATGTACCCATTTTTGTATCCATTCTCTGTTGAAGGGCTTTGGGGTCTTTCTTTCTTCTTTCTTTCTTTCTTCTTTCTTTTTCTTTCTTTTTTCTTTCTTTTCTTTCTTTCTTTCTTTCTTTTTCATTCCTCCTTTCCCTTCACCTTCTTTTTCCCTCCTTCTCCTTCCTTCCTCCTTCTTTTTCAATGCAAATATGTTTCAAATTTAATTGGTTCCCTGGAGAATTCACTTTCTTTGCTTGGTTATTTTCTCTGTGATATCCTGCCTCTTCATACTGGGCTTTGCCTGGACATTCAGATCCCGGTGTACCTTACTTCCCATTAACTGCTGAGACTTCCAGCCCAGTCGGGGTACTGGAAGAAGCAGCATTCATTTTTCCTCCTCTCAGTATTCACGTTACTATGGCAACAAACATGCTTTAATCATTCAGTGTGTCCTGAGGATGGTTCTTAGTCAACAATTATTTCCCTAACCTACCACTGCAGTGGTTCTTTGAGTTTGGTTTCAAAGTCCTGTACAGTCTCTCCTGATGCCCTTGTAGTTTGATTTATTTCTTAGTTTTTTCCTCTGGTGGCCGATGGCCTTACTTCCCGAGTGAACATGACAGCTTGTCTCTTACTGGTGGTAAGGCTATTTCTGATACGTGGGTGTCTGCTTTTCCTTTCTCATCACCAGTCTAAATTAGTCCAAGGCTTCTGATCCAGAGCAAGGTGGGAAGTCTGCTCTGTAAAGCCTTTTCTTCCCAACCAGAGTGAACTGCTAGAAGGCAATGAAGATGATGGTATTCTTTTACTAAAGTGAACATTTCTTTGTATATATTCACCTTTCAACTGACATAGGGTCAAAGACAGCCAAACAATGACTGCTTTATTTAGTCAACAGACAGTTAAACAGGATTTTTGAAAAATTCTTTTCATATCAAATATATGAAGCCATTGGCACTCTTTAAAATTTCTTTTCAGTGGTTGGGATTGAACCCATGGCCTTATGCTTGCTTGGCAAGTGTTCTACTCTTGCGTTACATGATGTTTTAGATACTTTTAAATGAAGTTCCTTCACATTACTTTTCTCATAAGTAACACTTGGATTTTATTGCTCTGGAAATGTCCTAGTTTCTAAAATATTTGGAGAATGTGGCCATTTCAGTTTCCAGGAATAAAGCTTATGGGACCAGCTAGACTGACTGTGAGAGATTAACTCATGTGCTATTGGTCATTCATTCATTCATTCATTTGTTAAGTAAGCTTTTATGAAGCACTGCCATTTTGGGTATTGTATTTATAACAGTGAGTAACTCGTGTATATTCTCAAATTGTTCAGTGTTTACTCAGAGACAGCCCTTGACCCGTGCCCCCCCCACCCCACTGGATGCTGAGTACCGAGTGCTAGGCCATGTGAGGGAGGGCTGTGGTTAGTATTACTTAACTTGGACAGGCCAATTTTTCAGTTTCTAAAAATCCTAAACAAGGAAGTTCAATAACTTTCCCTTTAATTGCTCACTTAACATTAATATCTTTAGAGGTTGCTTCTGTGTTATCTTCTCCCTCAGATGCCCATGTCCTTAATTATGGATATGAGACAAAGACTTTAGGAGTCACTGATTCAGGCCAGTCTTTGATGAGCATGAATGTCCTGCATCTGACATACTTAGGTCAAACACAGTTGGGGCAACAAACATTCTATTGCACTCAAAACCTGCATCTGAGAGAACCATTAAACAGTTATAAAAATGGTCAACTGGATTAGCATCTTAGAAGGCTTAGCAGAATAGGCCTAACTCTTCAGGTGGCAAAGGGTAGTGACTGAAGCCAAGCTTTAGTGGTAAGTGTTGCTTAGAGAAATGACTCCCTACGGGGTAGAGTCAACATGGAGACCGTCATGCAAGTTTGGAGGACATGGAATTTTAGGGGCATTGTGTGATGGAAATAAGATTACAATGAGGTCAAGATTTCATGAGAAGTAGGGCACATAGGATTATAAAAATATAATTTATGAAATATGACTGGTTATTTTGCAGTCTTGGTTAGTCTGTGTCTATTTATCTTAACATATATGTAAGAAGAGAACATGGTCTCAGTATCCTGGGCATAAAAATGAGTTGTTTTGTTTGGTTTTCCCTTCTGCTGCTATGCTTTGTTTAGCTATTGTGAGCCCCTAAATGAATGCACTTTAGTTATTTGACATGAGGCTGTAGGTTCCTTGGCTCTTTAAGCCACTGAACCTGGTTTAGAAGTAGCTCATTATGAAGCCATGCTCATTGCTCTTTTCATAAATCTTGCAACACTCTGGTGGGTTTGTTTCCAGTACGATGTTTGGATGATTGTGACATGGATAACTGCAGTACTGAGATATCAGAATTCTTGAGACTAGAAAAGAAATTTATAGTAGTTGTCTTAGGGTTTCTATTGCTGCAACAGAACAGCATGACCAAAAAAGCAAGTTGGGGAGGAAAGGGTTTATTCAGCTTACACTTCACATTGCTGTTGATCACCAAAGGAAGTCAGGACAGGAACTCAAGCAGGTTAGGAAGCAGGAACTGATGCAGAGGCCATGCAGGGATGCTGCTTACTGGATTGCTTCCCCTGACTTGCTCAGCCTGCTTTCTTATAGAACCTAGGACCACCAGCCCAGGGATGGCACCACCCATCATGGAAAGTAGAGAAGCATTACGTGGGACTCAGAAGATGAAGGGACGGTGGTTACATATTTTTAAGTGAGTGAGCCACTGGCAGCTGAGGTCACTACAGTGGGGAGGGCATTGTCTTTCTTTGTGTTTGTTGTCCATCTCATTCAAGTCTTCAAACTTATTGTTTTCCTGTCTTCTCATCCAGGAATCAGGCACTGGCCTTATTTATTCCTGACCTTTGTGGATTTGGTCTATGGCTGCTCAGTTGTTGAGATGCTATATCAGAGTGGATACATTGTGGAGACACTTGGAATGTTGGCCTACTCTGGTTTCAAATTTGTGACATTTTCTTTTTTTTGTGACATTTTCTTTTTTTTGTGACATTTTTCTACTCTTTGCACTATTTCTGAAATCTCTCTCTCTTCTTCTTCTCTCTCTGTCTCTGTGTCTCTCTGTCTCTGTGTCTCTCTGCTTTGTCTCTTTCTGTCTCTCTGTATTTCTCTGTCTCGGTCTCTCTCTGTCTCTTTCTCTCTTTTAGACAAGGTCTCACTTATATAGACGAAGTTGGCCAAGAACTCAAGAGTTCAGCCTGCCTCAGCCTCACAATTATTGGTATTAAAGACACACCACCATGCCCAACTACTTTTTGAAATCTTTTACATAAAGATTCTAAGATTATTTTGTCAAAAGTTCAGTTAATTAAACTTAATGACTTTATTTTTGGATTTAGGGTGGCTCTTTGTAACTCAGGTTGGCCTGGGGCTCATAGAAATCCCCCTGCCTTAGTCTCTGTTATCTGGCAGACATTATGATGTATTCTGAGTTTGAGGAGATGAATAGGGCATAGCCAGAGAAGGCTAATCCTAGAAGTATCAACCTGAAAATTGTAAAAGTAATGTTGAGTGCTATGATAGGCAGTGGTGGTGCACAGCTTTCATCTCAGCACTCAAGAGACAGAAGCAGGAGGATCTCCAGTTCGAGGCCAGCCTGGTCTATAGAGCAAGTTCTAGGACAGCCAGGCTATACAGAGAAACCCTGCCTTAAAAAACAAAAACAAAACAAACAGACAAATGTTGGACTTGGACTATGTAGTTTGAGGATACATTCGGGCACATTGGAAACATACTGAAGTTGATTCCCTTTTTCCTCCGGCTTTCTCTGAGCAAGTTCTGAGGTCAGGGAAGGGCTTTATTTTTTATTTTTTTCCCTATGCATATATGACATTTAAAACTTCTGAATACCTAGCATTGTTTTAAGTAATTTTCTCTTCAGATAACCCCTGGGGACAGGGATTATCACACTGATACAGCAGAGATAAAAGGAGATTAAGCAGCCAGTGGAGGGACAAACAGCCAGTAAGAGCTGAGCCAGGGCTCATGGTCAGGTTACCTGTTTGCGACTGTTCTATGTTGATTCTTCACTGGCTCCTGCCAGAAACCAGGCTCACTCGTAATTGTAATCAGTTTTAGAGGTGAGGGAAATGAGCACTGCTCAAAATTGTTTAATTCTTTCAGTGAAAAGTCTTTGAGAAGTTTTAGAGCCTGTCATTAATATGGCCACCTCACTCTGCTTCTAAACAACTTTTGGATACTCATGGGCATATTTCATACTGATTAACACTTGTGTCTCAATTTGGAAATTAAACTCTAAATGAACTAGTGGTACTATTGGAGGTAGAATTACCGTGTCCTTCTTTCTTTCTTTTTTTTTTTGTTTTTTTGTTTTTGTTTTTTGAGATAGAGTTTCTCTGTGTAGCCCTGGCTGTTCTGTAGACCAGGCTGGCCTCGAACTCAGAAATCCGCCTGCCTCTGCCTCCCAAGTACTGGATTAAAGGCATGTGCCACCACTGCCCGGCTACCCTGTCCTTTTCCTTTTTATTTGGAAGACAAGATCATATCCATTATGATTCTAGGAAGAGAAAGGCTCCTGTTTATAATGTTGGCAGAAGTATGGTTCAAGTTGAAACATTTCATGAAATCTGTCTGGAATTCAAAACAGAGATTCCAGGAAGGCTCGAAGGCTTCTGGACAGCAAGGTCCGTTTCAGGAAAAAGAAACATGATTTCTAGCAAGTTCTCAAATTCTAAGAATGTTTTCTTTCTTAAATCACAGAGCAGTAGATATGCTCGCAAAGTGGTTTTCTGCTGCTTTTTTACTGTTTGGAAGCCAGTTCTCTCCTATCTGAGAGGGCTCAAGTGGGGCTTTTCTAAGAGTTTTCTGGGCCTATTTGTATAATTCTGAACAGATTGCCACTGGAAGGGGACATAGGACCCTAAGCTTGGTATTGTTTGATTTATCCCCTATATAAAGGTTGCTTGTATTCCCAACACATAACAGGAAGAAGTATTTACAAAAAAATAACAATTTATCACCTTAGTTTGCAGCTGCATGATGTTTGTTCTCTTTAGTTTTTATATTTTTATGAGTGTGTGCCTGCATGTATGTGTACACTGTGTGCATGCTTAACGACTAAGAAGGCAGAAGGGGTCAGAGCCTTGGAACTCGAGTTACTGATGCTTGTGAACTGCCCTGTGGGTGCTGGGAATCAACCCCAGTTGTGCTGACAGAGCAGCAGCTGCTCTTAACCACTGACAAATCTCGACTTCCAATGTTCTTTACCAATAAAGAATGGCCCATGTGGATGGCCAGAGGTAGATTTCTTTCCATTAGAAAACAATTATCATACCTCTCCATTTCATTTGAGAAGTGACCGGAAGGTCTGAGGCCTTCCAGTAACAGCAACCTGCCTGGGTTCTGATCTTCTGGGGATACAATAGGAAGAAGAATTGAAAAGCATTCCTCAGAGATCCTTATGACTGCTTCCAGAGGACACAGCAGCTCTCTCACAGTGGTCCTGTTAAGCTTGAAGTCCCAATGTAAAAAGCAGAGTGGGTCGTCTGCCATGCCAAGTCAGCGATGGGCCTCCGCTCAGTGAGGAAGATAAGATGGAGACAGGGGTGACTGTCTGCACAGCTCTCACCTGCTGCCTGGAGGGTTTTTCATTTTTGTCAAGGCCCAGTTTTTGTGGCAAACCAGAGGATGATATCTAGGCATTTGTAAAGCTTAGCCACCTGAGTACCATTCTGTTGTGGATAGCCCCAGCCTTGTATTTTGATCCTAGTTCCACCCCCCTGAGAGGGGCTCCAGAGGAGGATTGAATCAATGTTGTGGATAGCCTCAGCCTTGTATTTTGATCCTAGTTCCCAGTGGATAGCCCCAGCCTTGTATTTTGATCCTAGTTCCACCCTTCTGGGAGGGGCTGCAGAGGATGATTGAATCTGTACACAGGTGACGTCTTGTAAACCTTCTGTCCAATTAAAACCTCTAAAATAAAGGCTAGAGCCAGAGATTGGGCAGTAGAAGGGGAGGTGGAGAAAAAGGCTTAGGGGAGGAGAGAGTGAGAGGAATTTGATATGAAAGGCAGAGCGGGAGAAGAGAAGGAAGTCGCCGGGGGAGCAGAAGCAGGAGGAAGCAGAGCAGAAGGAAGCCAGCGAAGGAAGAGCCGGAGCTGGACAACCACTCGGCCTAGATAAAACCACAAGTTATAAGGGATCTCATAGCCGGGGATTAGAGTAGTGTAGTGGTAAATTTGCCCAATCTAGGCATGCTATTTATACCAATAATTATTGAGTTGCGTTTTCCTTTTACTGGCCTCCTTAGGGTAGGAGATTTAACCACGACAAATTTGGAGGATTAAATAATTCCCTCTACTACAAATTGGCACCAAACTTCTACTACACCATTCTTGTTACTGCCATCTGTTTTTGAGATAGTGCCACACCCATCTCTTCCCAGAGAAGGGAAGGGATGATGATGGGAGGGGCTCTGTGAGAGGAGGACAGGGTGGGGTGGGGCAGTGTGTGGAATGTAAATCAAAAACACTTGGATATCTCTCTCTCTCTCTCTCTCTCTCTCTCTCTCTCTCTCTCTCTCTCTCTCCAGGGTTTTGTTGTGTAGCCTTGGCTGTTCTAGAACTACCTCTGTAGAACAGGTTGGACTTGAACTCAGAGATCTACCTGTGTCTGCCTCCCAATTGCTGGGATTATAGGCATGTGCTATAATCCACCCAGCTCATATTTATTTCTTAGAACTGTAGGTAAGTGTACAACTATGTTCAAATAGAAAGTAAAAAAAAAAATCTGACTAATGAGGGGATGGTGTGTATGTGTGTGTGTGTGTGTGTGTGTGAGACAGATGTGAGGTAAAACCTGTGGCAACTGGGTGAGAATATCCAGGTATATTTAGCTGAATGGTCTTCCTAAAATTAATGTGTACTCAGAGCCTTAGACTGAAACCTTATCTGGATATAGAGTTTGCAGATATAATTGTTTAAATTGGGTCACACAGGACTAAGGTACACACTGATTACTTGATGTCCTTGTAAGAAGAGACAGTCCTAGATAATCAGAGATTGAAGTTATATTTTCAATACCCAGAGGCAACCACATGATGCTCTAGTGACTCCTGGAAGTCAGAAGGAAGGAGGAGCCAACTCCGGTGCCTCTGGAGGGAGAAGGATCTGCCAGTATACTGACTTCAGATTTTTACCTCCCAGAACTAAGATTTGTTTTGTTTGTTTTAGTTAACCAATTTCATGGCAATTTGTCCTAGCACCATGTTATGCTACTTTCTGAAGAAATATAAACAAACACCAATTTATTCTTCGTAGGGCACTGGTGATCGACCAAAGAAACAACTCCACTGAAGGCTAATGAACTGGTGGCTTTATTGGGATTTTGTAAGAAGCATGCATGAGGGGTTGCTTTACAGGTCATGGATGATTCAATTGCCTCATCAAATCTACCACACACACACACACACACACACACACAACACACACATACCACACACACACAACACACACACAACACACACACACACACACATCACACACCAACAAACACACATACACAACACACACACACATACACACACCACACACACATACAACACACATACATCCACACCCACACAACACACACAACACAACACACAACACACACACACAACACACACACACATACACACACACACCACACACACATACAACACACATACATCCACACCCACACAACACACACACAACACACACACACACACACACACACACACACACACAACACACACACACATACACACACAACACACATACACACACACACACAACACACACACAACACACACACACAAACACAACACACACACACAAGACAACACACACACAGACAACACACACACACAACACACAGACAACACACACACAGACAACACACACACAGACAACACACACACAGACAACACACACACACAACACACACACAACACACACACAACACACACACACACACACACACACACACACACACACACACACACACACACACACACACACACACACACAACACACACACAACAACACACACACAGAGCTGATGGTAACTTTTTGATAGCTCTTTCCTGTTTTGCTGGATGTGGTTAGAAAATTAGGGATCAACTGGTCCCCAAGGGACCTGGGATTCATGCATGCATTTGTGTCACGAAACTCATTGCAGCAGGAAGACAGGAAGACATCAGAGCCAGGCTCCCTACACAGCTCCTGCTGCCAAGACTCATCTAGAAGCAGAGGTGGACTTGTTGATCCCCAGGTCTGAGAGCTCTGCTGAAGCCCAAAGTTCACTTGATCCAGCCTCTAGGACTCAGCAGCTGCTGCAGACAGAAGGATTCATTCCTGTCTCAGTCTCCAAGACTCTGCACTGTGCAGAGGGAATTTACCCCTGCAGCTACTTCCAGCTTCCAAGACCTGTGGATCCTGTCTTTGAGACTTCTTATTTCTGATCTACAGACTTGATGTGCAAGGAAGAGACTGTTCCCTGCTGGTGCCCCAAGGTCCCCGAGAGCTTTGATCTATAACACTTTTCAGATCTCAAATGGCCCTCAGAGCTAGCATCCCATCGCTACCAAGTATTCCAATTACACATTTAAAGGTAGTTAATTCTGAATTGACATCAAAGCAACTCCCATTTGTGCTCCTTGCCATCTGCCCTCTCTGTCCTAGGCAGGGCAGACAAGAACTTGTTTAGATAGATAGTCTCCATCCAGAGAAAACCATGTATGATCAAAACCAGGCTGGTGACAGTTCATGAGCACTGTGTCCTTGGTGCTCCCAGCCCAACTTGAGTCAGAGCCACAGGCAGTCTACCTTCCCCAGAAGTTGTTTTCTATTTCTATAGCCCTGGGGGAGGGTCCTTGTAAAACTTCTAGGTTTCAGGAGCTTCCTGGGTATCTAGGTTTTAGTTAACTTCCTGAGTTTTATGTGCCTTCCTCTTTCTTCCCTCCAGGAAAGGATGTTTGTGTTCAAAGGAAATAGCTACACAATGTTCTGCTTCTATATAACATGCTTTCCAACCCCTTTTCTACAATGCTGTCATAGTCTTTAAAGGGATAATATAAATGTTTGATTGGTTTCTACCAACTATGGAGCATTGATCCACTATGCTACAATAATATTATTGTCAGGCCTTGACCAGTTATGAATCTTTGCAGGAACTGCTGCTCACTGCAAAAATAGATGAGTTGCCTGGACAAAATAACAACCCAAAAAGTAAAACAATTACAAAGAAACCACCACAAGCAACACATATACACATAAAACAACAACAACAAACCCAAAACATAAACCCAAACAAACTCAAAAAAAGGCAACAAAGAAACTTCAGAATCAAGTTATATCATAGAGGAAATGGACCGCACAGACATCTACAGGATATTCCATCCAGTGTCTCAGGATTACATTTTCTCAGCAGCTTTTTGAATTTTCTTTAAAAAGAACTAGAACATATTTCAAGTCATAAATGCAGGCTTAAAAATACAAAAGAAATAAAAACTTTTTTACATCTTGTCAAATCATAATGGAGTCAAAATCAGTAGTAAGTAGTAAAAACATATAAAGATATGGAAACTTAATGCTCGTATTGATAAGTGTGCCATTGAGGAAATCAAGGAAAGGAGACTCCTAGATGCAAAGGGAAATGAAGACAACTGAGCAGCAATTCTGGGCTGCTCCAGCAATGTCGGTTTTGAGGGAAGTTTACTGCTGTCCTTGCCTACATTAAAAACAGCAGAAAGATCTTAACCAAATAACCAAGTGATGCATCTCAACACCTCATAGGGGAAAAGAGAACAGCGAATTCAAACAAGTAAATGCAACTAGGTAGTAAAGATCAGGAGGGAAATGAGCAAAATGAGGCCAAAAGAACAACAGGAATGGTTGGGCAGAGACAAGATGACCAACTCTTAGCCTAACTAACCAAAAGAAAAAGGGAAGTCTCAAGCTAAAATTTCAAATTAGAGGTGAAGATGAGAACGATGCATCAGAGTCTAATGACATTCAGAAGATCCTTAAGGGATAGTTTCAAACACATTTTAGTAAATTAAAAAATCTTGAAGTGGAAAAATCCCATGTACAGCCAGTCAGAATGAAACTGAGCAGATATAAATAAAGTAGACATATCTGTTAAGAAGCAATGAGATTGAACAGTCATAAAGACAATGATGACAACCATAACCACCACAACAAATCAACAACAGCTATAACAAGAAGAAGCCAAAATCAAAGAAAAGACCAGGACCAGAAAAGTGCTTCTGACTTCTGCTAGATCTTTAACAAAGAGCGTATTACCTCAAATCATTCCATAAAAAGGAATTATATATAATGTACCTTGGTGCCTTGTTATCAAAACCAGATTAGGACATAATAAAAAGCCTAAAAAGCCGGGCGGTGGTGGCGCACGCCTTTAATCCCAGCACTTGGGAGGCAGAGGCAGGCGGATTTCTGAGTTCGAGGCCAGCCTGGTCTACAGACTGAGTTCCAGGACAGCCAGGGCTACACAGAGAAACCCTGTCTCAAAAAAAAAAAAAAAAAAAAAAAAAAGAAAAAAGGATATAATAAAAAAGGGAAAGGTATATACTAATTTTCCTGATAGACATAGATGCAAGAAATTCTCAAAAACTAACAAAAAATCAAATTATTCATTGCATTAAGGACATCATACGCTATGACCAAATTAGTTTAATTCCAAAGACACAAGAGTGGTTCAACAGACACAAGTCAATAAATGTACTACACTTAATAATTAGAATCAAAGGATAGAAATTGCAATAAGGACAGAAGAGAGCTTTGATAAAGTTCAACATCCCTGGATGAATGATGTGCTAAAGAAACCTGTGAGAGAAGGAGCACATTTTAACACAATAAAACCTGCATGATAAACTGGTACCCAACATTGTACCACATGGCAAAACCTAAACATATTACCTCTGTGGTTTTTTTTCCCACTTTTTCTGAAGTAGAAGCCGAACTTAGGGCCTTACTTGTGCTGTGCAAGCACTCCACCACAGAGCTGCTTCCCAGCTTTACCTCTTACAGCAGCAGCCAGGTAAATGGCTCCACTCTTCAGTACACTGCTTGAAGTCTTAGCCAGACTGAAAGACAAAAGGAAAAGGGGTGGGGGGGGCAAGTCGGAAAGGGAGAAGTCACATTGTTATTTTATTTTTAAACGGCGTGAGTTTATGCTTAAGAGACTAATTCCATTGGAGAACTCAAAAACAGAATATCTTTTAACAAAGTAGCAGGGTGCTAAATCAACATGTAGAAATTGCTAGTGTTTTATATATCAGTAACCGAGAAACAAATCTGGAAAACAATTCCATTTATTATGGTCCCAAAGACTACACAGGGATCAGCCTCTGTAAGGAGATGAAAGACCTGTACAAAGAAAACTGTAGAACACTAAAGAAAGAAACCATGGCAGGCACTCGAAGATGGGAGATCTTCTATATTTCATGGACCAGCAGTTAGCATTGTGACTGTAGTTGTAGATTTAATGTGATTCCTGACAAAAATCTCAGTGATCCTACTTTACATAACCAGAAAAAGACAGTATCTTTTGGTCATATGGAGTGATTCTGGCAATTAAGCAATGCTGGAGAAATCAGAAAACCAGATTTCCAGTTACACTTCAGAGCGAGAATGACAAAAACATCACATCATGCTGCTCACACAGAAGTACACATGGAAATGTGTAGCTTAACAACTACTCCTCAAAACCACAATGCTACCACCTCCTCCCAAAGCCCAGCAAGACCCCAAACCAAACGACTCAACCAACCAAGCTCCTGACAGGACAGTGACACTGAACTCTGCAGGAGAGGCTGAGCTGAGGTAAAAAGTGATCTAAGTGTTTTACAAGCACCTATAAACTGTCATACAGAAGTCTATTAATTTGTACAAGTAATATATGCTGATAGAAGCTTAAAAAGAAAAGTTCAAAACTAAATATAGCCATGAGAAGTAAGAAACAATAGCTTTGTAAGTGGATTCTACATTTTAGTCCAGTTGGCTTAGTTTGAGGACCATAAAGACGCTTGTATCCTGCTAATTAATTGAGCAGAAATGTGTGGGTTATGTAGTTTTTTGGATTTATTTTTATTTTAGGTGCATTGGTGTTTTGTCTACAGGTATGTCTGTGCACCATATGCATGTAGCACCCATGGAGGCCAGAAAAGTGCATGGATCCTCTGGAATTGGAGTTGCAGATGGTTGTTAGCCACCATGTGGGTGCTGGGGACCCAACCTAGGTCCATTTTGAGAGCAGTGAATGCTCTGAACCACTGAGCCATCTCTCAAGACCCTGACATAGGGTTTTATTTGTTTGGGTTTAATGCTAACATTATTCTGATACCATTTTCAATTCATCAATTATATGTTCCTTAAGAAGTATTTATTTGGACCAGGTGTGGTGGCACATGAGCAGAGCAGGTTCTCTGTGAACTGGAGGCCAGTGTGTTCCACATAGTGTCAGACTACATAGTGAAACCTGTCTCAGCAAAAATTCACTACTTTCTGAGTTACGAGTGGAGAACACACACAAAAAAGGATATTATCTCTGTTACTAAAGAGTTTACCAGAAAGTACGGAAGTGGAGTTTTTTTTTTGCAACTGAGTATTTTTCCATATGTGAGGCCCTGTTCAAAATACTTTAAATTAGGTCCTATAACACAGATTTCATTTTTACCATCATTTTAAAGGTGAAGAAGCCCAGGACAGAGTATTTAGAAATATCCCTAATCTTGGCAAAGTCAGGCCATGGACTCAGTTACATTAAGTACAATGTTACTACACCCCTCCTTGGGAAGACACATACTTATGCATTGTGCTAGTTAGCTTCAGCTGTCAATTTGACACACTGGAGTCACCTCAGAACAGACAACCTCAGTTGAAGAATTTCCAGCTCAGATTGGCCCGTGGGAAAGTCTGTGGGGCATTGTCTTGTTATCAGCTGAGGCAGGTGGGTTCTGTCTGGGAGTGGACTAGCAATAGCATTCTTCTGAAGTTCCTGTTCCAACCTCCTGTCTGGGTTCCTGCCTTGACTTTCCTTACTGAGGGACTGGCTAAATAAACCCTTTCATCCCGAGTTGCTGTTGATCATGGTGTTTTATCATTCACTAGGAAGCAAGACAGGACAACATTAATAACAATGAAGCACATGCACACACACATACAGAAACATACAAACCAACCGCTAAGCTGGCTGGATGCTTCGAGGTTGAGGCTGGAAGAGTCACAAATTTAAGGCTGTTTATGAGTTCCTTGCTTGAGAGAAGGTAGGAGGCCAAATGGAGTGATTGTGCGGTGGGGGGCAGGTGAGAGAAGCTTCCTGATTTCAGTCCCTAACTAGAGCCACAGAATGACATCACTAGTAGCTTGGTGAGGTCTGTAGCTTGGGAGAGTTCTGAAAAGCAGGCAGGGAAGAAACTGATGCATTCTTTTTTCCAACTTCCTTGAGAGGGAAGCCTTCTTTTTCTGGGAGAACACTATCACACAACACACGCATTGCTGTGTAATTTGAGGAACGTTTGTTTAGCAGCACAGTCTGTTTTCCATCTCCCTTTAGACTACCCCTGGAGCCCTTAGTTGCTTTAATAGCTACAGAGGAATCTGTGAATTAAAAGATGCAGGGTCATCGGAGACCGCCATGGATAGGATTTAGAAGGTTTGCAGGATTTGAGTGGAATCCCTGAACACTTGGCAGGCTATCAAGTTTTGCTTGTTTAACTAAACTTTCTCAGTAGCCAGAGTAGAATTCTTGTCAACTCTAGAAAAGTATTAGACTAGACCGACTGGTTATCTGTGGCTGGTCAAGGAATATTTACAATAAAACCAGAAGACAAAGTCTTTTGTCCCTGGTCTTATCAGAATGCTCTTGGTACCCAAAGAACATGATCTTCCCTTAATTATTTTATAGCATTTTGTTCTTAATAGAAAGATTAGTTTATGACAGCCAGGCTACTTATAGATGTAATCACCACCAGTGCCTATTAATGGGATTTGTGCTTTGAGTTACACAAAAATTGATGTGACATACAGAAAGATGCACTTCAACATTTACTTTATAGCTTCCCCCTTGAATAATATATGAATTTACCTTGTTAAACATCCCTATATTTTTCAACTTTCTGTCATTGTGACAAAAATATCAGAAAATCAAATTATGGAGACAAATGACATTGTTCATGGTTTTAGATACTTCAGTTTGGTTAGCCCCATGCTTTGGGATCAAGGCAAGCAGTGAGTGTGTCTTGGTGGAAGGACATGACAGAGGAAGCTGCTAATTTCATGGCATCCAGGAAACAAAGGAGAACATATAGACTGGGAAGCATTGTGCCCTCCAATGGTATATCTCTAGTCACCCAACATCCTACCTTGTAAAGGTTCCACTGTGCCCAATATCTCCAACCTGAGGACTGAACCTTAGGGACATTCCAGACCCAAACAGTATTGAGCCCCTTTCTGTTGGAAACCATGTTCTATCTCTTATGGATAGTATTTAATTTTGATCTTACAAGCACCCAGAATGTAGGTATTATGCAGAAGGAGACAGGCTTAGAGAGATTAAATTCTCTGCAAGTGATGATGAAGCATCTGAATTCTAGTATCTGGTTTTAAGGGCCACACCTTTAATACTCTACCACAGCACTTCCCTAAATGGGAGAAATACTGAAGATTAAACCAGCACTCACAATATTAGAATTTGAGGTACTTTAGTCAATTGAATCAATGGCACATCATTTGCTTTGATAATGAAAAAAAAATTTCAATCCACATTAGTTTAAACTTATTCCCTGCTCTCATCTCCAACTGTTTTTCTGGTTTAATTGAGACCAAAAAGCTCCATTATGGTCTGTTTTATGGCTAAGAAGCTTCTTATTTCATCATTATTCAAGTATTCGACTGTCTATGACATTCCCCTGGAAGCAAGAATCTTCTCTGTTGAGATGTTAAGAGGAAAACAGGTGGATTTCTATGAGTGTGAGACCAGACTAGTCTACATAGTGAGGCCCTGTCTCAAAATAAACCAAAAAGCTAGACAAAAATAAAAGAAGCACTCCCTGGTAAAGGGACTGTCTACTGTGTCTACTGGAAGGCTCCAGTCCTCTGGGTCCTGATATGCAGCACATCTGCTGTGTGGTAGTTCCTCAGTCAGTATTGAATGGACACTTTAATTGCTCACAGGTTTCACCTACTGACAGCTTCATCGAGGTCTCCTTCCATACTTGCCCGGATCACATCTGATCTGCACGGTTCTCTCTCTTTGACTTATGGTGTAAGAGCATGCACAACTGAAAAGGAGGCTGCTTCCACATGGGAGGCATTCAGGAATCAGTGGGATGCTGAACACCAATCTTAATAAAGTGGGGATGGAGAATAAAGAATGGTAATCTTGCCGGGCGGTGGTGGTGAATGCCTTTAATCCCAGCACTTGGGAGGCAGAGGCGGCAGATTTCTGAGTTTGAGGCCAGCCTGGTCTACAGAGTGAGTTCCAGGACAGCCAGAGCTACACAGAGAAACCCTGTCTCGAAAAACCAAAAATAAATAAAAAAATAAAAAAAAAATAGAAAAAACAAAAAAGAATGGTAATCTTTACCTTCTCCTCATTTGTACATGTGCCTGAGAAATCATAAAAATACAGGATTCTGGCAAAATGCAGAATCGGAGGGTAGCTTGTTTCCCTCACTTGGTTGTATATGAGCAACAAGTGGTGTTTTTATCCAGAGAGACATTTCCGCAGCCTGGGGGAAGGAGTCACTCAGACCATGGTTCCAACTCTGCTCATGAGTATTTCCTATCAGGAACATTCCCATTTGGTTGGCTGGTTATGTGTTAGTGGGGAGAGTCAGGATATTTTTATACTGTGATATTTTTAAAGAAATTATCTTTATTTTTAAATGTTCATCTGGATAGACATGCCAATGAATATTTAGGCCACATTTTGAGCAAAACTCACAATGTTTTTTTCCCCTAAACTTTACATGTGTACACAAGATGACACAATTTTACAGACTTAAAAGAACAAAGCAGGAGGAATACAAGCTCATAACCAAGTCGGCGTCAGTGAGCAGATCTGGTTCAACACAAAAGGCCACAAAGCTCCATGTGTTCTAGGAAGGACTGTTTGGAGATGGGGCTGCATGTGAGCCCCAAGGCTTTCAAGGAGGGAAGCTGTAAGCAGGGACAGGAGAAACAACTAGTTTGTACTTAACCTCACAGGGAACTATGGCTTGGCGGGGTTTCAGGTATCAGGTCTGACTGAGGATTGGATGGCTACCAAGAAAGGTAGGCTTTCAACATTAGGCCTGATGTATTCATACTCCTCCTCTCTCTCTCTCTCTCTCTCTCTCTCTCTCTCTCTCTCTCTCTCTCTCTTTCTCTCTCTCTCTCTCTCTTCTTCTTTCCTCTCTCCTCTCTCTCTTTTCCTCTCTCTCTCTGAGATCTTGATGTCTTACTAAGAAAGTAGTTCTATGAATCCTTTCTTTCTAAGTCATCAATTGATGATCCAGAGCTAGCTGGGTTAGCAGACTAAGATTTTAAAAACTTTAAAACTATATTGACACCTGGGTCAGGGGCCATGTCTCCACTACTTAGTAGATAACCTGTATTGAATTATTCCAAGAAGCCATTAGCAGGCAAAAAAGAAGAGTTTTCACAGTTAATTTTTTCTCAACAAATGAGGAGCTCAAGAAGTCTTCCAGCAGTAGAAGTCACAGATACATCTACCTCATGAATCACGCTCTGCCTTACTTCTGATTTTTATTATTCTTGTTTTAACCATTAGATGTTTGATAGTTTTTATTGTTTGACTCCTCTTTAAGACTCAATTAGAACATGATGAAAACCTTTCCCCTATAAACTTGGAACTACCAAGATGCCCTATCGTAATTCAATTATAATATAATTATAACTTAAGCAAAATCTACTTCCTAAACTCCAGGTAGAGACTCCATTGGCTAAAAACAATGTTTGCTTTACTGTTTCTATTTTTGTCATCCTGAGCAATTGATCTCCTTGATTTGATCTCATATGCATAAAAACAGACGGCTACATCCAAAATGAGAGAGTTTTCAAAGCAGGAATCTATCTGCTGTATTCTCATGTGAGGCCTTGGGTAAGCTCAGAGCTTCAGAATACCATAGCAATAAGGAAATCATGTCAGTCCATAGCTGCTTCAGAAAACGAAGTTAGTGCTCAGTGTCCAAAACTTCCCTTCACATCAGTGACGTCAGCGCCGTCCACCCACCTCACAAATTCTTCAGACTTTCTTTAGTCCCATCGGACAGTCTTGCTTACACTAGTGACAATATAATCAACTTTCCTGTTCCCTCCACAACCTTAACTCTGTAAGCCCCAATCTCTCTGTAGAAACACATTCCAGGACAGGCACATTTTTGACGTTTTACTTGTGTTGTTAGGAGAAACAGAGAGCCCCACATTAGTTGCACTTGGGAAGAAAGAGCTAGCTGTTGCTGTCAGCTTGAGAAGCAGCTTTATCATGGCAGAAGTGTTCCTTCTCCCACTACATGTTAAGGTAGAAAAAGGAGCATTGGCAGTTTCCATATAACATCAATTACACTAGAACTCATAAAGAAAAGGCTCAATGCTCAGTTTGGCTGGGTAAGAAGGCTGTGAGGCTGGATTTTACAGCCAAGTATCTGCAGATGGATGACAACTCCAAGCTGACTCTGCTAGCTGCAGCCATAATGAACCACATCAACCTGCTAGAAAGCTAAGGTCCCTTATAAAACTGAAATGCTTCTTTACTTAATATTAAATTCAGCTAAGCAGCTGTTCACATGAAACTCTAGAAAAAAAGGAAATAATCCAGTTACTATCAACACCAAAGAAACACACCAACTGACCACGGACCAAAGGGACTTTGGTATTGTAGCCATATCAGACAAATGCATGGCATGGGGGCGGTGAGTTCCCTGAGGTTAGGTGACAGGTCATACAAGACTTTTGAAACCTGCTGTTTTTTCTGTGAGGCTGATGTACTCTGTGTTCCGTAACAGGAGTTACATAAACACAGGCTTATCAGCCAGCTTGTTAAAACTGTGTGCAACATTGCTGTGCTGGAAGGGAATCTTTAATCTGAGGAAACCGTATTTGGTGCCATAGCTTAAAACTATGGTCTCAATGCACGGAAAGGTTTCTAAAAACCAGTTTCCTTCAAGACGGTCCTCAGTTTTGGCTTGTGACCTTAGCAGTAAAGCAGAGGTGGTCACTGGGGGCAGGCAGTTCAGAAAGACATCTGGAAGGATTTAGGTTGGGCAGCTTTCGGAAGAGGAAAAAAATGTTTAAAGTTAAGGCCTTTACTGCGAACAACAGTATATTAATAAACTCTATACCATATTTACAAATGCATTCTCTTGTATTAAAACTAACAGTATTCTGTTCACAGTGCCATTGTTTATACAGGTAGCAATCCCATAATACTCGTGTATTTTGGCATGGGAATCAGTAGCGTTTGGTATTTACAGAAAATGTACACGTGTGAATATAAACAGGTCACTGAATCCGTAAAAGACAGATTGGCTAACGGTGCAACGGGATGAGCTGTCCAGCACCTTCCACCGATGGGAGGGGACGCGTGGTTTCGTAAATCGCAAAGGTGCCACATCTCTGACCCAACGTGGCATAGAGTCAATAGCAAAACAATGAAACCACTCTTAGGCTTGGGTACGCTGAGTATTCTTAGTCCAAAGTTTTAGACCCATTCTCTGGTGCATGAAATATAAAAGTTAAAAAGATTTATTATTTTATAATAATAATTATTATTAAAATAGAAGGTACTTTCTCTCACACTCTTGTTTGTGCTCTGGCACATAAGACCAATCTTGCAGTTCTAAGTATGCTGGTGTCATGCAGGTCAGCTGTCCGATGGCGAACTCTAAAAATACTCTGGACTTAGGAGCCACTACCAGTCAGCCTGACAAGGGCCAGAGGCGGACATGGCAGAAGCGCCCCTTTCTTACTTCCAGTCTTTTCGGTTGGGGCAGCCGCCCCAGAATCAGCTCCAATGACAGTATAGAGCTGCCCATGTCGGCAGCTAATGCTGAGGTGACAATGGCTTTTGTACACTTGGATCAACGCAGGGAAGCAGTAAGTGGCAGGTGGGTGGCATCGAAACCCAGCATGGTGGGCTTGTTTCGAGGG
The DNA here is from genome assembly GCA_021653895.1 of Mastomys natalensis. Taxonomy (NCBI): domain Eukaryota; kingdom Metazoa; phylum Chordata; class Mammalia; order Rodentia; family Muridae; genus Mastomys; species Mastomys natalensis. The sequence goes on along the minus strand of JAJTUV010000928.1, from coordinate 1,364,247 downwards.
CAGTCGGACGGATGGCCGTGCTTCTGTGGACGGACAGATGGCCGTGCTCCAGCAGACCGCTATTTTAGGGCGTGGCGCCTTCGGTCTGCTCCAGGGTCTCAGGTGCGGGGGCAGCCGGGTCCTGGCCGCTGCCCCTGCGTCTGTGCTGATTTGACAGCAGGCTCTTCCACTGGGCTTTGTTATGCGCGAGATGGCTTAGCATGTTCTCGGATAGGGTGCTGTTCCCAGTGAACCGGGCCCACTCCCGGAACAGTGGCTCCACGATGTAAGTCATGAAACCTGCAACAGGAAATGTCACAGGCCAGGTCACCACAAGGGGGTCAGAGTCACTTCCTTAACAAGCACGGCTGAGACCCACAGTGCACCCAGCCAGGCATGGGTGGGCAAACAAGATATGCTCACTCCCCTTAGTTTCATGGCTCCCACTTAAAATCCTTGTACTTCCGCCTCTGCATTTGGGAAAAGGAGCTGAGTACCAACCAACAAGACCCTCAGAATTCTTGTGGTAAATGGCTTATCACCAGTTAAATGGTTAAAGCTCTTGACTGAAATAATGGACGTTAGCAGTTATTATTTGCAAAGAGAGACCAGCAAAAAAGAAAAGGTGTGTAGAACTAGTGAAGGCAGGTGGAGAGGGGAGGAAATGTAGACGACCCCATGGATTCAGATCATAAAGATTCAGATTGCTTGGTGAGATACTTTTTCAAGATTATTATTTTATAGTATTGTCTCACCATCAATGACATCAGGCAACCACGTTTAAAATGAAGTCATTTTACTTTGTGTGTTGTGTGTGTGTGTGTGGTGTTTTATTTTGATTTTTTTTGAGACAAGTTCTTGCTATGTAGCCTAGGCTAGCTTCTTTGTTTAGCCTCTTAGATTATAGATATTGTATTACCATGCCCAGATCTAAACACTCTTTGTCAACACAGAGTTTTCAAAACAGTGCTAATTAGGGATTGAACCCAGAAGTGAGCACATGCTAGAGTTAAATGCTTTACAACTGAGAATGTGTCTGGCCCTTTGATAATATATTTTTACCTACAAGAAGAAACCCTGCTTTAGTGACTATAGATGACTGTTTGATGTTAGGCTTCCTAGTTTCCTCCAACCCCTTTCCTGACAGGGTCTCGTGTACTCAGCCCTGGCTGGTCTTGAACTCGTCTTGATCCTCCTGTCTCAGCCTCTAGAGTGCTGAGGTTACAGGACTCTACACTCATGCCCAGATAAAGTATCTGTTCTCTTAATCATCAAACACTCATTGCCAACTAATCCTGTCTTACTGTTAATGTGTTTTCCACATAAACAAAGATAGCTTTCTGTATAGGGTGTAATTATTGGAATCATCGCAGCAAACTTGGATTTATTTACACTTTACCATGCTTCCTTGAAATGGAAGCAAAAGAAAAAAAAGGGCAGGATTTTTTGTAATAACATTTCCCCCAGCAACTAACCCTTTTATATTTATAAATATGTGAGTTATAAGACTTTATCTGATGCGTTATTGGATGAACGGCAGACATTTGGCCTTTGGGATGCTAGGGAGACAGAGGCAGCGATGTAAATGGTTATTGTACGTTTCTGAAGTATCTTATGTGAAATGTGGCTTAAATCTTGTGCTGTGTCTTTGAGATAAGCCAGGCTCAGGAAAGCCTCAGTGATTTTATGTCTGACTGGCTGTGCTAATGGGTGCTGGCACTCAGCACAGAGGATTTCCCTTTCAACCTGCTGAGACATTCTCACCACTTTACACCGGAAGAGATTAGATATTTGACATTTTAAAAAATACTGTGAAATGATAGTCCTCTAAAATTCAAAGTGTTGAATTTTAGGAAGTGCTGCTTCCTAAGTAGAACAGTTACAGTTCCAACATTAAAAAAAAAAAAAAAAAATCAATTCATTTCCCCCTTGATATTACCCAGGATTTGCCTCTGGGTTTGTTCTACGTGACGATTTTTTGCTCTGGATGAGAAAGTGACTTTAAGGTCTGAATAAGCATCAGACAGGCTTGGGAAACTGTTCCACCAGTGTGCTACCAGACACTCCAAGGATGAGCCTGCTGTACCTGGTACTGTCCTTCTGGCACTGTGGGAGAGGAGGGGGGTTTTATAGGGACATGGGTTGAAGGAAACTTCTCTTTGCCTTCCTATAGATTTTACAGGTTAGAGATTCATTTGGTTTCCTGTCTTTTAAAAATGCCGGAGAGAGAGAGGAAAGTGAATGTGGAAAAAGAAGGAGGGGGTGAAACTTACTTTTGGGCAAATGTGAACTACTTCCACAGAGTATCAAACCTAATGGAGACTCACACTCGGGAATATATCATTTTGGATTGGGATAAAAAACAGGCAAAGCAATGTAGACTTTAACCACTGAGCCATCTCTTGGGGAGATGAAGCAAAGAAGGAAATACTGGATGGCTTACCCAGAGCTCGTGTATGAAATCGTCTCCCGGGAAGCCACTCATTAGCAATCTAATTTCAAAATGCAACTTGAAAAAAAGAGTTTGGATGGCATTGTCTTGTCCTGCACAGGTGGGCACGGCCTCTCTCAGGGCACGTGGGTTGTTAATTGAAAATTGCGGTACAAGGCCTGGAATTCTGTCCTATGAATTCTTCGTTTGGGAAGCCCCAGAGGCCTCCAAAACAATGTAAACTATTGCTGCTGCCCGTGGTTACCCATCACAACGACACTGTGAGACCCTATTGCTGAAGATACCACACAATTTAGATGTAAGATATAGAGAAGTAAATCTCGAACTGACTGGGAAGCTTCCTCCTTGATGACTAGTTTCACTGTGCCAGAAGGTATCATGCAGGCTGCTTTAGAGAAATGAGATTGTGTCTTCACCCAGTGCTGGATCCTGCATGCTGCAATAACGACCTGCCAGGCAAGACGCGCCTACTGGCCCACCAGTGCATGAATGTTCTGAGTTAACTGGTTGCTTTCTGATTGGATTTGAGGCCTATTCTACAGGAAAGAATTTCCTGTCTGGTACTGCAATCCTAATCAGAAGTTTATGGCTACAGAGGTCACAGGCCCTAGGTAGAACTTATTATTTCACTCAATGCTCATGCTGTCTAAGTGTTTTCTATTTGTATTTATACCCATGGATCTGGGCTGCTCTCCACTTTTGTCAGAGAAGCTTCCTTCTGCAGTGGAGAGCGGTCCGTAGAGAAAGGCACAGGTAGTCAAAGTGCTAGGAGCAGAAGACCAAAGTACCCAGCACTAAACAAGACATTTGTATTAGCCCACTCCTCCATCCCCAAAGGCTCAGGGGGCATTGTGGGATAGAAGACAAAAATAATGTAAAAGTTGAAGGATGGGGAGGATGGCTGAGGTACAGTCTTTTGGACATGACATGGCCACCATACTCATGAACTCAGAGCAGCCATGGATACCCTCACAAGACCTATACAGCTAAGTTAAGCCCGCTAAAATTCCTGCAGAGATGGGATAGACTGTATTTAGGCCCTATTCATATTGAGTTGCTTTTAGCAGTGGATAGTTGCTGGGTCAGGGATAGTAAGTTTTTATTAAGAATATCACCGCTAGTAGGTTTCCCATGCTCCACTGAGTGGCTCCATATGGCAAGAGGCAGTGCTGATTGGACTTGGTTCATAAAGTAATAAAAGACATGAAGTTTTGTGTGTGTGTGTATTGTGTGTGTGTGTGAGCTACGGAGAGAGTTGGAGGGGGAGATAGGGAGTAAATATGATCATATTTTATTCCATACATGTATGAAATTATTAAAACTAAAAAAAGGGTTATAACAGGCTGCTCTATTAGTCAATACAATAGACATAGAGGAAGGGATGAGAGGAGATGCTTAAGTCAGAGGGATTCAGAAGAGAGAAAACAGCTACATTGTATAGGACCCAGTGTGGGTATGTGTGTTTGTAGGTCATCAGATGTATCTGTTCAGGGTTTTCTAATTTAGTCTGATCTGCCTTGTTACAAGTCCCAACCTGAACCTGCACGAACTGGCAGCTGTGTAACAGGAACCAGGTGTTGTTTTGTAATCATCTTTTCTTTCTCATTGCTGTTATCTGATGTAGCAGCCCTGGGAGTTCCTTTTCTATAACATATCACTAAGCTGAAAACCTGGACATACGATGAGCAAAATCTATTCTCATGACACAGGACAGAACTCTAAAATCAGTCCTGGGTCTAGGCTGGGTGCTTAATAGGGTAAAGGTTTTTTATTTGGGGAACATGTGATTCAAAGTGTGTAAGCAACCTGGCAAGATTCTTTCTATCTAGACTTTAACAAAGGGAGTCTCAGAATTAGGAACCCCAGGATAAAACTTCACAGCCGGAGTGTAAAGCAGGGATGGACTCTGGGATGTCAGGCAGCATGTCTGCTGCTACATCTTCTCTCCCAGGAACTCTGAGGTGCCCTTGGCCTCAGCCTCTGCTTTTTCTCCTTCCTTCCTTCCTTCTTCTTTCTCTTCTTTTTTTTTTCTTTTTTTCATTTTTAAGGTAGTGTGATGGTTTGTATATGCTTGGCCCAGGGAGTGGCACTATTAGGAGGCGTGGCCTTGTTGGAGTAGGCGTGGCACTGTGGGCCTGGGCTTTAAGACCCTCATCATAGCCACCTAGAAGTCAGTCTTCCACTAGTAGCCTTCAGATGAAGATGAAGAACTCTAGCTCTCCTGCACCATGCCTGCCTGGATGCTGCCATGCTTGATGATAATGGACTGAACCTCTGAACCTGTAAGCCAGCCCCAATTAAATGTTGTCCTTTATAAGACATGGTGTCTCTTCACAGCAGTAAAACCTTAACTAAGACAGGTAGGGTCTCACTAGCAACTCTGTCTGTCATGGAAGTTTACTATGTAGACCAGCTGGCCCTGAACTTACAGGCCTATCTCTGCCTCCCTAGTTCTGGGATTAAAGGCATGTGCCGTTATGTCCACTAAGGGTTCTAGTTTTTAACACTCCTCCTAATTCACCCATAAGGATTTGGGGGTGAATCAGTTTAATAATGAAAATGGCATAAGAATATTGAAGGGTGATTTGGAAAAAGATGGATTATTTTTAACCTACCCAATCCAGCACTCCTATCTGGTATGTGTGCTTTCCACTCAGATCTTTGTAGCTGTGGCTGAATGGTTGCAGTTTCCTGACCGTGTGGCTGTCTCTGTGGACTGTGGATTAGATGCTGCCCTCCATGACTGTCAGCAGAATGGTTCTAACGTGCTCTCGCTTTCTTCATTTTCAGTGGATCTTGCAGATGCCCCTTTCTCCCCAATGCCACGGCGTTAAGCCTGAGACCTGCCACCCTATGAACGCAAGGTCTGTGTTGGGTCTGTGCAAAGCCATGAATAACTGGATGTCAAGGATGGAGTTTGTTGAGGAAAAGAGGTTAAGTTGTGTTTGGTTTTAATGGAAGCACTTCCTGGAAATGAAAGGCTAGCTTTATATGTAGATGGGATTAATGTCTTAAGATGTAGAGCAAAAATATTTCCTCCACTAAAGTGAAGCAAGTAAAATTTTGCCTGCTTGATTTGCATAAAGATCTTATGTGTAATGTGATTAGATAAAGCAATAATCATTGTGGATGCACTAAACCATACTTGAGCAGCTTGCCACAGTTGACACTTGTGTGGTTTCATGAGCTCAGGGCTGAAATGTGATTTGAAGTAGAGAGTGGAGAAACACTGTCATTTGGCCACAAGGGGGCAGCAGAGCTCTAGGATTTCAGGCCTAGGGACTAGGCCATGGATTTCACTGCTGTGGATCAAGGTCTAAGGACTGGCACTGAAAGGATGCTGAAACACTTAGCTCACATGGGAAGGGCCGTAAAGTCTGATTCATTTGAATTTCTACTCTCTGAGCTCTGAAGAGATCAGAGACTGTGAATGGCTTAACTCAGTTTGACTTAAGAGTTTATTTTTTGTATGTGTGGTATGTTTCTGTGTGTGCATGTGTGCATGTGGTTGCATATGTGTATATGGCTGTGCACATATGTGTGCATTCAGTGGGAAGCCAGAAGTGTCTTTTTCAGTTCTTTCTCCCTTTATTACTATTATTTATTTTTTGGTGTGTGTATGCATGCATGAATATGTGTGTGCATGCATGTGTACATGTATTTTGCTTGTATGTGCAAGTATTTCTGTGTGTGTGCACATGTGTTCTCGTGTCTGTGTGTGGAAGCCAGAGGAACACTGGATGGTTTTCTAAGATTTCCCTCTACCTTTATTTTTAAAATTATTTAAAAAAATATTTTCTTTTAATTTACATATATGTATGTGTATCTGTGTATGGGTATGGGCATGTGATGCATGTGCCCACCAGGGCAGTTGTGAGTTACTGGACATGTGTGCTAACAACCAAACTCTAGTTACATGCTCTTCACCACTGAGCCATTTATCCAGCCCCGCTTTTTGAGACAGGGTCTCTCAGCTAGTATTTATAAGGTCTATAACAAACCCCATTCCTTAATTGTTCTGATTTTTCAAGTGATATTTATCTAAAAGGTTGGTCATGATTAATGAGTTTGTCCCCACCATTTAGATCTCTGGAAGGCTATGTGTTGTTGTTGTTATTGTTATTATTATTACTACTACGGTTACTGTTATTATTATTATTATTATTTTGTGACTCCCGGTAGAGATGTCCAGCTGTTATTTTAAATAAACACAGATTTCAACTCACCAATTTGTATGCTAGGGATTGAATCTTTCTGTTGATTACAAAGAGGACTGATTTCCAGTTCAAACTTCTGTTCAAGGTCACCTAAGAAGAAAGAAGAGAAGAAACACATAGCAATGTAAGAGTTCATAGAATGTGCATCAAAACCTTGAATGACCCTGTTGGAGGAAGTCATGCTGAGGGTTACTGCTCCTTCCGTCCGAATCATCAGGAACCCTTTAGGACCCTCGGCTCTTGGAGCTGCCTAAAGACATAAAACCCACAGGGCATCAGTGATCCCTAGCAGTGCTTCCTTTGAGTAGGTGTGCTTGACAGTAGGACAAGCTTTTAAAAATTGCATCTATTTATTCTCTCTCTCTCCCTCTCTCCTCCCCCTCCCCCCTCTCTCTCCTCTCTCGTGTGCTGTGTGTGTGTGTGTGTGTGTTTGTGTGTGTGTGTTGTGTGTTGTGTGTTTAGGTAGGTAGGTATGTAGGTACGTAGGGGACAAACAGTAGGAGGAGACTTTTCTCACCATGTCAAATCTGGGGATTGAACTTGGTTGTCAGTCTTGGTGGCAGGTACCTTTGTCATTTTCAGTGATGGAAAAGTTGCATGCACAGTCTATCCTGGAAACTCTCTGAAGCATGTCCACACACTAGGAACTAAAATTTTAATTTCTTTTTATGTTATAATTAATTAAAATTTAGTTAGCCACACGAGCCTCAGAGATACCATATTAGACACTGGAGAGCAGAGAGCCTGCCATTACAGGTCTCTCCCATTACCTGTCTTCCTGCGAGGTTCTTCATTCTTTCTCTTACTCACTGGACAAGTGTAAACACGTGTTGTCTTCAGGAATTCTACTAAGCAATGTAGAAAGTACAAAGAGGAAAACCAAACAGTCTCTCTCCTGGCAATGCTGCAGATTAGCATTTTGGGCTATTACAATGGAACCAGCCATATTTCTTGATGGCAATTAAAATATCTGGTGTGTAATTACTCATATAAAAATATGTTTTACTGAGGATTAGACAAAGATAAAGGTGGATATTTAATAAAAACTTCTTGAAAAACTAGGTAATTGTGGAGATATAAACCCATCTTTACAAAGAACTTTCTTAAAGTGTTGAGGGCTGGAGAAGAGGGGAGCCCTCATCTCCTGATCCTGAGGATCTGACAGTTGTTATGATTCATAGGCTGCCATTTTCCTCCCTCAATCCTGTATCTGAAACCTCAACTTAAAGGAATTGTTTGTTTAATGTAATCCGTCATGTTTGTCCTAACTGGGCATAGTGGTCCATGCTTGCAACCTCACATTCGAGAGTCGGAGGCAGGAGTGTGAGTTTGAGACCAGCCTCTCTTAAATATCAAGACCCTGTTTCACCACATCATCATCATCATCATCATCAGCAGCAGCAGCAGCAGCAAAAGAGACAATTAAGGACTGTTGATAGAAGCCTGGCTACTGTGGATTTGAGTTGGCATTTGAGTACAAATCCATAACTGAAAGCTAGATAGGGCTCATCGAGATGACAGGAGTTATTCCTATAGAGTTAAAAGACATTCAATATGGAAGAAAGATAGTTCAGACGAACTTTGAGAGTCTAGACTTCTCAAAGCAGACAGGACTTCTGGACTGTAGGATCCTTAACTGAATGAGTGAGTCTGTTTCTTGCTTCCTTTGTCTGCTGGGAGCTCCACAGTGTGGGTGGAGGCTCCCTGGTGTCTGCAGTGGCAAACATTCTGGGTCTTTCTATGTTACTGTGCTATGTACACGCATCTTACCAGGGCTGGTTTTTGCAAAGAAACATTATAGTAACCTTATTGTTCGATGCCATTAATTCCTTGTAGTTAACAACCTTGATTCCTGAACTCCGTGTCTGCCCAAGTGATGTGAACCGCTGTCTCAAGTCGATTAAGAGTCTGAATAAAGTGTCAGATGAGCAGATAAAAAGCTCTAAACCACAAAGGACTCCCACCATAGCCCATGATGGAATCAAAAGCAAGTGGGACAGAGAAGAATCTTCATCTTCAATACTCTAGTCCTAGCCTTCTATCCACGGCTGTTTCAATAGCTTATGTATCATACAGGGAAGAAGCACTCACCCTACTTTAACCTCTGCTCGATTCATCTATTTACTTTTGTTCTGATCTCAGTGGAGACTTTATATCTTGGCCAAAGAGAACTGATGTTCTAACTTCTCATGACTCATATTGAGTGCACATGAAATTCCAGAGGCATAGGAGACACAGGGGCACTTTACTCCTGGATTGTGACAGTGAGCAGAGCCTCTGGCCCTGTGTGAACCCAGCCCTATTCTGTCCTCTGTCATTGGAACCACTGAGATGTCATTGACACATCTTTCAGTGGACGTTTTTCCAAAAGGCTCACTGTTGCTGTCTGACCTCTCCACTGAGCTGGTATGTGGGACACTTCAAGCTTTATTTGTTCCCAGCCTCTTAAACCTGATCCCTCACTAGCACGAGGGCACTGCTGGTGCCTGAGCAAACATCCTGCATGTTGAAACTCGCCTGAAGAATCAGGCCTGTGTTTAAAGGCCTGCTTTCCACCCACTGTCAAGATTCTGCTTGCTGATTTACTGCCTTCCTTGTGAAGGAAGGTAATCTTTGAAAATTGTGGTCTACCTTAGGACCATTCAGCATTTCACAGAGAAACCCACATGTATTATTGTTGAAACTGTATTTGAACGGTCTAACTCCTGTAAACTGTTGTTAGCTCTTGGCTAACTTTGACCTACATGCCTGAGAAAAAGGCATACAAAAGGCTCTGAATTATTTCTCAGAATGGAAGACATTGACTTCCAAACAATGCTTAGTCTTCAGGCTGTGCTCAGCTCATTAAAATGAAGGTCAGGGCAAAAATCAAACTGTCTACCATACTGTTATAGGCACAGGGGCGAGATATATAAAAATATATATGTTCAGAATATGGTTTTGTCATATGTGCGCAAATATGTGAATATATATGTATATACATATATGGACTGTCTGTGTCTGTGTGTGCATGAGCAAATATGTGAATATATATGTATATACATATATGGCTGTCTGTGTCTGTGTGTGCATGAGCAAATATGTGAATGTATATGTATATACATATATGGCTGTCTGTGCATGTGTGTGCACATGCAGCTTGTTTTCATTCATTGCAGTGTGTGCTTATTACCTGTTTCCATATTAAGTCTGTGATATTTATTATATTTATTTAACTCTTTCTTCCCCACAAAGGTTTGGATGATTCACAAGGCAGTTAAAGGAGAAGGTTAGGATAATTAGAGTTGATGGAAGAACAGATGTTGTGACAGATTAGTCGTTCCTGGTTTGTTAGGAGAACGCCCAAAAGGAGAAGGGGATGAACCCTCAACTGTGGGATCTACCAACCTTGCCTGTAGAATTCTTCACAGACCCTTTCACTCCACTGCTTGCTCATCTCCCAGATTCGACAAGGATTGCAAATGTCAGCACACTTCAAGGCGATCTGAGAATGGACAGGCACAGAGAGGCTGTCAGAGAGGATGCTCCTTCCGGTGCAAATGTACCCAAGCAGAAGGTGCTGCCAGGTCTGCCTGTCTGTCTCATGGTACCAAGCCCATGTTTACAGAGGGCCTCCCTGACAAGCTTCTTCAGGAGACAACTGTTATTCACAACTGCACAAAGCCCTTCATTCAGAACCCCCACAGTATAACAGTGAGAAGAGAAGAGCCACCATTCAAGGACACAGAGCCTCCGGAGAAGACTCAGGTGGGGCAAGCCAACGAAAGCCCTGGTCTGGCCCATCATGTCATTCCATTCCTCTGAGGAAGGTTGCTGCGGGGATCTGGCCAGACTCAAATAGGATGATCACTGAAAGTCACTATTTTTATTCTTTCCATTGAATTTTAAAAATTATTGTATTTATTAAATTATATGAATTTTATATAACTATTAATTAAATAGAATGATAATAATTTATTAAATTATTTACACATTACATCCCGGTGGTAGTTTCCCCTCTCTCCTTCCACCCCTCTACCACCTCCATCTTCCCTACCTCTTCCCTTCCCATCCATTCCTCCTCTATCTCCTTTCAGAAAAGGGCAGGCCTCCCAGAGATATCAACCAAACACAGCATATCAGTTGCAGTAAGACTAGGAACCTCCTCATATTAAGGCTGGCTAGGAAACCCAGTAGGAGGTAAAAGGATCCCAAAAGTAGGCAAAGCAGTCAGAGATAATGCCCCACTCCTCTGTTAGGAGTCCTATAAATACACCAAGCTATACAAGTATAACTTTACACAGAGGCCCTAGGTTAGATCCATGTAGCCTCCCTCATTGTCAGTTCAGTCTCAGATGGAAGATACTCTTATGTTGACACTCTCTGTGTATGTCTTAAATTGTGTTTGCATTTACATGTCTGTGTAGGTGTAAATATGCTAGACTGCCAGCCAAGATACTAAGTCATGTTAAACCCAGGAGTTTTGTGTTTGCCTAGCTAAGTCAGGCCATCTTGGGTTGCTATATATGGCTCTGGATCTGGGGAGTCTGTTTGGTTTTGTTAGTAGTGATTCTAGGAGAGTTATCTTGAATTTCCAGTCAAGAAGGCTCTTCTTTTTGACCAACAACTACTAAGGAACTGCAGCTGGAGACCTGCCCACTAGCAATGTTTATTGCTTTGACACACTTCTTTAGATTAGAGCGGCCAGGAGTATTGGGGTCTAAGAGAGCCTTAGATAGCATGAGCATATAAATCTACTTGTTTATTCTTTGGTTATAGAGCAGCTAGGAGTATTGGGGTCTAAGAGAGCCTTAGATGGCACGAGTATAAAAATCTACTTGTTTATTCTTTGGTTATAAGGGGCATCAGCACACGTGTTGGCTAGGTAAGGGGCAGAAGTCCTTTTGGGGAGTTTAAAGATCCCTTTGAGTTAGCAAGGGTTCTTTTTGAAATGCAGGGTTAAATATTTCAGTTCCAAGTTTCTCTGAGTCATTTAACTGAACATCTGGCTCATCTTTGAGCATTCAGGTACTAAGCTTTAAGTACTTAGAATCCTGGTTTAGAAAGAAGGGAATGGATATAGTCCTACACCTGGAAGTAGCGTCTTTCCTACATGGATTGAGCTCTTTGAGTAGCTACAATATAAAGGTGTGGAACAAAATGACCATGCTCAGACTCTGCTTAGAGTTGGTCTGTCTAGATAAGCTCAGGGTCCACGCCTGGGCATGCAGTCACTTTGCCAAAGGGACCAAGATGATGAGAGAAAACATGAAGAAGGCTCCGACTTGGATGCTGGGCCAAACTTGTAGATCTGAGGTTGACTACATATCTCTTTTTGCATCATAAATGGCTTCGTGCCATGGAGTAAAGCAAAAAGGGTTGGTTGGGCTTGGTCCGATTCAACAGTTTGATTCAAATCAGTTTATTTATTTGTATCTGAGAAACTGTAAACTTCAGCTGAGCAAGAAAGAGCTTAGGTAGGAAAAGAAGGGAAAGATGATCTGGACAGGTCCCAGGTGAAGGAAAGCTAAGGGCTTTTTAGGGTTTGGTGGCACTGTGATTAATAGCACCCTCTCAAGTTACAGAAGCAGTCCTTCAATGGCACCGGTCACACTGATTAACTTTCTATCACAGCATAAAACATGGTATATGCTTGTGATGCAGGTGGCTCAGGAGCAGGGGGCCCTTGCTGTGGCATTCCTGGTAAAGGCCATCCCTCCAATGTGTGATTCCTAGCGCTGTTTTTTTGTTGTTTGTTTGTTTGTTTGTTTGTTTTTGTATAGTAGTACCTTTATAGGGGTGTAGAGTGACTCTCATATGCTCATATATCTGAATGCTTGGTTTCCAGTAGTGGAACTGTTTGGGAAGATTAGGAGGTGTGGCCTTGTTGGAGAAGGTGTGTCCTTCTCCCACTCTCCCCTCTCTCCTCTCCCTCTCCTTCTCTTTCTCTCTCTGCCAAGTTACTGTATCAACATGTAAGCTCTCAGACGCTGCTCCAGTGCCATGCTTGTGCATGTTGCCAGGCTCCCTGCTACAACTGTCATGGACTCATCCTTTGAAACTATAAGCAAGCCACCAACGAAACGAATGTTTTCTTCACAGTGATAGAAAAGTAACTAAGACAAAGGTGCATGCTTACTGATACACGCAACCTTCCATCAAGGTTACTCTGTGATGAGACCGTTACCAAACAAGGAAAAACTGAGACGTTTGTCACTTTCTGAAACCTTGCTTTTGCTTGTTTGGAAAGCACTTAACGGCTGCATGTCCTTCAGAGCTTTTAACAAAGTAGGTCACAACTCTTACTTTACCACAGCTTGTAGCTCCTTCTCAAACGTGCTAAAATCATTGATTGCATCCCTAAGTGTTTTCACTTGGGCAGGCTAGGTGGCTTTTGTTGCTTACTTACCTGAAGCATAAAGTGTCTGTCCTGTACATTCTCTAGTCTCAAATCTTTATTGTGGAGGTGAGCTTTTAAGCGGGTCAGAAACTCATTCTGTCTGTTGATGTCTGTGGCCAAGATCAGGGAGCCCAGCTGCTGTTCAATATCCTGTCTGTATCCCCAAGAACAAAAGAGAGAATCACATTCACACAGCAAATCCCACTCAGGATGCTCGATTCTTGCACCACCCCGTGGCTTGCCTCTGTAGCCTTTAATGTGTTTATCACACGGCATCCCTGTCCCTCATAGCCTGAGAGCGAGTCTTCTGTCAAGGCTGCACAGAGAACCTGAAACCTCACGTGAATGAAGTTGTGTTCATTACACATTCCCACAGTTGCCATGGGGGAAATTTGAAGGAGTGAGAGAGAAAAGCATGCTTTAAGGGAAACACAAAAAGACTTGGAAGAAACATCACAGGAGCTTGGGTTGTGCCTTCTGAGGTTCAAAGTAGCTTGAAGTTAAGATGGTCATAGAGAAAGAAAAGGTGGTAGCAATAGTCTTTTTTTTTTTTTTTTTTTGGTTTTTGAGACAGGGTTTAGCAATAGTCTTAATGTTTAAAAATATTTATATTTTAAACTCTTATTTATGTGTATGCATATATGTGTGTGTGTCTGTGTGTCATGTCACAGGTATGACAATACCCACAGTGGCCAGAAGAGGGCATTGGATTCTCTGCAGCTGAAGTTATAGGTTGTTGTGAGCGCCTGTGGGTGCTGTGAACTGAACGCTAGTCCTCTGGAAGAGCAGTAAGTGCTGCTAACCAGTGAGCCATCTTTCTGGACTAGTGGTCATAATTTGGAAGATGGTAATGGAAATGGTATTATGGGATGGAACAGGTCAGTAACAATATAAAATAGACTGGCCATAAAAGGCAATAGAACTTAAAAGCAAACAGGTGATTGAGACATCACTGTAAACTGGCATGAAAGAGACATGTTAGTATACAGATGGCACAGGAGAAGCAGGACATCTTGCAAAATTAGTGCAGGTCAGAGCTTTGCTTCTCACATACAAATCAGTCAGGAGGAGGGAGGACTGATCAGTAACTGTGTTTAAAGTTCACATGTAGAAATGGAATGCATTGAAGCCACATGCATAGGTCATGGTTGTGCCATTTAATGAGTCAAGATACCTGTATAGGAACATTGTCTGCCAGTGTCCTAGGGATCCCCTGCCTTCTCTATGCCTGCTTCCCCAGCAAGCCTGCTGTGACTACCCTTTGATCTTTTTCTACTTAAAATAACTTTGTCACTGTGCATGTTTAACAAGATGCTTTAACTTCAGCTACTTTCAAACTTTAAGTTATATGGTATATAATATGGCACGATATAATATATAACATGGCATGTATTAATATGTTTTGCCATCCCACTTTGTAGTTGGGCTTTGTATTATTTATTTTTTAACATAATTTTATTCTTTGAGATATCATACTTGTGTACAATGTATTTTCACTGGAATACCCTCCCTTCCCTTCAGCTCTTCCCAGACCCCTTCACTCTGACCTCCCTCCCTCTTGATTTTATGCCTCTCCCCCTTTTGGTTGACTTGAGTGCAGTTGGTACTGCCAGTATGTACATGGGTGTACATACATGACTAGAGCATGTTTCCTCTGTTGTTTTGAGACAGCATTTCATGTAGTCAGGTAACACCTTAAGGTACTATGTAGCTAGGCTGACCTTGAACTCTGGCTCTCCAGTTTCCACCTCCCAAATGCTGGAATTTCAGTAGTATGACACCATGTCTTGTCTTTTTGGCTTGATATTATGTTTTCAAATTCATCTGTGCTGACATGTAGGCTCTAATACGTAATTTTCATCAACATACTGTATTCCATTTACTGTAATGCCAATCCATGTTTGATGGTCACTTCAGTTGCTTCTAGTTTCTGACTACTATGAAAAATGTCCCATATAAGTGCTTCCTGGGTGAGGACCCTTAGGCAGCACAGCAGCTGGGCAGCTGCCTACCCTCCTTGCTGTTATTGGACTAGCAGGGGGACTGTTGAGGCTTTGTCTTTTACTATCTATTGTAATGATAAATGCAGGCCCTAAAACCTAGAGTCTACACATAGCCCCTGGGACCCTGCTCCCAAGTTAATTCTGATTGGTGAATAAAAATGCCATTAGCCAGTAGCTGAGGAGAAGAGACATAGGTGGGGTTGAGGTTTTTGTGGCCTTAGGGAGAATACCATGAAGAAAAAGTTAGTATAGAATAAAAGAAGAATGGAGAGGAGAGGAGAAAGGAGAGCGTCATGTATTTTCTGAGCCATAAAAACATGGTCATGAGGGCTGGCCAATTAGAAGTAAGAGCAGCCCAGATGAAACATAGTAAGTCATAACTTGGGTTATAGATAGGAAGGTAGATTCTAACAACATGGAGGGTAGGCAATTGCCCAACTATTGTGCTGCCTAAGACATGTTTAAAAATATAAATATTATGTGTGTCTTTCATCCAAAAACATAAATGGTCTAAGGTAGGTAGAAACCCTGCACTGGGATTTCTAATATTTTTTGATACAAACTACAAGTAAAATCAGAATCAAAACATCTGATGGTCCCCTTTGAAAACTCACCAAGACCTACTTTAAAGCTTTTATCAGACAGATATCGTTTGGATTACTGTCTTAAGCACAATACAACACTAGTTTTATGTTTCCTTTTATTTTTCTTTTATTATAAAAATAAAAAATGTTATTTATAATGAAATAATTTGGAGACCACCTCATTTCCAAACAATACTGAATAACCACATCTATTTTGATACAATATTGACAAATAGTCAGCATAATAACTTTCTGTAACTCACTGGATGTAGAAAAAGCCTTTTTTGACAATGTACACTACTAGGCTAGAAAATACAATGCAAGCCAGGTGTGGTGACCACGTCCCTTAATCTCACCACCTGAGAGACTGAGGCAAGAGAATCGATGTGAGTTTGAAGTGAGCTTGGGCTGCAGAGTGAGGTCCTGTCTCAAACATTCTAAACAGAAAGGATGGAGAAATGTTCAGCGGTCGAGCGCACTTGCTGTTCTTGAGTTTGGCTCCCAGCACCCGTACCGGAAGGCTCATGAGTGCCTGTAACTAACTCTAGCTCCAGTAATGGCATCCTCTTCTGGCCTCTGAGTACCTGAATCCATGTAGTGTACATACAACCAAGCAGGCACACATATAAGCAAAACAAAACAAAAAAACCCGAAAATAACAACAGAGCCTGCATACGCCTAGCATTTTATTAAAATGTGGTTGCATTTTCAGTATTTTTAATTCTGAAAGGAAATAAAGCTGCAGGGCTAACGCTGACTGTCCTCGTCGACTGGATCGCCAGTGCTTGTGTGTTTCTTCTTTGAACCACGGGAGCCTGTCAGTATTCTGTCTACTGTTTTGTTCTTCAAAAGCGACAATTCATTATCGTTCAAATGAGTACTTTTCTCAAGTTTCTGTAGTTTCCACATTTAATGTATCTGATTTTTAAAGGTCAGAAAAATAACCTTAAATGACTTCCTTGAGGGTAGGAAAGCTAATAATGATGAATATAAGTTTTGTTACAAAGTCATTCACGATCATTACTGTGTAATGATTAATCTTCCAGCAAGAGCAATCCGAAACTCAGTATCTCACAAAGACACTGTGGCTCAGAGATAAATGGTATTTTAGTGCAGTCCGTGGGAGTGAGTGTGAGTGTGTGTGAGTGTAAGTGTGAGTGTGAGGGTCGTAACTGAAACAGTAAGGGTTAGTGGGACGGTTTGGGAAAGGTTGGTCACACTGGGTTCTTTTCTACTTCTTTCCCAATTATTCCTCATTCTATTCTTTTTCTGTTCACCCTCCTTCCTGTTTTTTTTTTTTATTTTTTATTTTTTTAATTTCCAGAGGGTTAAAAAGAGCTCAGTTCCTCCTGTAAGCTGAACATTCTTTCCAGAGCTGGGGATCCATGTGAAATGCATAGAGGTCCCCCGAAAAACTTAAGAGCGCAGAGAATACTGCCCGTCTGATAGCAGAACATCACTCTGCTCTGGACCTCAAGCTCCCACATGTTCGTAAAACAATTGTTGATTTTGTCACTCACCTAACTCCTTTGGGTCCTATACTTTTCCATAAAAGAGATCAGAATTAGTTGTGGTGTTGTAAAACGGTGTTTTGGTTAAGTTGGGGCCATGAGAAAAAATGAGTAAGATTCAGGCCAGACAAACAGTAGACTGTGAAAAGAATTATTTTCTGCTTAAAAGGCAAAGGATAGCTGGGCCAGGTGGTGTAGACTTTTAATTCAAGCATTTGGGAAGCAGAGGCAGGAGGATCTCCAAGTTGAAGGCCATCCTGGTCTACAGAGCAAGTTCCAGGCAAGTCAGGGTTGGTTACACAGAGAAACTCTGTCTTAGAAAGTGTAAATAAATAAAAAGACAAACAAGCAAAAAAACCCCAAAAGACATTAAGCAGATCAATGATACAAAAATGTCTGGTCAAGTCAGTTGACAAATCCATTTAATTATTTTGTCTTATTTATTTATTTTTTGAAGAGGAGTTTTTTTCTGTAGCCCAGGCTGACCCCAGTCTCACAGTGATCCTCCTGCCTCAGCTTTCACATTGCTACAAATATAGTAATGGGTTACACACAGCTTAATAAAACATTTCTGACTCCTACTTTGCCTGGAGACTGGCAATGATAAAGCACACTTAACTGGACTAGTCCTTAATCTAGTTTGCAAATTCCTATGTTCTTTCTTGACAAATATTTATTCTTTGTATGTAAACGGGAGGACAGTTTTGCTAACCTAAGGGATAGGAATTTGGCAGAGTAGAGCCTTGTTGCCGAAGAGTGTGAAAGCAGAGGGGTGTTTACTATCCTTTCGTTTGATTTTAGGCCACTGACCATCTGAGGCCATTTCAAAATGCACAGAGATTCTGGTTTCTAGGTTTTGGTACCTGACACCGAATCTCTGGCTGGCCAGCCAAGTGAGGGCAGGAAACTCAGCAGCTAGCTCCCTGCTATTGATGCAGGGTCCCCAGCACACCCTGGAGAACATGACTTATCTTTACCATGTGCACTTCAGGCTGCTGCATCTCTAGAGCACTTACGTCATTTCCTTTGGCAAGTGAGCAAGGAGCCGTGACTCCCGAAGCATGCCGATTGTAGATCGCCAGTGGTGATTCTCCAGCACAGACATATTCTAGAAAGAAAGAAACCACAAGCTAGAAAGGGAGAAGAGCTAGGTAACAGTCTTCACAGTTGAGCACACCTTGGGGACAGCCAATAGTTCTCTTCCAGACAAAGGTCCAGAAAAGAAAACCAAAGTGAAAAGCCCAGGCCTCGTCCTCAGACTGCAGTGATGTTTGGGGAGCAGGGTCCCTTGGAGTCTAGGTTGACTAACTCTGTTCCAAATAACATAAGCCTCTGTCCCTGCTTTCCACAGCTCCCTCGGGTGACCCTACATGTAGAAGAGCAGAGTGAAGCAGTTGGAACAGGTTGTAATAGGTGTCAGCGCTCTACAGTGCTGACTTCAATCCGAGATTGCTTGATCAAACTGAGCAGAGGAAGTTGTCACAACATCTGGTCTAATCTGCTGTGCTGATGGTAGCTGGTAAGATCCTCCTATACCTAGACTCCCATGGCTTTGGACAACACATCAGACTTCTGAGTCCCATTCAATATTGTTTTGGTTATTGGGTAGTTGGTGGTTCTTTTAACAAAAGATTTTATTTTATATATATGCACATGAATTCTTCGGAGGTCACAGCAGCATTAGATCTCCTGGAGTTGGAGTACTGGTGGTTATGAGCTGGACTCTACTGTTAAGACTCTGTGTCCTCTCCAAGAGTGGTATGAGCTTACCTGCTGAGCCATCTCTGCAGCCACCAGGAATGAATTTTTTATGCTCACTAAGGTTTATTTTTTTTTATTTATTTTTTTATTTTCTCGAGACAGGGTTTCTCTGTGTAGCCCTGGCTGTCCTGAAACTCACTCTGTAGACCAGGCTGGCCTCGAACTCAGAAATCGCCTGCCTCTGCCTCCCAAGTGCTGGGATTAAAGGCGTGCGCACCATGCCCGGCTCACTAAGGTTTAAGAACCACTGTTAGGTGGATAGCTTTGTTAACCGTCATGATAAGCATCTTGACATTTAGCCTTTGAAGTCTGTGAAATGAAATCTATAGTTGCTCCCTTGTCCAGTTAGTTTGATAAATCTCACTTTTGGGGAAAATCAATTATGTTTAGCGTCTCCCTTGAACTTACTTTTAGTGTAAGTTTTTCTTTTTCTTTCTGTTTTTGGTTTTCCTAAAACAGAGTCACAGAATTCACAGGCTGTCCTTGAAGTTAACATTTAGCCTAGGCTAGCCTTTAACTATCAATCTTCCTGCCTTGGCCTGCTGAGTTCCAGGATTATAGGTGTATGTCACCAATTTGGCCCCTGTACTATTTTAAGAGCAATTTTAACTTCATAAAAATATAAAAGATAACATCATTTAAAATCAAAAGAAAACTGTTGAATTTCATTTACATGAGGTGCCTTATATAATACGACAGTTGTAGAGACAGAATGGGGGACAGTAGCTGGCAGGATGGGAGCTCCTGGATATAGAATGGATATAGAGTTTCATAAGATGTTCTAGAGACACAGGGTTATGATGGCTGCATATAATTACAGCTGCACTTGATTATTAATTGATGTGGAAGGGCCCAGCTCACTTGGGGGCAGTGCCACTCCTGGGCGTGTGGTCCTAGGTGAGCTGAGAAAGCCAGCTAAGCACACCAGGGAAGCAAGCTATAGCTCCACTCAATTCCACTGACTCACATCCTTCAGAGTGTTGAGAAGTTGTATGCTACCACAGTTCAAAAATTAGGAAGGGACAGAAGCAAGGATAACCATTGTTCTAGTTTGCTTCCGGCAAAGACCATGAGGAAAGCAACCGGGAGGAAAGGGTTTATCTTATCTTTACAACTTACAGTCCTTCACTGAGGGAAGTCAGAGCAAGAACCTGGAGGTGGGAACTGAAGAGGGGCTATAGAACTCTGCTTGCTAGCTTGCTCTCCGTGGCGTGCTTAGCTGACTTTCTCAGCTCACCTAGGACCACGTGTCCAGGAGTAGTACTGCCCCCAAGTGAGCTGGGCTCTTCCACGTCAATCATTAATCAATGAATGCCCTAAAGACTTCCTACAGGCCAATCTGATGGAGGCGTTTCCTCAACTGAGATTTCTTTTCCCAGATAACTGCTAAAAACAAAAAACAACTTAACCAGATCAAAAACAAATCTCCAACTTGTTTTTAGCAAATGGAAAGAGAGCCGCTGCAAGTGACACAGTCCGGGGTCCTCTAAAACTCTCTCTCTCTCCCTCTCCAAAACTCTCTCTCTCTCCCTCTCTAAAACTCTCTCTCTCTCTCTCTCTCTCTCTCTCTCTCTCTCTCTCTCTCTCTCTCTCTCTCTCACACACACACACACACACACACACACCACACACAAAAGTTCAGGGAAAATACACCTATTCTTGCTTCTTAAATTTCCCCAGGACTCTGCTGTGACAAAATTTGTGAGACTCTTCTTTAAGCCCATCCTTGGAGAGACTGTTTTGCAATTGCTTCTCTCTTGCCAAGCAGTTGTTATTTTTATTTACCACTTGATCATGTTTGAACCAGTGATGAAATTTTATTACTTTCATTCACTGGTCTATTATTTCCTCTTGGGCATGAGCCATGCTCAACAAAAGAGAATGTTTGTTATAAGTAATGTACTAGACTAATTTGTTCTGATTGTAAAGATTTATGAGCAGGGAGAGCGACAGGTTAGCATGATGTAACAGATGTTCAATCCTGCAGTGACATTTAATTCAATCGCTCATGAGTTCACTTGCCAGAGTAAGTCAAGCAGATATAGACATGAGCTACCTCACATGAGTTCTTCAAGGGGCCAAAAAATTGTAACAAGAGCTAATGACAAATGACACTACATCTCTGTTGAATGGAATAGGAGTGGCAGGAGGCTGGCCTTAGGCAGTGTTTTGTATGCCAGCCTGACTTAACGTCTTCATTAACGATCTTCTGCAGATGGACTGTGAGGAAACTTAGGGAATTTGCTGGTGAAGTGTATTTGTATAGGAGTACCAAGGGGATGAGAGGAGACTGAGCAGGCTGGGGAGCCGGCACCACAGTGAGCACAAACAGACTCCTGTGGAAGAGTCTTATACAAACAACAGTTCGGTCAGGATGGTGTAGGGACCAGAGCCACTCATCTGCCTTCAAGACAGTGAGGAGGAATGGAGGGCAGTGAAGAGAAGGGTACACCTGCAGTGTCTTGGGCCAAGTACTTTATTTAACCTCGTTTAGCCCTCACGTGGCCCTTGGATGTTCATACCTCAGGTATAATAACCTGTGAGGCTGGCACGCCATTTGTGACTGGATAAGGAACATCTTCGTCTCATGCCTGCCTGCATTAAAGCCTGGGACTATGCACATGCTTCTCCCTGCCTCCTAAGAATTTTCTCTGTGTTGCTATATCTAAGCACCCAGAAGTCAGAGCTTTAGAAGCTCACAAATACCTATAATTAGATTTAATTTTGCCCTGGCTTTCCAGAATTGATATCTAAAAATGTAAGTCATTCAGTTATGCCCTGCTTATTTGTAAACATTAGCATTTCAACACCATATTTTTGCATATTAAATGTATTCAGGGAATCAAAATACCATTTACTTTTAATGCCCGTTCATTTCTCCTTGAAAAAAAAAAGCACATGAATAATGCATTATTTAAGTCAGAAATTTTAAACCCAAGATTCATTGCTGTTGCTGCCATTCTCTTGCCTTTCTTGATTATGGGACTTGATCCCAAGATCTCACCCACTCCAAGCTAGGCATAGGCTCTGCTTCCGAGCTAAGCCACCAGCCCGGACCTTTCATTTTTAATCTGTTCCTCATACAGTTTTATTATTTACTTACTGATTTTTGTGTGTGTGTGTGTGTGCCTGTGGCATGTGCCTGTGTATGTATGTGTGTGCCTGTGGCATGTGCCTGTGTATGTATGTGTGTGCCTGTGTATGTATGTGTGTGCCTGTGTGTATGTGTATGCATGTGCCTGTGGGTGTATGTGTATGCACCTGTGCATATGTGTGTGTGCTTCTTTATATATGTGTGTGCACCTATGTATGTATGTGTGTGCTTCTTTATATATGCATGTGTGTGCACTTGTGCTTGTACCCATGTTGAGGCCAGAGAAGGACACTGGATATTTGTCTTTATTGTTGTCTCTCTTAGTCCCAGAAGGCTGTCCCTCTGAGCCTGGAGCTAGGCTGGTGGTTATCAAGCCCCGAGAGCCTCCTGCTTCTGCCTCCTCCTCCCCGCAGTACTAGGGGTTAGATTCATGAATTGCTACACCCAGCTTTCACTCGGTGCTAGGAATTCAAACTTCCAGGTCCTTATGTTCACATAGCAAGTACACTTACCCACTAGGCCATCTCTTCAAGTCCCAGAATTTTAGTTTAATGGCATATATTTACATCTGTGAAATCTTCTATTAGAACATTACCACAATTCTCTGCAACAAAAATAGGGCTATAAGCTCAAATTCTAATTTAAAAGATTTCCCTAATTTGGGCCTATAAGAATTAAATAGTTTTTGAGATCGAGTTTCTAGTGTAATTGTTATTAGTAACTAACCGGTCTTTAAAAGCACAGGGATATTGCAAATTTGGAAATAAATTATGCTAAGCAATCAGAGCTGTTGGCAGTTATCTTAGGAGACCAACGTGGGTAGGATTCTGGAACCTCAAGTGAAGGAGACATTTTGACATTTCTAGTGGCTAAGCCTCAGAATAGGTAAGAGGCATGGCTGTCTTCTGTAAGATGGAGAAGGGTGATTGTGTGAACGGACTGGGAGAGGGGAACTTTGGCTTGATAGCCTTGCTGGTCCATTCTAGGCAGGCTAATGGGCAGGCCTAAGCATGGGCTCTGCACACTGTTCAACCCTAAGCACTGCTCGGAAGCCCCCCTGCATTCCCAAGGGCATACATGCGTGGTCGGAAATTTTTGCTAGCCATGACTACTATGGAGGACAAGGAACATTCCTTATTCATCTCTGTACCTTAGCATAGGCCACAGTGCCATATCAAGAAGGAAATGTTTGTTGAATTGGTCAGTATGAGCGATATCTGCATCCTAATGTTTAAAGGCTTAAAGAATTGTTAAAAGGAAAGGAAACAAGATTCAAAATTTGGGCCAATCTCTGGCAGAAGCCAGGTTTGGAATGTTCTTTTGTGAAATCTTCAGACTTGTGTTCAAGGCAAAGATATTTTTAAATTATTATAGCAATTGGCTCTTTTTTCATTACACGTTCACAGATTACCAGATAAGTGACTCCAGGAGCAAAATATGAGGTAGCATTTGTTAATTGCAGAGCACATGTAAAATCACCATAAAGAATTTTAAAATCATTCCAACCCATCCTGCATAGTTTACTCATGACAATCAGGAAAAACAGTGGAATATTCACTAACACTGACCATGTGCTGGACGCCAGCAGCAGAGAGTGAATCCATGCCAGACTTGCTGTCCACTGGAGACATGAGCATCTAACCAGGCAATGGCAATGTTGATGATACACGTGGGAATAAGGGAAGAGAACACGGAGCTTGTGTCAGAGACACAAGAAAGATGGATCTTTAGAGGCAGGAGATTTCAAGGAGGAAAAGATGTCCAAGATGAGATTGGAGGTTGAGTGAGCCAGAGTGGACCCAGACATTAAATGCATTGTATCTGAGCAGAATATTCCACATGATAGCGCATCTGATTACAAATGGGCAGGAGGAG
Source organism: Mastomys natalensis (assembly GCA_021653895.1). Lineage (NCBI taxonomy): Eukaryota > Metazoa > Chordata > Mammalia > Rodentia > Muridae > Mastomys > Mastomys natalensis. Next base: position 1,340,392 of record JAJTUV010000928.1, on the reverse strand, counting down.
GACTGTGTGGAGACCTGAAGCAAGAGATACTTTACATCTCTCGTCTCAGTTTGGTTGCATATTTTGTTTCAGATATGGTCACATTATAAGAGACTACATACTTTGCTTAGCGATTTTCTATTTTGCCTGGGAGAATTTTCTATTTGCTTTGGTCATCGTCTACCTTTGGGTACCTGGCATGCATTAATATGCATTAATATTAATATCGCCACAAATATTCACTGAATGAATGGAGGAATGAGAGATATGTTGGAGAAATGAAAAGTATTTCTGATTTGTGATTTATTGAGGCTGGAAGGGGACATGGTGGGAAGAAAGGCTTGGTGGAAGCCAGGCTATGGTGAGAATCTCAAGGTTGGTGCCTGAACACAAGGTTTGGCTATTTACAGGATCTTGGAGATCATATTTAACAGGAGTCTGTGTGGCCAGAATTGGGTTTGAGGAAACTCCTCCTGGCTGCATAGTAGGGAAAGTATTGTGACCAGGCAACGCCCAGTGATGTGGACACATGAAGGCAGAAAGATGTCTATGTTCTGAACTAAAGAAAAGCAAGGGTGAGCACCAGGCCAGTTACTGCTGTTCCTAGAAAACTGTCAGAGATGACAATGGCTTGTCCCTGGAACTGGAGCAGCCCTGCTGTTGATGAGTGTATCTGACTTTCATGGTACCCCATCCCATAGTCCCAGAAAAGTAGACTGAGAGAAAGAAGACAACGTTCAGACATGGTCAGTGGGCTGTGAACATATGATAGGATGTCCCCTGATACCCTAGCCAGTTTAGGAAGATACATCAGGTAGCGATCTGTCTGCCCTGGAGAAGGGTCAGTTCAGCAATTTCACATTGTCCCAGTGGCAATATGTACTCATATCTCAGACTCCACACATTTGCAGTTTTAGAACAATCTTTGAAAAATTATTTACTTATTATTTAGTGTGTGTGTTGTGTGTGTGTGTGTGTGGTAGTCTTCTATGCATATGCATCTTGAGCTTACTGACTGACCTTAAGGGTTTTCCTCTGTTGCTCTACATCTTGTTTTTGAGACAGGATCTCTCCCTGAGCCCAGAGCTAGCAGTTTCCACGAGAGTGGCAGAGAGTCTCAGGGATCCTCTGCTTCCCACTGTGCTGGGATTAGAACCAGCTCTCTTGTGGGTGTTGGGGATTCAAACTCTGGCTCTCTTGGTGTCATGACAACCAAGTAAACCATTTCCTGAGCCTAAGAATAATCTTCATCTTGATGTTGAAGGAACAAACTTCCACATTTGTGGCCACAAGAACTATTAGAATTTTAATCTGGAAAAAACGAAACCCTTACCACATCGAAGGCAAAACAATCCCCCTCCCTCTTTTTCTTTTCTGAATTAGCAAGTACGGTATGTCCCACAGACAAAATAATCTCTTTGATTGCTGGTATTTAATAAACCACCAACACAGATTTTCAAATTAAATCAAGAGGCTGCCTGTCAAAGAGTATCTGGTACAGCTTAGTTGCTGCCGTGCAAGGCCCCTTCCCTTCCCTTCCCTTCCCTTCCCTTCCCTTCCCTTCCCTTCCCTTCCCTTCCCTTCCCTTCCCTTCCCTTCCCTTCCCTTCCCTTCCCTTCCCTTCCCTTCCCTTCCCTTCCCTTCCCTTCTTCCCTTCCCTTCTTCCCTTCCCTTCCCTTCCCTTCCCTTCCCTTCCCTTCCCTTCCCTTCCCTTCCTTCCTTTCTTCTTTCCTCCCTCCCTCCTTCCCTCCCTTCCTTCCATTCTTTCTTTTCTCTCTATCTCTTTCTTTCTTTTTTTCTTTTTCTTTTGTGATAACAAGGTAATAGGGCTTGAACCTAGGGTCTTGTGCAGGAAGCAATCAATCTCTCCATAACTGAGCTATAGCCCCAGTTTTCCTTTTCCTTAGTATTTTGAGAAAGAGTCTCTCTAAATTGCCTAGGCTGGCCTTGAACCTGCAATTCTGCTGCCTCCATCCCCTTGGGTAGCTGGGATTGCAGGCTGAGCCACTGTGGCTGGCTGTTCCCAGTCTATTTACTGGATACTTTCTTTGATGAAAATACTTAGAGTGATGTTGATAAACTGAGAGTCTGGTAGCCAAAGAACTGAGATGTTTCCCCACTTTTAAATCTAGAGGATACAGGAAGAAAAACAGCAGCATGAACGCAGTTTGTGTTTTCATTCTTAATTGCTCATGAAATGACTCTGGAAATAACAGTTTCTGCCTGGCTCTTGCCTAACAAACTAAATGGTCTCCTTGGAGACGCCCCAAGGGCCTCATCTGGGTGTCTCAGAGAAAGAGGAGCATCTTGAGTTCAAAATAAGATCTTGGTCGTTGACAAACCACTGTCCCTGTTTTATGGTGCATGACCTTTCTTTCATTCATGCTGTCTGCCCAACCTCACAGGGTTTAATACTCTACCTAGAATACTTTCATCCTGCAGAAATTATAAGGGTATGAATAATCATTCTTTATAATTACATATTTGAGGAGCAGCCATAGAGACATTCCTCCTGGACTGTCAGCCTGGTGTGTGTGTGATTCAGTCATTTAAAATAAAAAGGAGGCCAGGCAATGGTAGTGCTTACCTTTAATCCCAGAACTCAGGCAGGAAAGGATCTCTGAGTTTGAGGTCAGCCTGGCCTAAGTCTCTACAAAATGAATTCCAGGACAGCTAGGGCTGCACAGAGAAACAACGTGTCCAAAACCCAAACAATTCTCTCTCTCTCTCTCTCTCTCTCTCTCTCTCTCTCTCTCTCTCTCTCTCTCTCTCTCTTTCTCTCTAACTAACTGGAGTTTAAATTGTTAATCCACACCCCCCAACTGCCTGTAGGAAATGACTAGGTAAACCACCTACACTTCTACTAAACATCATGGAATGAGATAATCATAAAGTTTCATTGAAGATTTAATCATTATATTATCCACATAGCAATCTGTAGTTAATACATAGACGGAACCTGTCAAAAGGAAGTGCATTTTAGATGAAACTGGAACTGACTGTCTTTGTAGCTGTGGTGACCACTCTTCAATCTGATGTACATACTTTGCAGGTCACTGGGTCTCTCTGTGACTCTGTGTACGACGATGAATAATGTTGGCGCTTGGAGGCATAGGCAGTAACTTCCGGGGCCTTCCTCTCACGTGCTTCCGTCCCTCTTGGTCTACCTTCCTTGTCACACGACTGCTTTCACTCTGAGTGAGGCACGGGGCGGGAGTGCCTACAGTGTCTTTACATTGACCCTGCTTGGCAAGTCAGCTTGTGAATCTGGTCCAGACTGCAGACATGGGAGGTGCTCTCTGCTGACCCTGCCTCCACTCCAGCTGCCCTGGCTCTCACCTTATCTCAGGGCATGCACCCAGTGGACCATTACGCCATGATCTTTATCAGAACTGGAGGAGAAGGACAGCAGAGGGAGGAGAGGAGGCCATCTCGTACTTTATTTTCAGTCATCTGGACCGCATGAAGTCATGCACAGGGTTCTCATAGTCGCATACATCATGGCCTCTCTCCTCTGTGGTACTTGTTGATTAAATATGTAAGCGAGTGTATAGTTTTTGTGCTTATTATTGTATATGTATCTTGTACAGTGTTTTTTGAGCCCACTTCCAAATTGTCTCTTTCTAGTCTCCTTTTTCCTGTCAGGGATCAGACTACACAGTCTAGACTGCTGTGTCTTCTGGAGAGAGCAGTAGATCACTTTACTGCACCAAGCAAAATCTTTAAAAAAAAAACTACACCTGTATATGTTTAGTTAATTCTTCAAACCCCTTTCAAAGTAGAATTAAGTTTGTTAGGATTGGTCACAATTTGAGCACTTGAATTTGAACTAATGTTTAGGGCACAGAGTATGTCTTATTATTTTTGCATTCCTAGATTTTCCACTGATCTATGTAATAAAAAGTCACCAGTTAAGAACATATGAGACTACATATTGCATTGAAAAATCCTGGGAATTTGATTGTATTAGAATATTCGCTTTTAATAAAGAGAACAAAACAAACATTAAACACGACCTGTACTTCTAAAACTTTGAGTAAATAATTTATTATAGCTGGGTGGTGGTGAAACATGCTTTTAATCCCAGCACTCAGGAGGCAGAGGCAGGCAGAGCTATGAGTTCAAGGCCAGCCCGGTCTACAGAGCTAGTTCCAGGAAAGCCAGGACTACATAGAGAAACCTTGTCTTGGAAAAAAACAAAACAACACAAAAAGAATTTGTTGAGAAAGTCTTCAGTACCTGAATCAGATTGGAATATCTGTTTTGAGATCCTAGTTTATTAATTACTGGTGAGCACTTAACTCACCAGTAATTAATTTTTTGTTTTATAGCTTTAGCATCTGGAATACCTCCTTCTGATTTGTCTGAATGAGAAAACAGTTTATATCTTTTGAAATATTTATGTGTGTGAGTGTATGTGAGTATGTGTGAGTGTGTGTGAGTGTGTGTGAGTGTGTGTGTGTGTGTGTGTGTGCAGGCATGTCCATATATGCAGGTTAGAAGATAACTCTTCAGAATCATTTTTCTTGTGCCCGGTTGTGGTAGGTGGGAATTGAACTCAGGATACCTCAGAAGTGAGTGACTACTCACGGAGTCATCTCACTGGTCCAGATTGTGTCTTTTTATATACTACATGCTAAAGCGTACTTTTATAACCTTTACTTTAAAGTACAAATCAGTAATACCAGTAGAAACTTCATTGTTAGGATTTTGTAGGATAATAAGATGTAGGTTTTCACATTAGTTGGGATGGATCCAGCAACCATAGTTGACAGATTTCCTTTGTCTTATGCATGCATTTGAGAAAGTCTGTGTTGACAGGAGCAGAAGAAAGTCTTCTGGGTTGTGGGTGTTGGGATAGCTCAGGATAGTCATTTATTTCTTCCTCTCTATTCAAATGTCTATGTTCTCATCAACCAACAAAGTTAGCTCCTGGGATAGTTTTGGGAAATTAGTTTCATTTTGGTTTTGTTTGTTTGTTTTTTGTTTTGTTTTGTTTGAGACAGAGTCTCTCTATTGTCCTGGAGTTTGTTTGAAACTAAGCTGGCCTTGAACACACAGGAATCCTCCTGCCTTTGCCCAGCCTTTTGGTTTATTTTTAAGATCACCATAAAAAAAAAAAAAAAAAGATCAACCAAAACAATTGTATCTGTACGTGCTGGCTGATTGCCCAGGGGATCCAACACGCTCGATGCCAGATAGACCCTAGACCTCAAAATGCTAGTTCATATCTGTGCACTTGGATGGAGAAGGGCTTCTCTCCACATTCCATTGGTACTTATTGGAAATAAATAAACCCGTGAGCTGAAAACTCTTGCTTAATGGAGCTGCTGTATGACCATCTATTAAGAGTTCTTTTTTTTTTTAATCGTACAATTAAAACAAAATCTGAAGTTGGGATAGAGGACTCCCTAGTATGAATTACACTGAAAACTCACATCAGCGTATGGCTGAAATCCTAGCACTTGAGAAGCCGAGGCACGAGGGCTGAGAACCTGAGACCAGGTTGAGCTACATAGTAAGTTTGAGATGAGTCTGGCTCATGTGAAACCTTGCGCCAAAACAAACAACAACAAAGTAGAAAGTTAAGGATATTTTGAGAGTAGTAATATAGGACTTAATATCTTCAATGATATCACTGGTAAGAATTCTTTAGGCCAGCTAATCGTATGGGGGAGCTATTTTAGAACAACAAAAATACATCTCTTATCTTTTAACATACCTTTTACCCCAATGCCAATAAAGTTTAGAAATGGGTCAGAGACTCAAATCTGAATTAGAACCACACATGTGAAACAGGTATATAAGATCTGTAAGATCCAGCTTCAGCTGACCACTAGGGATATGACAGTCTCCAAGACATACATACTTTAAGTCACAAGAGGGTAGGTTTATGGGTCCTGTTGACTTAGGGCAGTTTCACAGCTGCTTTGGAACAAGCTGAGATTTTGAGATATCTTTGTACATCAGTTTAGCTTTCTTCAGGAGACAGCCTGGCTCTAATTCAAACCATGATTTTTGGATGTGGTTTGTTTCACTGAAGTTGACCTTTAGTGAGGACCATCTTTTAGGGCAAGAAGCTGTGTACGTAAGGCAACTGACTCCTCATTCAACTTTTTAATTTTTAACTCTTTTCCCTTTTACCTGATACAGGTTGGCAAGGTGGTGGTTAGTTTTGATCAAAAATGGCTGGTTCACCCCTGGATGGTCCACGTCATGAGCTGCTGCAGCCAGTAGTCCAAGCATGATGTCCAGAGGTGTGAGGAAGCTTGCCAACTGTTAGAGAATAAAATCCGGAGATTGATTGTTATCTGCCGATAGAAGGACATTTGATGTGTCTAAAGCAAACAGTGAAATACTGTTCAGGAGTGCTAACCAGGCCTCTGCCCTCTGTGGCAGGCACTCGGGGCTGCAGTAAGAAGGTTGTGGAAGGTGACTGGGCAAACATAACCGGTGTTCTCCCCCCTCCTGCTAACAAGCCTTGCTGTTGCAATGGCATAGCCTGTGGGCAGTACTGATGACTAGTGGGCAGGAGGAGCAGAGTAACCAGCCTTACTCAGAGAAAGTAAGTTGCAAATGGAGAAACAAAGGAATAAACAGACTTAAAGAATCATTCATTTATGTGTCTTTGTTTAAAACATTCATTTAAAAAATATTAAATATAATATTTAAAAAATATTCTGTTTCTTACCCCTACTCCCCGTTGTGTGTGTGTGTGTGTGTGTGTGTGTGTGTGTGTGTGTGTGTAGGCCTGTGAATTCCATGACATCTGTGTGGCCTTCTGCTTTGTGATCTGTGAACCTAATTTAGATTGTCAGGCTTTTGTGACAAGAGCTTTTACCTACCGAGTATCTAACTTGCCTGTCCTTAATCCTTTTTAAAAAGCCTGTATTAGGGATTGTACTAGGGCCTCACATGCTTGTCATGCACACTACCACTGGATTTAGCCCTCATTCCTGGCGCATTTTAACTAATATATATCTTTGCCACTTCTTTGAAAGAAGTAGATTGCATTGCAAAATTTGCATACTTCCTCACTGTGGAATAGAGGGTCAGAGAATGTATGAGAATCTTTAAATTTTGGCCAACCAGGAAAACAAACATGAAAATAGGAAGTCTGGTTTAAAAGGTAGAAATATAAGTTGTAATTTGTATATTATTTGGAGACTGAAAAGTCCTTTGGTTTACAGGGGTGCAGCATCCTTCTAGCTTCATCCTGGGATGCCATTGTTTTTAGTGGCTTATGTTGAAGCATCTATGTATTTAATGAATTACTAAAATTGATGGAGCTAAGCAGATTCTTGGATTTGAATGTTATTTAAAAAAAAAACCTTCAAGAAAATTCCTACTGTATATTATATCAAAACCCTAATTTTTTTTAATAGTGAGAAACTGCCCTGATTGTAACAACCATTCATCACCTCGATTGTAACGACTGTCGCCTCGATTGGAACAGCCATTGTATTACACTATCATTATGTCTTCATTCTTTGACTTTGGCTTGGTCCATTGTATCGGAGCATGTTTGCTAAGAGGTGTTAGACATTCACAGATTTTCCTGGCTTCTGAAACAAGATTTTCCATTGGCTAAGTAGAAATTGGACTTGAGACTGGAGCTTCTGATCCCATTTATTGATCAAAAACCGAAAGCTGGGAAGCCTTTTCCAGTTGAGCTGGCAGTGTTTGTGGTAAAAGTCCATGGCAAAGTGCTGGTCTTTGGGACCACTGAGGATACACACACACACACACACACACACACACACACACACACACACACACACACACACAAGAGGTAGGCTGGGATTTTTTTTCTGGCCTCATGCAGCCCTGAAAAAAACCAATAAACTATGGATGGAAATCTCTAAAAATTCACATCTCTTTTCATTGATGTGGTAAGATTTTCAGAGCTGAAAAGGTTAGTATAAATACTTTTCATTCATATTGTGAAGGATTCCTAACATTGGCTACTCTGGTGCTTAGCAATATGCTGCCTTGGCATCTCCAGATGGCTGAGGAGGCAACCAGGTCTTGCTTTACCTTTGGCTCCTTCAGGTAACAGTGCATGGCCTGGGTGACGTCAGCTGCATGAACAGCGTTGTGGTATGGGTTGTGACCGTGGTAATCTTCCTGAACCATAACTAGGAGGAAATAGAAAACTTGGTCAGCTAAGATCAAAGTAAGAATGACATAGCAGATAAGACTAATTTGAGGTGGTTCTTGCTTAAAAGTATCAGAGCTTCTAAAGTACCCAGCCTGAGGAATCCTTTTTTTTTTTAAAAAAAAAAAAAGGTGGTCTGCAAGCCTTGCCCTTGGCTGTTTGTAATGGGGAGGAAGGGGAGAGAAAGGCCAGGAGGATTTGTGCCGCTCTCAGGGTTTCTCACTTCTTCCATACATCACCCCTTCCTGGCATCTCATGAAGGCTCTCTCCTATTCACAGGAAAAATAAATATGGAGGGAAAAGGACGACTTTATTTCACACCATCTTTCAGTTATATATCTGTTGCCATTTATTAATAATGTACATTAATAATGTAGATGATGCATTCTTTAGAGTCCTTGTGTTTTGGATTCCTGCTGTCCAGTGATTGGATTACCACTTGAATAACAAACAGTCATCCAAACATATCTAGGCCTCCGGCAGGTAGCTATTACAGGGCTGCACTGAGCCTAGCGGGTCCTCTATTCAGAGGATCATCTTTCATGTCCCTCCAGCGCAAGGCAGGGCGTAGAGTACCAAGTCCATGAAAGGCAATGCAGTTTTGGTTTGCCACTTATAGAAGAAGCCAATACTCACTTCAGCATATAACCAAGTCAGTGCTCGGGATGAAATATATTCAGCGTGTATAAAATGTCCAGACTTACAATGGCCATATTCTTTTAGTGTTGCTTCAAACCTGGCTCCAGAGTCTGCTGTTAACTCAGATGCCAAGGCTGTATTTCTTACATGTTCTGGGGGCACACATATGTGTCCACAGAATCTGTATCTCTTTAGACCAATCTAAACGGTTTGGCCCTTTTCATGGCCATTACTTTGCTCAAGCAATTAGAATGCAATCAGCCTGAGGTTGTTTATGTTTCTGGAAAGGAGCCAGGTTGTGGCTGGTTACACATGTCTCTGCTATGCTGCAAGTACTTTTTTATTCAGTAGGCTTGCTTCATATCATATGTAAACTCCAGCTCTGACACTTATCTGTGATGTGTAAATTACTTAACCACAATCCTCAACTTTCTTATAACAATGCCTTGAGTCCAAGCATTGCTGCCTTTCAATGATCCATGTATTAGTACATGCAGTCCTTGAAAGAGGATGCAGGAGATGCAAGCGCCATGTAAACCTGGAGGTGGATGCTGCTTCTGTCTTCCTCCTGATGGTACCAAGGCAACTTTAGAATTCATGGTACTGTCACATGACAAATATGGCTTGAACCAGAAATGTGCTAAGCAGCAGAGGCAAGTAATCAGGTGACTAGGAATCTACCTTGGATAATTCATGTGGGGAGATAAATAAGAACATTCACAGAACTAAAGAGGAACTGGGCTGCTTTTAGAGAAAGACTGATGGACACTGCGGCCGCGTGGGCAAAGATGGTGGGCTTTGAGCTGTATGTGACCTGAGGTCTGTCACTAGTCATTAGCCTTGGGAAAGTACTGAAAGCTCTTGGTTGTTTTCTATAACTGTGGAACAAGTGGTGATAATAGTGTCCAACTTGTGGGTTCGTCAAATAATTAGAAGTGATTAACTTAAAGTATTCCACCCACAGTGGTGGGATGCAAAACATAGTTATAATTCATTTTAAGGGTTTCAGCAAATCGTGCTGTGGTCATCATTATCTCATTGGGATTCTATTAGTGTGAGAACATATCAGAATTGTCTTGACACCTATATATCCTTGGTGGTTTTCATTATAGAGCCTTAATCTATACCTATTGTAAGCATAATACATTAAGTTAACAACTCAGCAATGACTTAGGACAGATAAGTTATATTTTAAATCTTTTTAGATTAAAAAAGATTAAATCTTTTAAGATTAATTTGAGGTCTTTTTCTATCATGCCATGGTTCTTAACACTTTATTTATTTAAAATTATATCTGCTTCTTTGAAATTAAAATATATTTACATCATTTTTCGATTCCCTTTTCTCCCTCCAAATCCCCGTATTCTTTTCCTTGTTCTCTTTCCAATTGACACACACATAGACACACATACACATACCACACTACACACACACACCACACTACACACCCACACCACACCCACACACACACCTCACTACAAACACACACCTCACTACACACACACACCATACTACACACACACCATACTACACACACATACCACACTACACACACCACACTACACACACCACACTACACACATACACCACACCCACACACACACCTCACTAACACACACACCCCATACTACACACATACACTACACACACACACACACACACTCACTACACACACACCCCATACTACACACATACACCACACCCACACACACACCTCACTACACACACACACACACCACACTACACACACACAGCACATACATACATATTCCTAAATACTAATACAACCTGCTGTTGCATTTGCTACTTATGTGTATCTTTTCAGGGCTGACTATTTGATATTGAATAACCAATTAGTGAACTTTTCCCTGGGGAAGACTATCTCTCCCATTCCCAGCATTCCTTGGTTGTCGGTTGCTTTCTGTGTAGGGCTAAGGCCTCGAGAGCTTTCCCTCATATCATGTCTGTTCAGTCGTTTGTTCAGCTCATGTTCCTTGATAGTTGCAACCAGTAAGTTATGCATTGTCCATTATTCCTGTGGTTGTATAGGGACATGCAAGAAAAAAAGACTTACCCAAAAACCTGTGTAAGGTCACCATATCGAGCTTGAAATGGTGGATGAGTCCATGGGAGTTGAAGAGGTGACACAACAGAGTTACCAGACTGTTCCCTGCAGAGGAATAGGCACTCACTTTATTTTTATTAACCAACCAACCAACCAACCAACCAACCAACCAACCAACAATAACAACAAAATACTAGCAAGATTGAAAATAAGATTTAGCAGGCCAGTGGTGGCACACGCCTTTAATCCCAGTACTTGGGAGGCAGAGGCAGGCAGATTTCTGAGTTTGAGGCCAGCCTGGTCTACAGAGTGAGTTCCAGGACAGCCTGGGCTACACAGAGAAACCCTGTCTTGAAAAACCAAAAAAAAAAAAAATAAAAAATAAATAAATAAATAAATAAAAGAAAAGAAAAGAAAAAAGAAAAAAGAAAAAAGAAAAAAGAGAAAAAAGAAAGAAAAAAAATAAGATTTAAATTCTTCAAAATAAGGTTTCTATGATAGACTAATTCTCCACTTTTCATTTGAAATTATATATATTACATTTTTTCTAGGCTTCTCATTATATTGTATAAATAAAATTAGCTCCCATCTTCTTATAACAGAGAAAAAGAAATTATTAAATGAAGGAATTTGTCTATTGAGTATGTATGTGTAATTTTAAGAACACACAGACCTTCAACATATCTTTTAAGTCACTTCCAATTTACTTTTCACTGTAGAGATATTTAGGTTACTCCATTATTCAACAATAGTAGTCCATTCGTACTATGGCACTTATCCAAAAAAGACTACTGAGATACTTCACAAGTCAGACAAGAAGAGCTACAAAATTATAGCAATATTCAAGAGATATTATCTATCTAAGAATAATTATTTTGAATTATAATTTAATTAATTTATTCATTATTTAAGATAAAGTCTCATTACATTGTAGTCCAGGATAGCCTCAAATTCATGTTCCAATGGCCTCAGTTTCCTGGGTATCATCGTGCCTGGGTGACAGGTATTTTTAATACTTTATGAAAGTATTACAGAGATTAAAGACTTTGCAATGGATCAAGAGGCCGACCAAGTGTTTTCAGAGGAATCTGAGTATTGCCAAAGAACATTCTTTTCAGGTACCTGGTTCAGTGTATCTCCACAAATCTGATTGTCTTGGAGCTATTTCAGAACTCTCCAAGTTAGCAGATAGTCCTGTAAACGATCTGTGTCCATAGACTTATAACTGAAGCTAGTCTGGTGGCAGTTCACAGCTGTTTATAAATGAATTTTAGTATGTGTGTGTGTGTATGTGTGTGTGTTATTTCTTTGAGGTTTGCTTTTGAACTGTTGTGGTAGGTTAGCAGCAGGCTAATGAGCCAAGATAAACAAAACCGTTGATGGCTTCATTTCCCATTTCTGTAACAGTCATGATTATACTTTTTTCAAATACCACTTAAGAAGTTATTTTTTTCACAGTTAATTTCAGTTATCTGTATCCCCTTCTAGTGGATCCAAACAAGAACAGGGAAACATTATGGACTCCACCCATAGCACATATATTTCGGCTAGCTTTCCATAGAGTAAACATCCCAGTCATGATGTGACACTGCACATCTCTTACAGCACATTGCTTGTCATCTCAAATGGTGTTGAGGAATCAATGGGCAAGGACTTGATGAACACATAAGGCAGGTGATGAGTTAGACCATCAACATTAAATGAGGTCTTTCACCAGCCTAACTTCATCTACACTTTTTAATAGGTGGAGGAAAATGTACGGTTATTTTCATTCATTAGGCATAAAACATGAAAGGAAGGCTTAATGAGAGTGTTTAATTTTCAGCTATAGCCTAAGCTTTTACATCCTTTCCCTATGATGCCAAACTTGTCTGAGTGATACCTGCAATGGGCAGACTCAGCTTGCTTAAGAAGCAACAATAACTACCTTGTTTGTAAGAGACAGGATTAGTCAGATGTGTTTCTGCGTGTTCATTTTTTAGTCACTAATATTGAGCTTTCTACATTTGGACATGACCAGAATATTCTGTGAGGAAAGAGTGCAATCTGTGGTTTCCTGATTCTTTTGGGATCACAGTTCAGAAGGAAACCATCCTAACATGCTAAGGTCAGATTCAGTCCTCATTCTTCATCTGAATTAATTTTCCCCTCCCTGGTCTGTCCCAACTGACTATAGATTTATGAGAGTGGGAAACGAAGGAAAAAAAGCAATTTGTCTAAAAATACAAATTGTTTCTCATAAAATGAATCCACTTTATGGTGTATATTTTAGTGAGAATTCTTTGGGGGTAACTTACCATTTGTCAAGCGATCAAACAAGAAAATGTCAAAGTCCCACATTCCAACTTTGGAGAGCATATGCTGAGAAGGCAAACAAAAATAATGCCCAAGTGAAGCACACACTGAGATTCAAACATTTTCTTCTAGACACGGTGATTTAAACAAAAACTTGGAAACTGTAGCATTCTACTCTATGTACAATGGATTTGGGGTAAACCAGATTCTACTCCACTCACTAATGTCAGCTCAAGGGGCAGGCTCCAAGTTGAAACTACCTGGTCTAATATCAGCCACTTTTCTTCCTGGCTGTTGGACCTTGGTTACATCCTTAACTTCTCTGACCCTCATTTGAAAAATGTGGCTGATACCATCTTCATCAGAGGGTTGTTTGTAGGGGTAGAGTGAGGTAGTGCTATGTGCCCCAAGTGCCCGTCACAGTGCTTGTTCACAGGAAGCACAGGTATAGGTGTCTGTTAAACCAGGGTGTGTTCTGTAGGGAGAAGTGTTGCTCTGTTTGTATTAGTGGTATTTGGGATTAAAGCCAGGATCTTCATGCCAGACAAGAACTTTACCACTGAACTATAGCACCAGTTCTTATAATAAAAACTTAAAAACAAAGTGAAAACCACTGCTGAGCACACTATATTGCCCAGTGTGAACTGCATGTAAAGTTAACTACATAGGAAACCAAACAGTGAGTAACTGACCATGCCACAGAATTTGAAAACTGTGTACAATGACGACTTATTTTTTTTTTTTATTAAAACGTAAGCCATGTTTAGAATTAAATGTGACATAAAGGTTGAGGTAGTTAATTCTCTCTGTTTCATAGTTCTTACAATTCCATCTATCCTCTTTGAAGACATAGTCACTAATAAAGGACTAGCTCATGATCTCTCTGCCCCGAGTGGTTCTGTGTCCTGTGAAAAATCCAGTGCCTTATATGGTGTGCTCAGCCCTCACAACGTATTCAAGAAACAAAAGGGTAACTGTCTGTTTGGAGAGAACTTTTACCCAAATCACACAATATGAAAGGGAGAGTGAGGTCCTGTCTTCTGACAGGAGACTTCTGGTCTATTATTTTGTCTATATCTTAGCATCACCTTTAAAAATGTGGCTGCCTAGAGGAGAGAACTTACCATGAGTGCTCTGTCACTGACAGTGCAGTGTTAGAAGTTATTATTGATCTCCTTTCAACAAATCAGCCAACTATCCACTACCTAGTCAACTGCCCATCAACCATCACCTACTAACCAATCATCTACCAACCAAACACCAATTACAGGTGAAACACTAATCAACCAACCTACTAACCAACCAACCACCAACCAGCCACCAACTACCAACCAACCACCAACTACAAACCAATCAACCAACTACCAACTACCAACCAACTACTAACCAACAAGTCAACCAACTACCAAACAACAAGTCAACCACCAACTACCAACCAACCAGTGATCATTTAATTCCACCCTTAGGTTGTTGTAAGGTCTAATTAACTTTTATCCTTTTATAGACAGGACATTAGAATTTGGTTCCCCTGACACTATTTATTGTTCATTTTTTAATGGTACATATATAGTAATATATCATTATATGGAGATATTATTTTTGAGCTCTGTTTGAATGGTGGCAAGTTTACCCTGAAATTTAAGTTCCTTTGGCAACTTAGGCTGGAATAACTTGAAAATTGTTTTTTAAAAAATCACACATTGAGTTCTACCTCATTAGATTGATGTAGAATGAAAAATAATTTATTATTAAAAGCTTTCTGAATGTCTTAAAAACAACAATAGGCTAATATGCTGAATCAAGAGTCTAATGTAGAGTTAAGCATTGATAATTACTGAAGGTATTTTCAGTTGGCACTATACAAGACAACTTGGTGGATTTAAAGATTTACTTACACACTAAGTAGTAGTCTTTCAGGACAACACTTTACTTTGTTCAGCGTTGTATAAATATGTACTACACAATTATAAAAGTGAAAATAGCTAATGTGTATTTGGTGTAAGTATATTAAGCATAGGGCCATGCTTTACCTCAGGATTGGGTGTGTAGCTCAGTGACATAGTTAGTCATATATCATATTAGCTTGCATAAATCCTGGGTTTAATCCTAAGCACTCCTTACCCCATAAATACAAAGACCGTATGTTATATCTAGAAAATCTTTAATTACCTCTAAGAGGTACATTTTTATATAACCGTAATTTTGTGTTTGGGAAAATAAGTATGGATGTGCTAAATAACAAACCCAAAGTCACAAAACCCCTGAGAGGCAGAGTAGGGTTCAGACTCAGGTGATGTCAGCTGGGGCAAAGGCTCTTGGCCACTGCCTGCTGCAGGGAGATGTAGAGGTAACTGGCTTACCCTTGCTTGTCCAAGGTAGTCTTCATCCAGCAGGTGGAGGGGGGCTTGCGGTATAATCCCTCGGAGAAGCCTAGATGCATGGAAGTATCTTTGGAAACTTAACAGTCTTTTCACCTTTTTCTTGGTGCCAATTTCCCCTGAGTGTGTTGTATCTGTGGAAAGGAATCAGAAGCAGAATTCATGTGTTTAAAAGAGGGATCATTTTTCTCTGTGTAGAGAATAATATATTAAAAGGAGAGACATTTAAAAGACACTTGAAGGGCTAAATTGAGTTGAATATGGTCTATGAACTCGATGTATGAAATTCTTCTAACAAATGAGACAAACAAGCAAGTGATCTTCCTGCCCTTCTCTCCTCTGTCCCTCTGCCTCTCTCTTCTTTTGACAGAGTCTTGTATGTAGCCAAGGCTGATCTCAAAACATGATCTTTCTTCTGAGGCTCTCGAGTCCTGGGATTACTACACATAGCTTAGTGTTAGTTACATAGTTTTCATACACTTTTCGTATATAATTTTGGATGACATGAACTGTATGAATTATGTAACTTCACTTTTTGGTTCGTATATTCTCTTCAAATGTTAGAAGACTGCAAGAGAAATGTTTCCTGTTTTCTGAGGAATATCATTGACTAACTAACAATGCTACAAAAAAAGCAAAGAGGTCGCATGCCTTGCGACTGTGTGCTCTCTTGCACTGGGAGTTGTAAGTACTTTAGCCAGGCGGCAGAGACTCATTCATGCTCACATCTTGATGCTGACATTGTGGTGACTGCACAGAAATGTGCCAGGTACCATATGTGGACATCTGTTAAGGTATGTCTTATCTTACACGAAACTTTCCCGTCACTTTCGAGCTGCACAATCAATGTCTTCAGCAAAGGTTAGATGTGGAGTCAATTTAGGACTCTGGTAGGAAAATGTATAGCTGGTGTACAGAGTAATTAGTTGTCTTCCATGTCTTCTTCCATCTCCCCTTTCCCCTATAGCACTCAAAATTACCACTAATGAGAAAAAGAAAGCCAGGGAAACTCAGAACAGTGAATGACCATCTGTAACTCATTACTTGGCTGCGTGGAGCATGGAAAAGCATAATTCAGGGCCACAAGACCAGCTCTGCCCTGAAAACACTGCCTGATTAAAATGGCTAATATTTAAAGCCAATCTAGATTTCACCCATGGAAAGAGGCAAACGTGTGCATGGAGATAAGAGAGTGGCTGAGGTTGTGTTTGGCCTACATCAATATTAAGAATGCTATCTGTCAACTTCATTCTGCAGACAGCTTCTCCTTTCCATGAGTTTGTTATGGTAAAACATCAAGTGAAGGTGCTCATTCATTTATTAAACCTATAAAACCACAGCTGAGTGGCGGTGGCACATGCTTTTAATCCTAGCACTTGGGAGGCAGAGGCAGGTGGATCTTTGTAGACCATTTGGTCTACAAAGGAGTTTCAGGACAGTTAGGGCTGTTACACAGAGAAGTCCTGTTTTGAAGACCCAACCAACCAAAACAACAACCAACCAACCAACAAACAAACAAACAACAAAGAAACCCTGAATACCTTTTATGTGAGTGTCCTAGACATTTTAGTGAGACAAGATCTCTGCCCTCTTAGAAGGGACATGGTAGTGAGAGGTTGACAATATGTAACATAAAAGAAAAGAAATAATAAAAACTGAAGATAGATGTAATGAGAGTAGTAGATGTGTGTGTATGCAGAGACCAAGGGATCAGAAATTCCATCTCAGTAGCAGTCAGCACTGGCTTAATGAAAAGATAGAATTTGACCTAAATTAGAGGTGCTGAGGGAATTAGCTGAGTAAACACCTGGGGATATGCCTTCCAGGTATAGAAATTGGATCAACCAGGAGTGGGAGTGTGTTTAGGATTTCGGAACGAGCACTGAAAGGAAGGACCAGTCCCTGCGAAGAGGAAAGAGAGGGTGGACTGAAGGATGAATTCTTGGAACAGAGGCTAGCCTGGAAAGATGTCTTGGGAAGTTGTTGAAATAGCCCAGTCAGGAGTGATGGCTGCTGAGACACAGTGGTGGCAGGGGAGGGTAGTGACAATTCTGGCATTTTGGTTTCTTTAAAAAACCCAGAATTATTATAAGAATATGTTTTCATTTTAATCCCAGGTGTGGGATGCCGGGCTGCTTCAGATTGTCCTCAGCAGCTGTCTATGATTTGCCTCATGCAGGGACATGATTCTGCCAGTGGCAGATAGTTTCTTGGATCCGTGACATTTGGAATTCAGGGGACTTTCAGAGAGTATATAAATGATAGGGCTTCCGAGAGGCGGGGTGGGTTGTTGATTGGTTGATCGTTGGTTGGTTGCTGTTGGTTGTGGTTTGTTAAGTAGTTTGGAAAAAATGAAGAAAGAAGACACTAGATACCCTGACGGTGAAGACCAAACTTGCCCCAAGGACCTTGACATTCCTAACCAGCAGGACATAGTCCAACAATAATCTCACCCCATTTCCTTTCTATCCTTTTTTTCTCTCTTATCTAGAGTTAGGAGGTCAGAAGGGTGGGGAAAGGATGGAGAAGGGTGGAAGAAGGAAGAAACCACAAAGTAGCTAAAGACAGGCTATCAGAGAGAGCATAGAAATGGTGGAGGACTGTGAAAGGTATTTTAGTTATATCCATTTTTTTTTTTTTTTGCCAGAATAGGTGGGAGAATGGCCTGCTATCTCTTGGGATAGAGAAGACTGCAGTGAATTTGGATGTCAAGTCCAGAGCTTGAGAGAGGACAAGGTTAGAGGTACCGGGTGGGACTCAGATGAGATTAGCCAGAGTGAATGTGAACATCCATGAGAAATGATCTAAGCTTCAAGTGTGGAGTGACTCCACATCATCTTCAGAATGGTACAGAGAAGAACAGAATTATGGGAGGTGAGGAGGGAGCAGATGGAAAGCTGGATCATGTCATTTCCCGGAAGCCTTCTGAACAAACAACAGTGTGAGACACTAAGTATCGAATGCTGTTAGTGGTGCCTGCAGGAACACTGACTCTGCACACTTAGAAAGCACACATTTTAGTGTATGCACGCATAGTAACTCCTTTTAGCAGTGGATACATCTCACACTCGGGGAAAGGGCCAGTTATTGGTCCATGACAGAAGATGTCCATGTGAACTGTGACACACTGTAACAGAAAATGAGAATATTAAATGCAATGGGATGGTCTAAAGGATGAGTTGGTGAGATGGCTCAGTGGTGCTTCCTGTCTAGTGGAAGGAGAAAACCAACTCACAAGATGTCTTCTGACCAATGCATGCACGAATAGACACATGCACATGCAGAGAATCAACTTTGCAAGATGTCTGCTGACTAATACACACACACATGCACACACAGAATATATGACAGGAGGCTTTAAGAGATCCCTTTAAGCAAAAGGGAAAAACTTGAGCTTCAAAATAAATGATGGAAGAATAAATTTCAAACCTCCAAACAAAATACGAAGGAAAAATCAATGAATTTACAGTGTAGCTGGCAAGTGCTTAAGAGAAGAGAAAGCTTGTTGCGGAGAGTGCTGACCAATAAATGCAGCAGAAATAATAGGATGGGAAAATCACCATTTTGTAGCCATTAAGGTAATAACTGAATTGGGCCAGAATCCTTAATAGATATTACAATGATTAAGGAAAATTTAAAATACATCAGGTAATTGCATAATACCACAGCATCTTTCTGCTTATTAATTGGACAGAGAGAATGGGCAGAGTTTTTTTGTGGCTAAATATGAAAAAGATAGCTTCTTTATTAAGTATTCAACCCTCACTATTCAAGGGAGAAACTGGCACTTCCTTACACATGGCACTAAGATACAACAGCAGGGATGTAATGCTCTTGCTCAAAATAGGCAAGTGACTTCTTCAACAGAGAAGTCCAGAGTCAGGGATGGGGAGGAGAAGGGGGACAGTATCAGATGTGGGCAGAGACAGGAGAGAGGCACAGAGGACCAGGAGAATGAATGGAAATCTGCAGCTGCTGGAGGTGGGGGAATCTTTAGGAAGTCCCAGAGATCTGAGATGGAGGTGGCTCCCAGGAGTCAATCCAGGTGACCTTAGCCAAGATGCCTAACAGTGGGGACATGAGACCTGAGGAGCCACTTCCTGTAGCCAGACAGGACCCCAAGTGGAAGGATGGTGACTCCAATCTACCCACAAAACTTTTCCACCCAAAATTTGTGCTATCTAAAAGAAATGTAGGGACAAAGATGGAGTAGAGACTGAAGGAATGGTCAGCTTATCCCATGGGCAAACACCAATCCCTGATACTATGAATGATACTCTTTATGCTTGCAGACAGGAGCCTAGCATAACTGTCCTCTGTGAGACTCTACCCAACAGATGACTGATATGGATGCAGGTACCCACAGCTAACCATTAGATGGAGGTGGAGACTCCTAATGGAAGAAGAGCTGGGGGCTATCCCTAAGGCTGTATCCTGATTGGAATCTGTAGCAGGATATTTATTCTGCTACATTGTATTCATAGTGGAGCTCAGTGATTAGGCAGGAGGAGAGGAGGTAGAGCAGGGAGAAGAAGAGAGGAATGGGAGGGGAGAAAAAGAGGAAGCAGAGGAGAAGGAGGAGGCTATCTACCATGGAGGACAGATGGGTCAAAAGCTGTCCTGGGTAGCAACTCTATCAAAAGGTTAGATATTGGGTAACAATTCTAATTGTGTGGGCATCTTGTTAATTGAGCATTTCCAAATATATAAATCCATTGGATAATCTTTAAGCATAAAGAGTCTTCATTCTACCAGGTACTGCGAGGATGGCAGATATTGTCTGGGGTTCAGCCGAGCTTTGTGGATGCAGCGTGGGGGATTGGCAGAGCTGATCTTCTATGCTGGTGTCTCATGGGTGCCAGGGCCTGTGCATCTAGCTAGCCGGAGCCCTGGTCAGAGCCGAGGAGCAGCTGCCCAGGAACAAGCCAGACCAGGCCGTTTTCTAAATATCACCCTTACAGGAATCCATTCCCCAATAGGACTGTCTTGTCTTGCCTCAGTGGGAGAGGAAGTGCCTAATCCAGCAGAGACTTGATGTGCCAGGATGGGGGGATACCTGAGAAGGGGCACCCTCTCACAGGAGAAGGGGAGGAGGGATGGAGTAGGGACTCTGTGAGGGGAACTGGGAGGGAGCAGCATTTGGGATGTAAATAAATAAATAAATAAATAAATAAATAAATAAATAAATGTATGTTCAGGATGAAGGACACTTTTCCAAGCACTTGGCCTATAGTCTTAAAAGAATGTCCCAAAACATAACAGTAGCATTAAGTATCATTTCACAATAATGGACCCCAGCAATACTGAACTAAGTACAATGTGTGGTTCTGAATTGGTGCCTGGAGCAGAAACAAAGTGTTCATAAACATCATTAAGATAAGTTGTCAAATTCGAATGTGGAATTGTTTATGTGTGGATAACACTGTATTTGTGAATTTCTTAAACTGTGATAAAGGAATTCTGTAAGAGAATCTCCTCGTTCCTTGAGAGATACAGGTTGTAGTCTTTAGGCAAATGGATATGGTGCATACAATTCCTCAATAAAAAATAAAGCAAATACTGCAAAATATGATGCTTGGTTGTTGCATCTAGCTCTGACCAGCAAAGAAGACGCAACGCTCGGGCTTCTTAATGCAGTTTTATTCAGGAACCTTGGATAATTCTTTTTACTGACTCATGGCTGAAGAAAGAGAAGAGAGAGAGAGAGAGAGAGAGAGAGAGAGAGAGAGAGAGAGAGATGCCCGCCACAGGCTAAATACTGCATGGGCTGCCAATCCCTGTAAACTACGTGGCGAATGCTCACAGTCACACTATGTGATAGCAAGCCAGATCATCAGTTTAGCCATATAAGGATGATCTTTCCGGGAGATCACTCACTCACTCACTATCGGCTAGCGAAAGGCAAAGGCGGGAATCAGAACAAAGCAGCTCTCCACACTTGGTACTGATGGAAAGATTGTCAGTTTGTTCTATTCTTGAAGAATTTCCATACATTTGAAATTATTTTACAATCAGAAGTTTAAAATATTGTATACATATATCATAATACATAATACATATATACATACATATACACATTCATACATAAATACATGCTATGCATTGGATTGCATTGTTTGTAGAAAAATGGGTGAAACAAGATCATCATGTTAGTCAGATAAATCAGAAAGAAAAATGTTGCATGTTTCCCCCATATGTGAATCTATATGAAGACTATATGACATGAACATAGCAGGGCCTCTGTGGAGGATGCAGAAAGGGAACAACATCGGCTACAAAACAAACTCACAGACACTTGTTCTATCTAAAAATTACAGACCTGAGGGGTTTTAAAAAAATGTTTCTCAAAAACTATGACTATCAATTTTTTTACCTTTTTTTTTTTTTGGCAATACAAAATAGAAAATAAAAACCAGCAGTGAGATGAAGGGAGGGAGGTATTTATGTTCTAATGATGAGAAAGTCCCTTTCCTAAGCTTTAGATGCTTCCACAGGTACAAGCTTCTCTACACCTTTAACCTCTCATTGTCCAGCTCCTCCCTCCACTGGGAAAAATGCTTCATAATTTTTTTTTTTTTTTAGGAAAAATTCCACTGTTTAAAGGGGACAGAGTTTCAGTTACACAAGACGATAATGTCTTAGAGATTGTTGTATAACAATCTGAATGAATGTAATCAGTCCTAATTGTACATTCAAAAATGGTTAATGGTGTGAATTTTATGTTATGTATACATTACCTTAATTAAAAAAAACCTCAAAAATTTCAAAGAAAGAAATTTCACATGATTACTGGATGGTACAACATAAGCCGAAGATAATAATTACGTTTTAATTATAAAATTAAATTTAATTTGTTTTAAAACTTGATAAGAGAAAATTTAAAGGCTGGGAATGTGATAGAGTATGTATGTAGCACACACAAGATGTGACCTCCAGATCGACACACACATGCACACACACATGTACACACATACACACAAGTACTTACACACACACACATACAATCACTAAAGTCTTATGAGTAAATTAAAACATTCTGTCTGCTTGGGACTCTTGCTGAGACTGCAGGCAGGGTCAGCGCCCTCTGCTTTAGTTTTGTGGAGGCACACAAGATCCTGAGTGGAAGAACATAATCCGCAACTACAGAGGAAGGACATCAATAATGGCAGAAAAGAAATTGATTTATATCTACCTCAATTACTTATGTGAGACAACGAAGCCACAAAGACTAAGAGCATAGTTGAGAGAAAA
Source organism: Mastomys natalensis (assembly GCA_021653895.1). NCBI lineage: Eukaryota > Metazoa > Chordata > Mammalia > Rodentia > Muridae > Mastomys > Mastomys natalensis. The sequence goes on along the minus strand of JAJTUV010000928.1, from coordinate 1,317,627 downwards.
AAATTCATTTAGAAAACTGCTTGAAAAGAAACCACCATTTCACACTATAAGCTGCCTTCGGAAGTACTGAAATGTGCTATTCAATTATTGACTAAGTTCTGACATCATTGTTTCCAAAAGGACTCAGAGTAAACAGCTAGCCTTTCTTTTGATAATTAGGAGTGAGGTTATATGCATCATAGACAGCAATTTAAATGTAGCTAAGTCTTACATAGCTCTTCTAAACTCAGCTCAGAAAAATCTAGGGAATCATAACAGTGTTCCTAGTAACAGAATACTAGGTCTGTTTAAGAGAAATGGCGTGCACAGTTGTCCCTGTGCATCTGTTTGACTCTTATTGTGCAACGGTCCACATCTCAGTTGGAGTAGTCATCCTAAGCTGTTCTGTTGCCTGATCTATGTAAGCATTGCCTCTAAGTGTGGAATTTAACTTCTCTTCCTTTATGAATATGACCAGGATGAATGTATTAACACATTTTTTTGCATGACTTTAGTGCTAATTTTAGGGTTATGGAATTTGTATTGGCTCGGCCAGTATGGTAATTTGACAATTTCACAAGTTGGGATTGGCTTAATTGCAAACATTTTGGAATTTCTTCTTCATTTCTGAGCACCTCTCGGTAGCAGCTCTGAGCAGGGACCGGTCAGTGTGGTAGGGAGAAAGAACTTAAACGCATAGAACCACCAGTGTGTGCTTGCATCCACATTATGGATGTCTGCTGTATGCCTGGCTCTCCAGACACGTTCCCCACCAGCTGTTCCTAGACGATGGCTAGCTAACAGCTGTGCAGAGTGGCCCAGGTGGTACTGAGGACAAAGGAAATAGTAGTTAAATGAGCAGAACTGGACACAGGCAGACATGAACATACAACTACTTGCATCCAGTATCACGACTTTTGACCACTTAGCAAACTGAATCCTTAAATAATGTGCTCAGATTCCCTTTTCTAATTACTGCAATAATTATTGTCATTAAACTCCTTGCTGAATAAGTGACCATTCAAACATTTCTTTCTTCTCTTACAGGCTTTTTACTATGTCATATACCATGTGCAGTTATGGATGTAGATGACTGATTAGATACAGGGTAAGCAACCACTTGATAAAACTTTTACTTTGTGGTATCTGGTACAAAATCTCACATATGGAAGTAGTCAAAAATGTGTTAGCATTTTTCTCTCCTTGTCATTTCTTTATGTTGGGACCCTTTGAGCTTCTCTTTTCTAGACCATTATAAATAGATAGGCGAATGTAAACTAAACTCATTCCACTGTGTGTGTGTTTTAGAATATCACAGTGTATTCCATTAATATTCACAAGAATTACAAATTAGTAAAAATAACTAACAGTTGGTTAAATTTGGAAACATTTGATTAGAAAATATTATTGATGCCCTTCTTGAATAATAGGCCAGTTTATTATATTTATTTATTTTACAGACACACATACACACACACACACACAGTTAAATGACAGTGTGCAGATCTCTCCTTCTATCTTATGGGTTCCAGGGATTGAACTCAGGTTGTCAGGGTTGGTAGCAAGTGCCTTTACACACTGAGCCACCCACCAATAAGCCAATTTAAAAAAATAAGATAATAAAAAATTGTGTTTAGTTTTGAAATAATTTTCCCAGTGATCTTCAAAACAGAGAAGGCCAATCCTGTGTTTCCTGCCCCTGCTCTTTGCCTTAGCAGACCCTGTTCCATGTTCACTTGAGCTCCTGTGGTACAAATTCACTTTACTCATAAGTCTGTTTTCCTTAGTTTATGATCTGGAGACTGGATTCTTGTTAGTTTTCTTAACTTTTCACAATACCCTGCAAGTTGTAGGTATGAATACAAAATGATGGGACCCAATCAGTTCTTTCCTGTATCTAAGGTACTCTAAGTTCAAGAACTCTGAACCTTGAAGAAACCAAGATCAAATTCCAGTTTTCAAAATGCAACTTTGACGGAGATGAACTGGGTTGATTCCTTTGACAGTTCGTGTCCTGAAGCACAAGGAGCAGGTTTACAGTCAAGCTGTCTCTCTTATTACATGTACTGCAGCTTCGGATTCAGCAAAGATTCTCTGCAAAGCTGGTGAATGGAGGTGGGTGCAAATGGAGATGTCCAGGATTGTAATTTTCTCGAAAGCGCATACAGGGTTTAGAGATGGAAACTGTGTAGGTACAGTTGCCCTGAAGAAATAATGTTTTAAATAGGCTATATTTTAAAAAGGGGTGCGGGAATCTAAAGTGATTGTGTACAGAAAACAGCATTGATGGATTTTCAGAACTTATCCTGTGGATTTCCCTTCTATGAGAACTAAAGATGTCATCTCAGAAGGAGGCCCCTCCTCATTGCATTGTAAATGCATTGGTTAATTTTCATGTGCTTTAAGTAAATCTCACGGGTGCAATGATTGCTGCATCAAAGTCTCACCTTCCAAGTTTAGCATCTCTGGACATTAGTTTTCAGTCATTCATAAATAAAAGAAGCTGCCAAATAAACTTTTAAAATAAAATATGACATGTTTATCTCCCCAGCCTCTTGGAAGTCACAAATGGCTATATTTGTGTAATATTTCCTGTGTATTTTTTGAGAGTCAGAAAATGGTCATAGAGATACATGACAGCATATATATAAGATCAAATGTGGAACTTTTTCTCACATGGTTGGACATATTCTTTCGGCAAAGTCATTACCAGTGGCTTTTGAGATCTTGAAACAATTTTATGGAGTTAAAATACAACCTAAATTCATTTGCATGGAGAGCATATCAAGGGCTCAGATTTTAACAAAAAAATAAGGAGACCAATTGTGACGATTAAAGAAGCGGTAAAGATACATAAAACAAAATGTCATCATCATCGTCATCATCACCACCATCAGTAATGGCAGCAACAGTGAAGAGATACATACATATACATACACGCAGGGAAAAAGAGGAGAAAATAAAAAGAATGCCAAACAGAAGTCAGGCACTATCACTTTAAAATTTGAAGTTAAGGAAGAGAGTCAAGTTTAAATAATCTAAGATGCTATTTTTAAGCTCCCCCAACTCAGGTCTTGAATAGAATGTATTCAAGCCCTGTGACATTATCTCTTCTGTGTACAAAATCCACTCACGATGTCTTGATGGCTGTCACTAAGAGAAGAACTTTGTTTCACAGCCACAGAGTGGGAGGTAGAGAAGGAGGAGGAGGAGGAGGAGAGGAGGAGAGAGGAGGAGAGGAGGAAAGGAGGAGGAGGGGAAGAGGAGGAGGAGGAGGAAGAGGAGGAGGAGGAGGAAGAGGAGGAGGAGGAGGGGGAAGAGGGAGAGCAGAGTCTTCCACAAGACAGGGTAAAATGTTTCTCTGAATCTAACTTTTTCACATTTAGTTCCTGTTCAGTTGCTATTTTACTTTTATGTTCTTGACATTGATGCCTGGGCTGAGTCACAGGGCTGTGGACTTGCTCTCTGCTTGATAGCATCCACACTTGCTGTGCTTGTGGAAGGAGCACCGGAGGGTGAGATGTTCTATCTCCCGCAGCTGCACAAGACAGCACTGGTTTTAAACTATTATTTTGGCCTACCATAGAAATCCATCATAACCCATGTTATGTTATCTCCAACTTCTGGGATCGGGGTGGCTGGAAAACGATTGCCTCCTTTTGTAAGCAGAGAAATCATCAGAAGTAAGCTCTTAAGACTACTTTGGGCAATAGGAAGATTTTTTTCCCCCAAAATCTCAGTTTGAATGAAATTTAAATGAATTTGTAGGAAGCAGATCAAATTTCCTTCATCCTGAGGAAGAAATCCATGCCAGGCACAGTGCGGTTTTCCAGAACTCTTTGCTTCTGAGTTTGAGATGTTTAGCAAATCCAGAGTTTTGAGGGCGAGGGTTTGTGGTAAGTAAATTGAAGTCACTAAACTATTCAGGGGTGAATTCTGAAAAATCTCACTGAGGCATAAATCAACTGGAATGTAATTAAACATCTCTCACGGGATCATCAGGTGGTCGTTAGTTTATTTTATAGAATAAATTATGTGTTGTTGTTTATCTGGGTTTTTTTGTGTATCTGGATTCATGTACTGTAAGTTTCACTACAAAAATTCCAAACATGTGATATAAGGCTCCTCTGCCTTCACTTTGTTTGTAACCTTATCCCCCCATCCCAGAATACTCAACCAAGTCCTCGATTCTAGTCATTCTCTCCACTCCTCCTCACCTACCACTGACAGATTTATTTGTTAAGCACAACTCCTACCAGGTCAGCCCTCTTCGCCAAATCCTTCAACGGCTCCCTCATGTCTACTTTATTCAGTCATTATTACTTACTTTGGCCCTCATGGCTGTCCACACTCCTGCAGACAAACAGGTCTCCTGCTCTTGGTTCAGTTGGTGTTGTTCACTATATTTTCTGCTTTAACACCGTCTCCACAGCCATCTACTTTTGATCAGGCCACTTCAAGGCTTGCCTCCTGGCCCTCTGGTCAGATGCATTCAGTTGTCTCTGTGAGCCCTCATAGTTCCCAGTTAGTACGTAGTAACTTAGCTTAGCAGGCAAATGTTCAACCCTTTTGAGAGACCCTGCAGACAGGACTATGTCTTGCTTATTGTGGAGTCTGGTTTTTAAAGTCTTTATTCCATGCACACACATAATAGAAACACACACACCACACACACACACACACACACACACACACACACACGAAATTAGAAAATGTATTTCAAAGAAGGAATGAAGGGATGGGGTGGTTACTGATTGCGATGTAATTTTTTTCTCACTAGCATAGCATGCATTTGCTGGCTACAGTGTAGGTAGGTGTCAGATTGAATCAATAGTCCAAAGTAGGTAAAATTCCTCTATACAACAGTGACAGAGGAGAACCCTTGGTCTGAGGACCTTTGCTTCTTTTGTGATCCTGGTGGTTTTTCTGGCATGACTATAAGTTAATTTCTTTGACTGACTATAGATCAGTACTGTAATACCTTTACCCATGAGTCATCCTGGATGAAGATTTTATCTCTAAAACCTGGCAGAAGAGAACAATTTCATTTTCTCTTTGGAAAGGAAGGGCATTTATAACCTGTTTCCTTTTCTTTTGTAGGTGTCAAAGGTTGCTTCAATTCCATTTATTTGAGTGAATCTTCTGAGTTCGAAGTGTGTGTAGTTGACTTTAGTTATTTGCACCTAAATCCCTATGCTTACACCAGTAGAGAAATCCAGGTGGCTACTTGGGCCTTCAGATTGGCCCTCGATGACCCATGGTTCCATATGTGTATAGCAACACGGTTGTGACAACAACTATAGCTCTTTATGCTATACATGGGGAAGAAACAGTGCCCCATCATGGTATTAGCAGTGGGCAAAGCAGTGTATTCTCACATTTATCTGGAGCAGAGAGGAGAGACTCTCTTTTCTGTGACTGCTTCTGAGTCCACCTGCATGAGAAACAGACCGAACACCAAAGACACAGCAGGCACACTTGATCCAGAGCAGAGCAACTAGCTTCCTGTTGCACAAGTCCAAGCACACCAGGAGTAGTAAGTACTTGAGGATGATGAAAGTCAGAAACACCAAGAGCTCGGAAGGTGGGTCATGTTCGTCAGAGCAGACAGTGGAGCTGGCCATTGAGAATGGTTTACAGATGGGTTTGGAGAGGAGTCATCATTTATTCTAGACTTCACAGCAGATAAGTAACAGAGCAGGGATTCGAACCCGGGTTCGCCTATCCTGAGGGTGAGGCTGTGTTCATTACATCCCATATTTTATAGGACATGGGCAAAGAGTGGGGTATATGTGGCAGTGTAGCACAGGATCCTGTTCTTTTCTGGGACACAGTGATAGATCAGGACTTAAAAGATTTCAAATTTATTTATTTTTTTAAGTATGTGGAAATACAATGAAACGTACAAGTGAAACTCTGAATGGTGGCTGTTGAGGGCGGGTGAGAGGTGGCGAGAGAGAGGAAATCGGACATTACTGTGCACTGGGTTTTACAGTTCTGCTACACAAAATGAAAAAGTTCTAGAGACCTGCTGTACAATAATGAACTTATAGTGAAAATTCTATTCTGTGTACTTCAAAATATTAAGAGGGTAAATCCCTTATGCTGCTATACAAAAGCATTGTAAAACAAAAACAATAAAGAAAACACTTCAACATAACTTAAGAATGAGTGTTTAAAACTCAACAAAGGCTTAAAGGTTGAAGATGAAATTGGTATTATGGAACAGAAATGTCAGAGTGAGGGGCAGCGTAATGCTAATTGTGAGAGACAACCACCAAAATAGCCAAAAAACAGCCAGACAGAGAACATCATGGCACAAATTGAAAGTGATTTTATGCATGTAACTTTCCTATTGCACTGAATGCACAAATGTAATATTGGGAAATAAATAATAAATCACTTGTGGGTTTTTTAATTGAAAACACATGTCTTACGGACACTGACTTAATGTGACTTGATTATTATGCTGTTACCCAAAGACAGTCGCAGACTTTGGTTAGTGTCTGCAGCTTTGGACAACACAAATGTATGTGCTGTGTATAGACAGCACAGCAGTTGCTGGGGACAGGGGGGCGTGTGCTTGGGAAACAGGCTGCTCAGAGTGAAACTCTGACACGATATACATAGCTGTCTGCTTTAACCATTTTGAAGGCCCCCAAATCTCCTAAAATTATAGTCTAAGGGACACTGCCTGATGTCCCACGTGGTCATGTTCATTTTCTTCTGTTCTTTCTTTCTAGGAAGGATGCCTTTTATACATGATCTAAATATTTATAATATATATTTATAATATTTAAGTACTATTCTAATCAGGGATGGGTACCATTAATCTCTAATCCTCTTTGGTAGTTCTCAAGGTGTGCAATGGACACTTTTGAGCTGTGAATGGACCATTTTCAGCTGTGTGGAAAGGGCCTACCTACAAATACCCACTGACCACTTACTAACACTGTGGAGAACTGAGGCCTTGAATACACGGTGTACAGAGTGTTGCAGGCTTGCTCTCCCTTAAGGGAACATGGTAGAATGCCCCTTCACTTTCATTGCAATGACTAAGGAAGGTTTTAGCCAAAATATCCAGGAATGTGTGAACATGAATCTAATGAGTGCTCCACTCTCCAGAACATAATGTTACTGGCCCCTCCTGCCCCTCCTTTGATAGACTCAGGAGTCCATCATTCCAAAGAAACAGGGATAAGATGGTGTCTGGGATGTAAATGTGGGTGTTGGGTAGGACAGAGAGTGTGAAAGGACAGGGCTTAGAAAGGGATGGCAAAAGGAATACATACATATACATATATATATATGTCATTCAAATACTCAGAAATGGGTTTGAAAGTTACCCTCTATGAGATCTCATAATCGGTTCTGCTGAGATTAAAGACATGCATCATCATGACTGACTATAGTGTTTAGCCAGCTAAGAGATTACTGTCTAGACCAGGTTGGCCTTGAACTCAGAGACATCCATCTGCATCTCTTCCACAAGGGCATGCTGGAATTAAGGTATATGTCAATGTACCAGACGCCATTATTTATTAGGGATCAGTTTTCTGATGCAATTAAGAGGTAAAATCATCACTCAGGTGAGCTGTCTGTGGCACAGTGTGATTCACACGTGCATGCTAAACAGAATTCCAAATGAGTTGAAATTCAGGCCTTAAAAGCAAGACCCACCCAGCTTTTCAGCACCTCAGGGTGTACCCTATCAGTAGTGACAAGTGGCAGTCTGCCCTCTTGGTGACCTCATGTGGTTGACAGGTTTCATACTGCTGGAGGATGAAGACTCAGGTCTGTGCTACTGGGAGAACATCCAGATCTTTTCTCCAAAGTGTCAGAGATATCACGATGGAAAACAAAGGTCAGAAGTACAATTAAGTTCAAGGTCCTTTTCATGATTTCTTTCTCTTTCTTGTGCATGGTTTTGAATGTGGCGGTTACAAATTTCTCAGTGCGACTTGGCTGAAAAGCACTTAAGAATACTCCAGGAGCCTGACTTTCAAAGCTGTGCCATGAAAATGTATAACTCCAAGAAGCTCAGGTCACTTAAAATGGGTGATTGTCTGTTGCCTGATGTCTAGTTATAGGGAATGTCAGATTTATTCAAAATATTTGCTTTGAGGATTGAAGGCCCTGAAGCAGATAAAAACTCCACAGGAAGACCAACAGAGTCAACTAACCTGGACCCCTGGGAGCTCTCAGAGACTAAACCACCAAACAGAGAGCTAGACTAAGGACACCCCTCCCCAAGAACATATGTAGCAGATATGCAGCTCAGTCTCTATCTGGGCCCCCCAATAACTGGAGAAAGGGTCCTTAAAGCTGTAGCCTGACTGTGGAATCCATTCCCCAACAGGGCTGCTTTGTCTGGCCTTAGTGTGAGAGGATCTGCCTAATTCTGAGGGAACTTGGTAGACCAGGATGGGAGGATGCAGGGATGGGGGTGGAGGCAGGGTTGAGGGTGGGGGTACCCTGAAAAGGAGATTGGGTGAGGGACTCTGTGAAGGGGGATCGGGATGTGAGCAGCATCTGGAATGTAAATAAAAATACTTACTTTTTACCAACTTTAAGTCAAAAGAGAGGCTAGAATATCTATAATAACGATAACGAAGCAGCATTGCAATAATTTTAGAAGCTGCTTAAAGATACTTTAAATTTAAAACTAAATGGCCAAGTGGCTCCTTCACACATTAGATAGTAATGAATAGTTTAAGACACAAATCAACCCGAGTGCTGTTGGGATTTATGAGTTGTAGGGGCATTATTCCCTGGGAGGCATTTGAGGAGTCTTGGGGAGCGTTTTTGTTTGTCAAAGTGATGGAAAGGGTCAGAATGGAATTTAGTGGAAGGATACCTGATTCTGAGGCTCTGTTTTATATATAAGCTGGAGGGTTTCTGTTTTCCATAGCACAGCAGCCTCCCCTGTTCAGGAAGGTAACCTGCAAACGAAGGCAGGGCAGTTTTAGCAGTGGGTCATGGGGTGGAGTGCAGGAGCAGGCTGTGTGGGACAGGACTTTTCTAGGAATTTCCCTCCAGTTTAGGAAAAGATCCTGACAAGGCTACCACGATCTTTAACTGGGTTTCCATCATCGGACATATACTGGTGTGTTTAAGGGCTTCCACATTCCCAGGGACACTGCATGTGGGCATACACATATGCAGATAAACACTCCTCTCAGGAACTTCAGTCTAACTCATGCACTAGCCACTGACATATCTTCCCTTACATTTGTTTACACCACTAGTTTTTTCCAGTATCATTCTTTAAATCCAATAAATTACAATGTATGCATTGATCATTAGTTACATGTCTTTTAAAATTTAGCATCAATAAAACAGACTTTTCTAGTATACAGTAAGGTAAACATATACTGATTAAAGCAAATTTAGAAAAGGTTGTTTGTGTAACAAAATATCATATTTTTTTACCCTTTTTGGATTGTTACTATAGATTTAAAGTGTTGAGAAACAAGACTTAAGGACTGAGAATGTTCGGTCATACTCTTTAATTATGTCCTTTAAAAATGAGGCATTTTCCTTTTATCAAAATACATTCTCATAAATAATATTCATTTTTAAGAGGTAGTGTCTTCCTATTGAGTCCAGATTGGTCTGGCATATATTGTGTAGCCCTGGCCCTAAATTCAAGAATTTTGCCTCAGCCTCCCAAGTAGTAAGACTGCAGGTGGGAACTACCATACCAGGCTTTCATAGTATATCCTAAACACTGGTTTTTATAAGAAACACAAATGATTTGAAGATAGAATGGAGTATATCTAGTTATAACCTCTATGCCATTGGATACTGATTTCTCCATGAAGATACTTGCTATGGTGTGAATATGGTTTTATGTGGTTGGATAGGGCTTGGATATGGTGCACTCTCCAAGAGTTGGATGCTTGGTCCTAGTGTAGCAGTTCTGAGTGATGATGCCTTTAAGGGATGGGTCTTACTGAGAGGTTGTGAGGTCATTGAAGACAAAAGCCTAGGATGGTTCCTGCTTGCTTGTCTTTCAGTAGCCCACATTGGCTTTGAACTTCCTGTGTATCCGAGGATGGTTTTGAACTTCTGATCTTCCTGCTTCCACCTTCACCTCCATGGGGCCTCATGCCTTTGAGGTGTGCTTCTAGCCACATCCTAAGACTTTAGGTGGTTTTCATGGGACTCTGGTGAGTTGTTGAAAGAAGATGATTACAGACAACAAGATTGGCCTCTCTCGCCTCTGTTCTTGTTCTACTGCAGGACCTAAACCTGGGGCCTCACCAGAGCTGAGCATATACTGCTCATCATCTTGAGCTTCTAACATGGAGATAAACTTCCATTCTTTATAAAGTACCCTAAAGTAGAAATTTCTGGTTTCTTTGGAGACTCAGGTTATAATGATATTTTGCTGGGGCAGACAGGTGAAAGGATATTTTGCTATAGCAGACACATGAAAGGACGCATGATGTTCAGAAAGAATATTTATATGACCCCACAGACAGTGGGACCTTGAGCTTTTGTTCGCCTTGCTCCACCTCGCTTGTCTTCACTGAGAGCACTGTGGATGTATTGGCTCACCTTACATTGCATTGCTGATCTTCGGTTGTAGTGACTTCATAGAGAGAAACTCACCAAAGAACTCCTGAGATTCCTGCAGCTTCTTGCTCATTGTACAGGCTCACATGGTTGATGAGCCTCATGGTTTTGTCTGGATTGAACTGCTGTTGCTGCTTCCTGTGTGGTGTCTGCCTGGTGGACTGGACTGAGAACTGGAATCGCCCCAAAGAACTATTTCTAAACAGGTCCATTTCCCCCATATCCTAATAACCATTCTTTTCCACTGCCTTAGCTGGGTGGTGGGCTAGAGCAGAGGTTGAACCCTTATTAAAGTAGGTTGTGAAAAATATATGCCTATAGTACCCAGCCTGAGTTATTTTGTGAAAACAACAAAAGACAGAAAAAAAAAAAAAACTAACACAGGATGATCTCATTTTTGGAGAACTTCTTTGTAACAGGGCAAACTCTCTGACTACAACTGAAGCCATGTATACACCATCTCAGTAAGAATAGAATATGCCATAAACAATAATAAATCCTTTGAATGAGCACTTTAGACTATTTATTCAATAGATAGTTGTCAAGTCAATACACTGTCAATGTATTGCACAGGAATACAATGTGCAAAGTATTGCTCTGAGCACTGTAACAGAACAGTGAAATTCTTTTCTTGTTGGAAGTGATCCTTAACTAGCATAATATAAACATGAAAGCAAGACTGATATCCATGCATTAAGAAGGACCAAGATGGGGAGATGGTATTGAATCCCACACCAATTAGATGACTGCAGCATAGCATTGTGGGATACACTCACTGGATCCTCCCACTTGACAACTGAATTTCTGTAGCAAAACAATTTTACTGTTCTTTGGTTTGTATAGTTTTTCTAAAAATGTATTATCATGTTGATATTTTGCATTTTCTCTTTAGTCCTGTTGAAAACTTTATCCCCAATATAAGTAGCAGAGTTGAAGAATTTTCTTTTAACTTTTCATACCAAGATCTCATATCTCTTATATAACTTACATTGTCCTTAAATCACCTTTGAGTTATTCTTTCCTGTTATCTATGCCATTAATACTATTGGTAAATGGTTACTGAAGCTCCTTAATCATAATTTAAAGAAGTACAGCTACTCATTTATTAATAGTCTCCATTAAGACATTTCAAATTATCTTAAAAGGTTTTTTAAGGTGTTGAGAGCTACTCAATAGAGAGTTCAAAACTATTCTAAAAGAATCACTGTCACAAGACTGTGGTGACACATCTTATTATTAATCCCACGTTGTGGGTGTTTCTTACAGATCCAGTTATTAGTGTTAGATGAGATTCACCCATTGTGTTCTTTAGTTAGTCATTCCCAAAGATCTGAAATAAGAACACACTGCTACAGATTATTCTCAAAAATCTCAGGTGACTCCACTAGCCTTTCTTGGCTCAGTGAATAGAAATTCAATAACAAGAAAGGCCAATTCTTTACAAGTTTGTTTTGAGGTTCCAGTTAACAACTGCCATTTAAAAGAATTCACTCAGAACCACTTTAAGATTGGGAGAATTTGTGAGTCACCCAAGAAAAAGTGAGTTATGCCACAATTAGCTCTTTTCCTGGTTAGGAGTTTTGAGTTATGCTATAATTCTTTTGAGACAAATTATCCATGTTTGGCAATTCTCAATTAAGAGAACATTCAACTGATTAGGATTTCCTCATGTCACAATATAGTAAGCAACCCTCATTTTAAAAGGACATTTCCTGCTCAGGTGTCTTAATCTATTCAATTATATAAATGATTGTGTTTGCATGAATCTTGAGAGAAATGGCTCAGTAGTTAAGTACAATTGCTTAGCACCCATGTCACAAGCCTCTGTTCTACCATAATTCCAGTTCTGAGGGTCCAACATTCTCCTCTGGAGTCCACATCCACTCACACACATGCACATGTACTCATACTCACACACATGCACAAGTACACAAGTAAACAAACAAAAACCCAACCAACCAACTAACCAACCAAATAAATAAATGATATTTTTCAATGGATAAAGACTAGTGCTGACATTCTGGAGACCTGGCACTGGCTCTTAATGATTTCTATAATCAAGAGGGATAAACACATTGGAGAAGACTTTTTTATGAAGTCATTCAAAACTATTATTCTCTTCTATTGCTAGAGTTAAGCACTAATAACCATTCCTGGACACACAGTAGATACTCAGCAAAAATTCACTGAGGATATGACTCAGTCTCTAATGCTCTTATTGGGCAAGCATGAAGACCTGAGTTTCATTCTAAACATCCACGCAAAAGATGAGCAATGGTGTTGGACCAAGGTGGGGAAGTATGGATAGAAAGGTCCCTGGGGATTGTTGTCCAGCTGAATTAGTAAGCTCCAGGTTCAGTGAGAAACCCCGACTCAAAAAATAAGGTGAAGATTGACAGAGGGAGATATCTAGTGTCAATCTTTGGCCTCTACATGCACATGTATATGCCAACATGTATATACACACATACTGGGTGAATAAATGAATAAAGAATAACATGTCTCAACAATAGGGAAGGCAGAAGGATGCTGCTGTGTGGGCTATAGAGGAGCCTGCAGTGATGTTTTCCCAACTTGTTGTGACCCACAAACTATGGTGGCCTTCGGCACTTGGGGACTCCATTGCCTCTGGTTTCAATTGAGGACTATAATAATTAGCAGGATCTACCACATTGCCAAGAGAATAAGTAAAGCTTTACATATTAAAGTACTTAGCCCACAGAACAATATCCATAAATACCAGCTAATTTTAGAGTTACAATTTACAATTATCACTGCATAATTATGCAATTATAATTGTGCTAATAATGAAGTAAGGTCCTAGACTTTCCTTTAAGAATGTTTTAATTTATTATTTGTGTGTATGTGTGTGGGTGTGTGCGCGCACATGAGGAGGTGAGAGAATAGCCTTCTGGAGTCATTTCTCCTTTAACCGTGTGTTGAGATCACACACTCCTCCAGTTTGAGCATCTTGTACTTGCTGAGTCTTCCTGTCAGAGACTCTAGACTCTCCATAAAACCATTGAAATCAAGTACTTCAAGGCCTGTCTGTAGGTTTTATAAAGGACCTTTCTAAAACTGCCTTGGTGTTAAGATGGGAAGTTAGGGTGAGATGTTGAAATCTTTCTGTAATATACTCAAAAGTAACTGACCAATTATCTGTTAACTACTTTTAATATTAAGTAGAAGTAATATTAAATTCTCTGTAAAAGATGTGAGAGATGGGATGTTTTTTTCTTTACCTTTAGTCTCTCTCTCTCTCTCTTTCTCTCTCTCTTTCTCTCTCTCTTTCTCTCTCTCTTTCTCTCCCTCCCCCCTTCTCTCTCTCCCCCCCTCTCTTTCATCTTCTGTCTCCTACAGCCCACAGCTTGGTGTGCAGTATTGCTCAATAAATGTAACTTGCTCCTCTTTGAAAATATAGTAGAAGATCCTGTGTCTTTTAAAGTGAAAATTATTTTAAAGAGAGTATGTTTCATGTTTTTTTTTTAAAACCAAGAATTGTTCCAAAACCAGAAGATTTAGGATATAAATGAATGAGCGAGAAGAACAGGAATGGAGTGAGAGCAGAGGAAAAAGAGGTGCGTGGATTAGCAGCCCACAGAATGGTCGGAATGCTCTACTTGCCCAACGCCTTGAGACCTCTTGAGAGAAAAGCCACCAGAACTGCAGTGAGGAGAAGGGCAGTAGTGGCAAATCTCTCAGCCTCTCCCAGGAGTGAGCTAGGGCCAGCCACAGTTGTCTTCCCATGGCAGATGGCCAGCTGCAGATGGGATGTGGTAGGTGTGTCACGGCCTGGAATGCAGGTGAGCCTTCTTCTGGCTGCCTGTTCCTCATAGGTTCTGTGACCTGTAGAGCCTCTGCCAGTGTGAGGACAGGGGAGTCACACTGGCGTATGACTTCTAGCTCTGTATTATAGTGATAGGTGTGATAGGGGTAAGCAGGAGGAGAGCCAGGCCAGGCCTGTATCTGCTGAACCTAGTGGAGAAGACACTGAACACCACCGTAGAGACCCTGCTGACAAGAGCAGGGGTCACCTCCGCATGGTTGGTGGAATTACTACGTTGGACTCCCTTGTATTCTTCTGATGGCTCACTGCTGTGGCCAGCTGTGTCTGAGAAATACTGCCACAAATTCATGACCACTGCACTTGGTGGCTTCTCATATTGTCCCATGTCCAGCACTCAACCTGACTCAGTTCTTCAGCCCAAAGCTAAAAGGCATTGAATGGGAAATTCAGTTTTTATGTCTTTAGGGTAAAGTTTACACAAAGGACTCCCTTTGTGAGTGAGAAAGGATGCCAAACAGCTAGGTCTGAACTCTTTCACTTCCTTACAATGAGCCACTCACCTGCTCTTTGGTATGTTTTTGTTTGCTTGCTTTCTAAATGGGAAAGTAGGCACAGTGATGTGGAATGCCTTTGTTTTAAAGCTTTATCCAGTGTAAGGGGCTGTTTGAATCAGTGAATTTGATTTCATGCCCCTTGAAATAAATTTCATCTTTAAATGATAAGCTATCTTTGCAGAATATCGTCTGTAATTCCTTCCTACCAAATCTTGAATATAAAAGTTCAAATTTGGACACCCATTCTAATTTTCTGCTCATCATATTTTACAGCTGTTATCCCAGAACTCAGGATGCTGAGGCAGGAGGACTGCCCATAAGTACAAAGCCAACCTGGGCAACAAAATAAATATCTGTATCTCAAATGAATAAGAAACAGAATAATTCTATACACATTTCATCAAACACAGTTTATGGTAGTCACCCTACCTCATACTCCTCA
The DNA here is from genome assembly GCA_021653895.1 of Mastomys natalensis. Classification (NCBI taxonomy): domain Eukaryota; kingdom Metazoa; phylum Chordata; class Mammalia; order Rodentia; family Muridae; genus Mastomys; species Mastomys natalensis. Next base: position 1,302,284 of record JAJTUV010000928.1, on the reverse strand, counting down.
GCTTGCCAAGGTGGCTACTACTAATGTTTTCTGGTTTAGTGTAGTAATTTCAAGTTCTCTATTGTGATATTGCTTTGCTTAATAAAATATATATCTCTAGTGGATACTGAACATTAAAAAAAAAATCTAATCTCTCTCTCTCTTTCTCTTATCTATCTACCTCAACATCCAGCTATACCACTCTTGGGCATATATACCCAAAGGACACTTCATCCTATTACAGAGCTGTTAAAGCCTACATGAAATGTTAAGGCCTAGGTAACAGTTACCTGACTAGCCCGGAAACTTTCTCATATGTCCTGCTGCTACTAGGAAACTTTGTAGTGCCAAGATTGATTACATATTCTGTTTTGTTCCGTGTCCCTGGAAACCAATCATGATAGAAGTCAGTAGAAATGTTTTGTATAGGTACTCACAATAAGCTTGGACCTGAACCAACCACCCAGCAGCACTTCCTGCACCTGTGTATAAGCTTTTGCGTTATAAGCTGCCCCTGGGGTGGATCCCAACACAAGAGAGACAAACTATTTGGAATAGGACTTCCATTTTGAGTAGTGGTCTTATAAGTTTAAGTTCCCAAGACCCCCTCCCCCCTCAGGAACTGACATCCTACTTGGGAGAAAGAGACATGGGTAACCGACATCCTGGGTGGCAAGTTGGGACATGACTGTTAGACAAGTCCCCGCCACAGCTGAATCCCCAGCCAATGGGAGCAGGTAAATGTACAACAAAGACACATTCCCAAGGAAAACCCCCAATCTCTAAATCCTGATTGGTGAAATAACTTGGCACAGGTGTTTGTTTATTTTGGGCTTAACTCGGGTCATGGTTCAGTTCCTGAATCCGAACCATGGCCTTGGTAGACCAGTCCTGGGGCATATGCTCAATAAACTATCCCTGTCTGACTGTGGTCAGTGTTTGTGTGGTTTGTGAGGCGATTCCTGAACCCCAACAAGAGACACTTGCTTAACCATGTTCATTGCTGCTCTGTTCATAATAGCCAGAAATCAGAAACAACCTGGATGTCTCTCCACAGAAGGATGGATTTTTACACAGTTCAATAGTACTCAGCTGTTAAAGAACACAAAATCATGAGATTATCAGATAAATGGTTGGACCTAGGGAAAAAAATCCTAAATTAGGTAATCATGATCCAGGAAGACAAAAGTGGTATGAATTTGCTTATATGTGGATGTCAGCTGTTAAGTAGATGGTAACCAAGCTACAATCCATAGATCCACAGAGTTTAGAGAGTAAGGAACTAGGTGAGAGACAGATAGAACTCCCTAAGTAAGGGAAATAGATGAGATACTTATGGATGGCCTGGTGGGGGGGAATGTGATTAGAACAGAAGGATCAAGTGGGGGAGGGGGAGGGAAGAGGGGGATGAGGGAGGTAATATGGAAAGAGACAGCTAAAATTAAGAGCCATTTGAGGGTAGGATAAAACTTAGTAAAATAGAAGCTTCATAAAATATATTCATATGTGAAGGTGAACTAATTGAAATAGCCAAATAACAGGCAGACAGAACCTTAACTAGATATCTCTTGTCACCTAATGAAGCTTCCAGTACTGGGGTTGGGTTACATCTTATTGAGTTTGTGCCCTAAGGGATCCCATGGACTCCCACAAGCATCCTAGGCTGTTGCCTATACTAGGTCTCTTTTCACACATTGATGGTGAGGTCCCATAGCTAAAGACAACATCTATACAACTCATTGAACACAGAGAAGTCAAGCTCGTGCCTTCCTAAGAGCCTTCATCCTTCTGTGCAAGCATCTGTGGTACAGGAAGTTGTTCTGCATGCTACCAAAGGAGAAGCACAAACAACACTCCAGCCACAAAACCTCCTTGATATACAGTGCAATCCTGCCTATAAGACATGCTATGGCAATGGTGGCACAAAGCTTGTGGGCACAACCAACCAATGTCTGATTTGACTGAATGCCCACTCCACAAGATGGAATCCATATCTGATACTGCTTGGGTGACCAAGAACCTGAGACTAGAAATCCCAGAGACCTAGGGTAAAGCTAAACACTACTTTTTTTTTTTTTTTTAAATAACCATAAAATGACTTCTAATGATATTCTCCTATAGTCATAGACCAGTACCCTATTCTACCATCATCAGCAAATCTTCTTCCAGAAGTAGAAGGGATCAAATATAGAGTCCCATAGTCAGACATTATACTGAGAATGAGAGACCTTGGAACATTTGGCCCTAAAAGGCATGTCTCCAACAAACTCCCCCTCTCAGGACTCAGGGAGCTCTGCTGAAAGAAAGAGTGTAGGAGTCAGTGGAGGTGGAGGTGGAGGTGGAGGACATCAAGAAAACAAGGCCTTCTAAAGCAACAGAATCTATACACATATGAATTGACAGAGACTGTGGCAGCATGCACAGAGGCTGTGCCAGTTGGGATTCTGGAGATGAAAGAAGTGAACACTAACCCAGAAGCTTTCTCCAATTGATAACCACCTGCAGATTAAGATTTAGTTTTCTCCAAAGGAGTCTCATAGGGGAAATAACTATTCTTAAGGGTGGGCTACATGCCCAGAAGTAGGTAGCCAACAGAAATGAACTCAATGACATCTTTGGAGGTTCCTTGTCTCGTAATATTGTGTTTAGTGGTTTTTGATTCCTGAGTGTACCAACTAGTAGGTCTCTGTGTCTGCTTCTTGTGCCTTTCTTAGGCTCCTTTCTTTCTGTTTCATTTTTTGTTCTACTCTGATGTGTTAGTTTTGTTTTATCTTTTTAAAATTTCATTTCTGTTTTCCAATGAGACACAGAAAGGGGTGGATCCAGGTGGGAGGAGACAGAAGGAACTGGAAGGAGAAATCGAAATCAAATACATGATGTGAGAAAAAGGCTGTTTTCAATAAAAGGAAAAAAATAGGAATCTTTAAGAAATTTTATTATACATGCTAATTTTCAAATTTTACCCAGCCGTTCAAGACAGGAAATCTTTCATGACTTTATTATCGTGAAATGAAATGGCTTTAAGGGGCAACTTTGATAAAATCACAGAAAAGCAAGTACACTGTTTTACATGTGAATAAACTGATGTAAATAATTTATAGCTCTGATAACTCTGCTGAGAATTCAGGTCCCATCCCACACCAGACATTCCTGAAAAATTATTTGGAAAACCACTTAGTTAAATAAGAAGATTTGTTCTATTTTTCCCCTAAGTTAGAGTCATCCTTGTTTATGTGTGTGACATAAGAGATTATAGATTTACTCTAATTCAAAGCTGAGAATTTAGGAAATTTTAATCAAATTGTCTTATGAATTTAAATATTAACCAAGTTTTTTTTTAATCATATTTGTTCTTTACCTTTGTCTCTATTTCTTAAATTTCAAACTATGATCGTATTATAGTGTTTTATGATAAACCTCATTTTAAATAAATATAAAAGAGTAACTTTATGAGGCAATGCCGTTTTTCTCTTATTATGAGAGGAATACATATTCTGGCAGGGAAAAATGCAAAGAAGAAAATGAAAGTCATCAGCAATGTGTGCGAACGTTGGCATGTTTTTATAAATGTATGTGAGATCTTTTCAAATGTGTAATTTTGTATTCAGTCTCTTTTTGTTTAATAGACTACAAACATTTATGAACCTGCCTCTGTCAGCTCTCCTCACAGGAAATAACCAGCTCCCTCCAGAGAAAACGAAAGCAACTGGTGGGAGATGCAGATCTGATTCTGATTTCCCACAGTTGTGATTCTATTTCCTTCTTGGGAAACAGCTTACGAGTGTCCTTGGTCATCACCTTCCTCTTCATCAAAGGACACAAGGTCAGGTGACATCATGTGTACCTCCTGCCAGGGCAGCAGAATATTGAGAAACACTATAGAAATGCTATAAATTAAATACTTTCAACGTTTAATTACATGTTTTCATATCAAGTTAGCAGCTTTAATTCAGGGGTATTGAAGTAGTTTAATACCCAAAATGAAACAAGCTAAATGTATTATAAAATAATTGTAATATCTGAAAATTAACCAAAAGGAGTAATTTTTGTGTAGATATAAGAGAAATAGTACCTATATGCACTTTGTCTTTGAGCATTAAAATCCATAAATAAATTTGTATTCCGTGGTGGTTTGAATGCAAATGGCTCCATTAGGCTTATGGGGAGTGGCACCATTAGGAGGTGTGGCCTTGCTGGAGTGGGTGTGGCTTTGTTGGAGGAAGTGTGTCACGAGGGGTTGGCTTTGAGGTCTCAGAAGCTCTAAGTAGGCCTATTGGCTCACAGTCTCATCCTACTGTCAGGGGATCCAAAGGCAAAACTCTGGGCTCCTTCTTCAGCACCATGTCTGCTTGGGCACTGCCATGCTTCCCATCATGATGATAATGGACTAAACCTCTGAGCTGGAAGCCAGCCCCAAGTTTTCCTTTATAAGAGTTGGCGTGATCATGGTATCTCTTCACAACAATATAAACCCTAAATAAAACATATTCCATTATGGCTAAGACCTTATATTCTAGCATTCTGCTACAGGGGTTTGAATTCTGACTTCCAAGCTGGAGACTATGAGTGAATTATTTGTTCTTTGTGGGTCTCAATTTCTTCATATTAAATAGCAGTGACTACCTCATAGGGATTTTGTGGGGGTTAAATGAGCCAATCATTACAAAACACGTGAGGCAGTATATAGCACCTATGGATGTCAAACATGCTACCTATGATTATTATTATCATTATTATGGGCTGTACTATGTGTGCACTGTGATTGAGACACACCAGCAGTTCACAAAAACTAACAAAAGGCCCAGAGCCAGGTTTGGATTGTCTTACGACAAAATATGCTGGGCTCTATGCACCACTCAGATCTCATGATTTATAGTCAGTGTGACAATTTCTTCTTAGAGGTAAAATGGGAACACTGAGTGAATGACCAGTTAGGCCCTTTGGAAGATTCAAGTAGGGTCAGAACTCCAAAGGGAAATAAATGTTTTCTAGAAGAAGTGGCTGGAGAAAGGGGGACTCAAAGTTCAACTTCATTTATAGTGGACTTACTAGAAACAAGACAAACTCCTGGGCACATTTATTTCATGTATGTTTTGTTCAGACAGTAAGAGTGACCTAATCTTCTTCCATACATGTAGTCACATTAGGTAGTTTGAGCATCTTTTCCAAAGCTCACAAAAGAAACAGATTTAAACTCAGGTCTGATGTCAAAGCTGACAGTTGGTTTCTCTGTTAAGTTTCCTCTGTAATGTGTAGGGAAAGGGGTAGAGAAGGAGGCTATGAACCCAGAGCTCTGGGTAAAACAGTATGGTTGGGTTGCAATTCATTTTCCAACTTCTAGTGCTTATAGTTGATTATTTATAAGTGTTCCAGGTACCTATTACCCAGAGTTCCTTGCCTAAGTGTGATACAGATCAAGAATCCAGCATCCTGTGACAGACATTAAGCCTCAATCATCTTCAGTTGTTGTGACAGCAGTTGTTAGGGACAGTGGCATAGGCTGCCTTTCCCTTCGGACTTTGCTTCATAATTGTAGTGATTGCCTCCCTGCCTCTAGGTTACTTAAGATTAATAAACCGTCCTGGAGTCCCAAAGCAATTTGATTTGCTGGTTAGGACGAAAACAAGATTTTGTTGATTGTGCTAACCCTGACATCCTAGTTTGGCAACACAAAATACTGTTTAAAATGAGATCCATGTATATAGGAGAATAAGAACCACATGCATTTTTAAAACCAACCCCCTTTTAATTATTTTTGAAAGCTCCAGTTGAACGAACTAGAGACGAGCATGGAAGAAATGAATCTCTATGAGAGGGAAAAGCAATGCTGTAGAGCCCGCCACCACAGTACATCTTTTAGATCTTCCAAAATGTGAAGAGGAGGAAAACAGTAAGAGGAAATAACCCTTCATTTTGTTTATTAATGAAGTCACAAGAGATAAGCTCTGCCCATTGTGGGTAGGAGGTTGAATTTAATATCATTGAACAAATAAGCCATTTTAGTTCAATGACTCATAAAACAGCTTCAGTCAAAACAAACCCAATTTACTCCTCTGTCCATTTACATGCCACTGTTTCCAGAAACCCAAAGAGGCCATTATGTCAGAAATTCTCCAAGTGGGTTTGAGTTTTGCTTAAGATGAGATACAATGAGAATTTTCATTTTTCTGTGCCTGTGCTATGAGCAGGCGAGATAGGTGTGGTGTCAAGGAGCCACTTTTGCATTAAGTAGAGCCCCTGACATGGCAGGGGGTGAAGTCTATCTGAAAAGGAGTGTCTAGGTAGCTTCTATCTAGGGGACAATTGATTGCTGGTGATACTCACTTTGTGGGTATAAAATCAATGGTTTTCTAGTGCTTTCCTAACTTATGAACTGATAGTAGCCATCGAATCAAATAAGCACTGATTTTGTGATATGTGCTGTGACAGATGGCTCACAGGTATCTGAAAGTCTCAATTAGAAGAAACTTTATATGTGTGGTGTGTGGACTGTATGCTCACAATTATGTGGATGTGTGTCCTCATGTGTGCACATGAGGAGGCTACAGAATGACTTTGAGTGTCTTCAATCACTCTTGGCCTTATTGCTTTGGGACAGAGTCTCTTGGCTTGCTGTTATTTGGCTATGCTGGCTGGCTAGCAAGCTCTCAGGATTTATCGCCTCCCCCAGTGCCAGAGCATATAGCCATGCCTGGATTTTTATGTGGGCATGGGACATTCAAACTCAGAACCTCATGCTTACAGAGCAAGTGCTGACACCTACTGAGCCACCTCTCCAGGCCCCAGTGGAAGCTCTTAAAGAGGCTTCTCATCTGTGCCATGGCTCCTTATGTCCAACACTCTTCCAAAGACTCTCTTTCGAACTCAACTGCTCCCACCCGAGCTCATCATCTCTCCCCAGCTTTTCTTAATGATGTTTTCATCTCCAGTATTTCAAGATGGTGAGACCACCCATCGCTGGCACACCAACTGTCCTCAGGTTGCATTTCTGCCTCCACACACCACCTCCCATTTTTGCTTTGATTTCTTCTGCATCATACTCTGCCACCTGCTTCGGTTCCTCTTCACTCACTGTCTCTCCTACACACATATGTCAGTTATTTTCAGAGACTCTCTTGTGATCATGCTTAGCCTTTTTCTTGAGATTCTCTAGCATTCTCTTGGCTTAATGGATCAAGTTCAAATTCCTTTTCTTGATGTTCCAAGGTGCCCACTTTCTCTCTGGTCAACATGTTTTCTTTGCTCATTTTTAGCCTCTGCTCTTACATAGCGACCTCGGTGTCTGTGTGTCATATCAATCTTATTTGTGGTCATTTCTTAACCAGTTAACCCTCGACCATAGAGCAAGTTCTAGAGCTTGGCATGAGTCTACATTGTTTCCCTCTCTTGTTTAGGACACTTTATTTTTATGCCAATTTTTTAGAATAAGGTTATTAGGTTACCTATTTATTTATATGTCCCTTCATGTAATGTGTATGTGCCCTTGTGATAAGATGGTTAGCTCTTTGAGCATAAACGTTATGGCTCAGGTTCTTCTCCAGCTTTCTGAAGAACCTATTATATAAAGGTTACCTCAGGCCTATGGGTGTTGCTGTGGCCTTCTCAGCATAGAGTGGGTGCTCTGTGTGTTAAGTGAGTGGATGATAACTATGAGGAAATATTGGGCTCCAAGATCCAATTTTCTATTTTCTTTCACTCAGATAGAAAATGAACTCCTTTAATGAAGTCGGCTGGGCTAACAAGAGGCAATGGTGCCTTCAGTCCTAGCTTAAGAAGGTGAAAGCCATTTCGTTTTAAAGACGGGTTTTCTCTGACAGCTAGGTATCTGGAATGACGTTTCCTGACGTCTCTGCTCCATCTTACTTGAACAAGGACTTTCAATAACGCTTGACATCTGCTCCATCTTACTTGAACAAAGATTTTCAATAACACTTTCATTTAGCCAGGTTCAGCTGTGGCAACTCTTTCCTGGCGTTATGTCCTGAGGCATATTTTATAATGGCAATAAAAGTTGGCTCTCAGCAAGAAGCTCTTCTTTGCTTCTCTGTCACTTCAGTTCCTGCTCTCTGGTTAGTCCTCAGCTCTTGTTGATGTCCCAAGACAAGAGTTCTTCACTTTAGTCTGTAACACTTCAGAATCACATACAATACATATGTGCCTTATACTATATATACTTATTATTACATGCACACGTATACATGGGGATCATAAATGTCAACATCTATTTGTAGTTGTCTCTGCAAACTGCCCAAGGGTAGTACTTATGTCTCATTCATCTTTGCACCCTGTTACATTGCCTACCATAGGAGCTGTTCCATCGATGTCTACCGACAGAACTGTGATGGGGAAGGAATGAGATGTTCAGGAACCTGTCAGCTCTGGCTTCCACCATGAAGTGGCACTTTGGTGGCTAACCATTCTCCTGGTCTGGTACTTCCGCAGCTGAAGAGCTGGAGAGTGTGTGGCCAGAAGGCCCGAGTGCCCATCCTGGAGCACCAGCCAGCTGAGCCAGGAAGTACCACAACCACAACCAGAACCCTGCCTTTCTTCTGGAGGAAGGTCAATATTGACCTTTGAAATTGTGGGGTGTTAACTTGGCACTCCCGAGAGTGAGAAGCCTCAAAGAATCCCAGCTCAGGCCTCCCTTCTCTGCTGGGGCAGCAGCAAGCTGGAACGGGGTGATACTGATTTCAGACTGACATTTTAGGTTGGGGGACTTTACATGTGTGTGGCTCTCCTAGGTGACATTAAAGGGTACAAGATTACCACAACATTATCAACATTTGCTGGGAATTCTTTCTTAGACATTGGGCTTTGCATAAACTGCCTTTCTGTCTTTACAAGGGGTGGTAGGGACACCACTTAAGACCAGATGGTTTCTAACATGGTTGGTGGCCTTTGCCTAACAGTCCTTCAGTAGGTGAATGAGAGAGTGGTTCCAGGGTGTTAAACAGCAGGTTTTTTTTTTTTTTTTTTTTTTTTTTAAAGCATTTGAATATCTGGGTCATTTTTAAGTAAAATGGTTAATATATACATACGTATATATTGACTCTCCTTCGGAAATAATAAAGCATCTACCTTTGTAACTCTAATAAAATGACCTCATGACAGTCCAGCTGAAATGGGCCAGCCTGGAGAAGAAGCAAATCCAGAGGAAGAGAATTTAAGATCAAGATTAGCAAATTAACGGGCAGGAAAAGCCAAACAACCAATTAACCTACTGCTGCTGAGCCGGGGCTGGTTTGGAGCATCGGGCTGTCTGGTGTCTGAACCCTGTGCTCTGCTCGGAAGCTCCTCAGAAGCAGAAGCAGAGTTCCCTAATACTTCCCAGTCCCTGGGAGTGCTTTGTTTGCATGCCGCTTTCTCTACTGAGCGGCTGTGGAAATCACATTGTGTTGTTCTGAGATGGTTGCCACGGGAACATCTCAACCTAGTCATTATCTGCTCAGGGTACTGATTATATTAAATCAGGAGACCAGGCTGTGGAAGGGATGCAGCGGGAGCCAGGAGCTGCCTCCTCTTCCAAGACTGTGTGATTCCTGGGCCACTGTCCCCTCTTGGTTGGTGTCTTTGAACACACATTTTTCTCAACACTGTCTCTCCTGTTTTTCCTTCAGCGGAGCTACTAAATGAAATCCATCCACAAGAAGTCAGCTTTGGATAGTAGAGTTGTTACATTTCCTCTGCTCCTGCCTTCCTATGAGTCTCTGTTTTAGCTATTCCCTGGGCATAAAAATAATTGTCTCTCTTTTCTCTCTCTCTGCTCTCTCCTCCATGCTTACGTGTAATGTTCCCTTTGTCCCACACAACGGTGCTAGAAACGCCATCTCCTGTTACTTTCTAAGAGAAAGTTCTAGAAACTCATACAGATGTTTCTCTTCTACTTGTGAACATGGAAACAAGGAAAAACAACAACAACAACAAAAAACTGGCTTCTAACAAATACTTTTGTCCCAAGTATTTCAACTGATCTGGATGATCTCTTATGAGGAAGAGTTTGAGATTCTTATTCCAGGACTTTTATACTCTATTGTTGCCATTATTATTGTTGTAGCTATTGGTTTGCTTCTCCTAGATCGAATTAGTTTTTAAGCTTAAATTTATAAATGATTTACTAAAAAAATAAAAAAAAATAAAATAAATGATTTACTTTTTAGGGCTTATATCAGATTCTATCTGAGGAAGAGAAAGCAAAACTGCAACAATGTGAGTAAAATCGTTGTGTGTCTTTGTCCTTGAATGAGATGAACACAGAGTAAGGGCTGAGGAGAGGGTAAGTTAACTATGGAGTTACTGAGTTTCTGAGTTTAGGACCTTTGTAGTTTACTTAGTGACATAACTTATGCATCTAAACAAACTGAGTCCATTTATAAAACCACATACAGTGAAGGGATTGGGACTGTCTCCATATGTTATATGAAAGGAAACAACTGAAAGAATTATCCAGAGAAGTCCTGCAGAGAATGGAAAAGTAATTTCAGGCCAATATTTTTATTGGATGAGTGGATAGCTCTGAGTAACAGGTAGAAAATGGAGGTGAAGATCATTCAGAGCCTGAAGAGACCTGAGGAGACCAGGCAGGGCCCAGGCACCAGGAGGCTCCTTAAGGGACCACCTCTAGAGGGTGGGATGGTGGCAGCCACTTGCAGGTGATTTTTCAAATAAATATGACCAGTGCATATAAATGATGGCTACATGTAATCTATGTACACATTTGCAGATCTTTTCAGATTTAAAAAGAATAGCAAATGATTATTTTAAAAATCCAGCTGCCGGGCAGTGGTGGTGCACACCTTTAATCCCAGCCCTTGGGAGGCAGAGGCAGGTGGATTTCTCAGTTAGAGGCCAGCCTGGTCTACAGAGTGAGTTCCAGGATAGCCAGGACTACACAGAGAAACCCTGTCTCGACCCTCCCCCCCCCACCACAAAAATCCAGCTGTTTTTCACATGCAGATACCTATGACATAGACAATTAACTCATCTGTACTCCACTACAAAGACCATCACAATTAGCATTGGATTGAATTAGAACCTTGGCCATATAAAGACCTACCTCCCAGTTTCCTCATTTGTTCATGGATTATACTAGAAATCATGAAATAACATCTATTGTTGAGAAGAGGCTTTTGGGTAATGTTCTCCCTGTGACTCTGCTGGAGAGCTCTGGTGTAGACAAATAATGTCCTGCTTTGTGAAGCCTTGTGCTAGTGTCCCGGACATTTCTATAGTCAGAAAATTGCCAGTGGTGTAGCTTCCACGGGGAACTAGCACAGCATACATGGGGTGGTAAGGAGAGGTCAGAGGTACCACCAGAACTCCCACAGAACACAGGCTGCATTCAGTGTCACATTGGCCATGAGGTGGCACAGTGCTGAGTTTTAAAAAGTAGTCTTAGTGGATATCTGTTTCTAGTATTTAAAAGCTATTCTGTGTCTGCATCCTTGGAAGAGCTGAAAACAACACACCGGACACTAGTAGGAGAAACATGTCCATCGTCTCCTGGCCTTTCAAAGATCTAAGGATCAAGAAAGAGCAAAGTCTAAATTTTCCTAGTCATTTCCAGGGGTCGAGGCAAATGAAATTTCCTCCTGGGTGGTGCTTGCTGATGTCAAAGGAAAGGAATACTCTGTGGATACTATCCAGCACTTTGAAATTTATAGACCAGAAGTGATATGAGAACCAAACAGCAGAAACCTTGGGGCGAGTTGTGAAATTTTTATTGGTGCCTCCTTCTGTCCACCACAAGTCCAAGGTGAAGGGTCACCATGATAGAAGATAGGAAATCTGGAGAAACGACTGGCTTGGATTTCCTCAGGAATGTAAGATCAAGTAGCAATGGAGGAGAAATAGGGGGTGTGCTGCCAGCATCACCACAGAGGAGGAAGCAGTAGACAGATGGGAGGATTCCCCTTTAATGAAGGGTCACCAGGAATGTAAGGAGAGACCCTAGGGTTTTCAGGAGACCGAGAAGAGAGTTAATAATGGGACTGTCTGAGGGCAGATGTCTGTGAATTTACCTGTTAAGTTTTAAAAACTAAATACCACCTCCTCTCTCCTCTAGCTCAGCCCTGGCTGCGGCTGAAGAGATTGTGCTAGAAGATAAAACGAGCGCCTCGTTTAAAGGTCACAGTTGTGAAAGGTTGTGTTTTCCTTTCTTTTCTTTCTTTCTTTTTGTGACAGGGTCTCTCCACATAGCTATCCTGGAACTCACTACATAAATCAGGCTGGCTTCGAACTCACAGATCCTCCTGCCTCTGTCTACCTAGTCCTGGCATTAAAGGTCTGCCTCACCATTCCAACCAGGCTTAGAACTTGTTTTCAGAGTTGATGTGAGAGATCAGAGTTACTTCCTGCATGAGGAGCTTGGGAGGCCAAGTTTTAAGTTCCAGTTGTGGGGACAGAGGTAGAGGAAGGAAGGCCGACCTTGCAAGGTTTGAAGTTCATAGAGAAGTGAGCTTTTCCCCCAAAGAAAACATTTGTTCCTTTCCAGGTACACGTGGTTACTCACTGTTAAGTAGACGGAAGTCAATGAATGGGTAGGAGCCGCGGCGTTCGGCAGGAACCCCCGTCTGACCCCTTAGTCGTACATCTCCTGGAAAACAGAAACCCAAACGCATGTTTGAAGACAGTGCCAAGTATATTCACTTTTTTTTCAGCAAATCCTCTTAACCATTATGTTGGTGGAACCAACCCAGGATGTTAGGAGAAAACCTGAAGAAGTGCTGTGGAACCGTGCCTAATTAATGCCGAGTGCAACAAATCTGCCGAGACTAAACTGAATTGTATTTACCTGCAGAAAATGTGGTTCATTTACACATGGAATACTACTGGCTATTAAAAACAAGGATATTGTGAATTTGCAGGCAAATGGATGGAACTAGAAAATATTATCTAAGTGAGGTAACCCAGACCTAAAAGAACATGCATGTATGTACTCACTGGTAAAAAGAACAGAATACACATGATATACTCCACAGACCCAAAGAAGTTAAACAAGAAGGAAAGCCCAAGCAAAGATGCTTGAATCACATTTAGACGGGGAGACAAGATAGTCATGGGAGGCAGAGGGAAGGAGGGAGCTAGGTGGGAGAGGAGAGGGCAATGGGGAGGCAGGATCAGGTGTGGGGAGACAGAGGGAGAGGCCCAGAGGGCCAGGAGAATGAATGGAAATCTTAAGCTGCTGAGGATGTGGGGATGGTGGGTGGGGAATCTCTAGGAAGTTCCAGAGACCTGGGGTTGGGAGGCGCCTAGGAGTCAATGCCGTGACCTTAGTGGTGACTCACAACATTGGGGACATGAGACCTGAAGAGGCCACTTCCTATATCCACCCAGTGGAGGGATAAGGGCACCAACTCCTCTACAAAACATTCAACCCAGAATTTGTCCTGTCTAAAAGAAATGAGGACAAAGATGGAGAAGAGACTAAAGAAATGGCCAACCAATAACCAGCCCAACTTGAGACCCATTTCCATGGACAAGCACTAATCCCTGACACTATTAATGATACTCTGTTATGCTTGCAGACAGGAACCTAGCATAACTGTCCTCTGAAAGGCTCTACCCAGCAGTTGACTGAAACAGATGCAGATATCCACAACCAGACATTGGACGGAGGTTGGGGACCCTTATGGAAGAGTTGGGGGGAAGAACTGCAAGCCCTGATGGGGAGGGGAACTCCACAAGAAGACCAACAGAGTCAACTAAACTTGGACCCCTCGGCGTTCTTAAAGACTGAGTCACCAACCAAAAAGCATATACGGGCTAGAAAGAGGTCCCAGGCACATATGTAGCAGAGTTGCAGCTCAGTCCCCATGGCTGCCTTATCTGGCCTCAGTGAGAACGGAAGTACCTAATATGGCAGAGACGTGATGTGGCAGGATAGGGGGGATACCCAGGGGTCTCACCCTCTCAGAGGAGAAGGGGAAGGAGGGAGGGATTGTGTGAGGGGGGCCAGAGGGAGAGCAGCATTCAGGATGTAAATAAATAAATAATAAAAATTTCAACAGATTATGAAGTTTCCACCCCCCTTTTATACTCCGTGGGGCTATGGGGATGGAGTAGCCAACCCTGGGAGGGTGGATGGTGTTCTAGGGATTGTAGTTCCTCCCTTAGCAGAGGTAATGGCCCTGAGTGTTGTTTTCTGGTGATGTCCACTCTCTCTGCCTCTAGGTTGTCTCTGATGAACATTAAACCCTGTCTGCTGAGTCTCATGTATTTCAGGCTCCTAGCTACTCTTGTTCTCGGGATAGTCTATTGTGATTCCAATACTAACCTCTTCCCGGTTTCTTCCAGTGGCTGCTTCATTCCTTCATGCCCCTCTTTGGTGTGTATGCCTTGCCTTTCCAACCCAGAGAGGACAGCAAGTAGGGGGACATAGTGGACTTGAGAATAGAGCAGACCTTGGAGAGACCTAGTTTGAACATTTGCTTCCTGTGTTATCTTGAGAAGCATATTTCTCTCTACTTCAGGTGTCCCAGCAAATGAAAAGGACTTGTTTCAAAGTGCCTGGGTCTGAACATCAAAAGTAACACTGGCCACTTGGCAGTGGTTGTTAGCCTGCCTTCTAGATTCCTGCAAAGCAGGAACACACACCATGTGATCTGCATCTCTCCATTGCGCTTTGGGTACCGTTTGGTACTTGGTAGACACTAAGCAATTGGTCCATCAATTATTACATATCATGTTGACTCCAAGGAGATGCAGAAATCTATGAGCTGGTATGTGTTTCTGGAAGAACTGTGTCAGGGAACATTCTAGAAGCATCAATTTCAGGAACAACTGGACACCTTATGTAAGCCATTTTCCCCCAGACCTACTAGCAAGGAGCCTCAGCCTGGGAGCAGAGAGGAGAGACAGTCCTCTTTACTCTCTAATCTTTGGGGTTAGCCAGACCCACGGAGGATTCCATTCGCTGCCTTTCTTGCCATCGACAAAGTGAAGGTTCTCTTACAGGCCAGGCAGGAGCCCTTAGAACAGTCTCTACTTTACATTAGTGTCCTAGGTGTAATCTGATATTCATTGTGTTTCTGAAGGGGGAGATGTTTACAACTTAGGGACTAAAGACTAAAAAGAGATAAGTTAATTTTTAAACCAGGAAATGGAAAGTCAGAGGACATAGGAGGAGATGAAAAGTTAACTTAAAAATGTGGGTGTTATCTGCCCAGGGCAGTGGTGCATGCTGTCCTGGTACCCAGGAGGCTAGAGCAAGGAGAATCATGACTTACAAACTAGCCTGGGCTATGTAGCAATGTCCCTGTAATAAAACACACAAATACACAGACACACACACAGGAAGAGAGAGGAAAGAGAGAGGTAGGAGAGAGAGAGAGAGAGAGAGAGAGAGAGAGAGAGAGAGAGAGAGAGAGAGGAAAGAGAGAGAAAACAGCTGAACAAAAGCCACTCAGCCACACAGAAGTAAAAGGTTTTTTCCTCCTTGTATTATCTTGAACACCTACATATGTAAGACTTCAGGTTTCACAACCTGTTTTCAAAGACCACTGCAGTGGATTCATCGCATGTGACTTTCACTGGACGTTTGCCATAGCCTGGTGAGGAGAAATACTATTATACTCTTTATTTTCTAACTGAAAACTACAGTGTCACTGGGAAGAGAGGCAGAGAGACCACTACTGTTCACACTGGATCCTCTGCTAAGGGTTAAGGCCCCTAACAAGCTCCCAAGAAGAACACGCTGGTTTTCCTCACGTTCTCAGTGCTTTTCGCTTGCAATGGGCAGAGCTCTGTCAGGTCTAGGTTCTCAGATTTCATATGCACAGCTTTCTCTTCAACACCACACCTAACGGTGTATAGACTTGGTTTTCAAAATGAAACAAAAAGGGAATCTTAGACCCCCACACTGTGGGATTTGGACTTGTAGTAGCCACTAGGGAAAATATAGCACATGCTTCACAAACTCATTCAGAGCTAATGTAAATGAATGTATTGTAGCTTATAATTCTGCATGACTGACATGTGCTTTAAAAATCTAGATCACAACCAATCAAAATGCAGAGAACGAATGATCATGTGATGACCAACCCAACTGATACATCTACAACACAACTCCTGCACTTAGCAGGGCTTAGGGGTCATAGCAGAAGGGGCAAAAGGTCATGAAAGCTAGAGGGACAAGCGTTTGCCATGAGATTTTGTCTCTTAGAAATGCCAGAGAAGCCACTCCCAGGAAGTCTCCTCAACTGGCTGCCTACACAAGCTCTGAACAAAGATGAAACCAATAGACATGCCAACATGGAAGGGAGAAGTCTTACCAGAACTCAACACTCGACAAAGAACACTACATGCATCTAAGGAATGCTGAGAGCAGAAGAAATAATGTTCCCCAGGGAGGGGCCCCTGGGATGGTTTTCCAATACCAAGAAATAAGATTATACATACAAGGAAAATTGTGTGGATCAAGCAGGTTGTATTTCTGTATTTAGGAGTATGTGTGTGTGTGTGTGTGTGTGTGTGTGCATGTGTATGTGTGTATATATGTATGTGTGTATGTGTGTATAAAATAATACTTAACCATGAACCAAGCCATGAATATGAGATAGAGCAAGGCAAGGTGCATGGGAAGAGTTGGAGGGAGGAAATAGTATAATTATATTTTAATCTCAAAAAATATTTTAAAAATTTATGCATAGGTGTGCTGGCTAGTCTTATGTCAACTTGACACATAAACTATTGTTTCCTGTGAAATGAGGGAACCTCAATTGGAAAAATGCTTCCATAAGACCCAGCAGTAAGACATTTTCTTAATTGGTGATTGTGGGGAAAGGCTTAGCCCATTTGGGGTGGTGCTATTCCTAAGCTGGTAGTCCTGGGTTCTATAAGAAAGCAGGCTGAGCAAGCCATGCAGAGCAAGCCAGTAAGCAGCATCCCTCCATTGTCTCCTCATCAGCTCCTGCTTCCAGGTCCCAGCTCTGTTTGAGCTTCTGTCCTGACTGTCTTCAGTGTTGAATAGCAAAAGTCAAATAAACCGTCTTCTCCCCAACTTGTTGTTTGGTCATAGTGTTTCATCACAGCAATAGTGACACCAACTAAGACACGAGGTACGAAGCTGTCTGGGTCTGTGGCTTTGTCCTGCCTTGGGCTTTTCTCAGAGGCTTGCTAATTGAATTGACTTCTCTCTTAGTATCTTCTTTTAGTACTCAAGGAATTCCTTCTGAACTTGTAGGTATGAGAGTACCTACCATTCTCTCAGAAAGTATCTGTTTGATATTGACGCTTAAAACCTTGCACAGAGTTCATTTCTGTTGCCCATCTAAGAATGAGAAGCATGGGTACCTTGCATGGAAGGCCTTAGATGTAAGGAAACTGGAGAGAGCATAACATAGGAGAGCAGCAGAGAGAAACAGCACATCAGTAAGGATTCCCTTACTGACAAGACCAGTATTTGTCATAATGAAAACCATTAGATAAGTCTATAATGGCTTTGAAGTTCATATTTATAACATCTAACTTACACAGTTATGGCAACTTTGCCCCCTTTACAAGATTTATTGTGAGGACATTGTGATAAGTGAAAATAATATTTTCACTAATGATTTTATTCATGATTATTATTTTTTTATTATTATAACTATTCACTAACTATATTATTAATAATTTATTGTGTTATTATTATTCACTAATATTGATTGGCTACTTAGACTGTGTTGAGAGTTTATATGCATTTGTCATTATCAATTTAACAACTTGAAGTAGGTATTATTTATTACTATTGTCATTAGAACATTTTGTGGCAGAGGAAGTGAAGGTCAATGGAAATTCAATGTACCCAAACTTATACAGTTTATTAAGAACTTGTGCTTAAACTCAGAGCTGCTCCAAGTCCATGTTCTTGACATCTTTCTCATATTGTCTGCATTGAGAACTGTACAAACTGTTGAAGACTAGCTTTTTCTTGCCTGCTCTGATTTCTATATGACAATAAATCAGATACATGCCTATTATAATTCCTGCAGACTGAATACTGGTGAATCATGAATCTATCACCCTGACAAATCCAGGATCCAGTCAAATAGATGTTTATTCAAAGAGCACTTCAGTAAGACTGACTATAGTAATAAGATACCAACTCCTGTAGCAACAGGTTATCTGTTCAAGTCTGAAATGGAAAACTACTACTAGAAATATTATTCACCAGAATTGATGGAGTTTGTAACTAACTTATCTGAGTTCTCAGTTGAGCAGAATTTTCATGAAAAAACCCCCCACCTTTGGGGGAAAAGAGTCAACAGCGAACAAGTTGCTAGTGTAGACACCTAAATAAAAAACAGTATAGACTCCAAGTACTGGATACGGAGCATGACCTGGCTATCTTCTGTGACCAGGCAAGGATTCCAGTGGAGGGACTGAGACACCAACCCAGCCACAAAACCTTCCACCTACAATTGTTCTGCCTTCAAGACGGGCACAGAACTTGTGGGAGTGGCCAATCAATGGCTGGTCCAACTTGAGACCATGCCATGAGAGGAAGCCTATGCCTGACACTGCCTGGAGGGCCAGGAACCAGAGCCTGGGTAGCCCAGAGACCTAGGTAGAACCAAACATGACTGGAGTGGGGAAGGCAATGAAATGATTTCTAATGATGTTCTGCTACACTTGTAGATAGGAGCCTAGATGGACATCACCAGAGGCTTCACCCAGCAACTGAAAGAAGCAGATGCAGAGACCCACAGCCAAACTTTAGGCAGAGCTTGGGGAATCCTGGAAAGTGGGGTAGGAAGGATTATAGAAGCCAGAGGGGTCAAGGACACCACAAGAACACAGCCCACAGAATCAACTAAGCAGGGCTCATAGGGGCTCACAGAGACTGAAGCAACAATCAGGGAGCCTGCATGGGTCTGACCTAAGTCCTCTGCATATGTGCTATGGTTGTGTAGCTTGGTTTGTGGAACCCATAACAGTGTAAGCAGGGCCTCTGACTCTTGCTGCTTTTGGGACCCTTTTTATCTTACTGAGTTGTCTTACTCAGCTTGATCTGAGGGTTTGTGCCTAGTCTTGTTGTAACTTTTTCTGCTATGTTTGTTGATATCCTTGAAGCCTATTTTTTTTCTGAAGGAAAAAAAATGGAGATGGAGTAGATCTGGGGGAAAAGGGGGAGTCAGGAGGGAAGGACTGGGAGAAGAGGAGGGAGGGGAAACTGCAGTCCAGATGAAATTTATGAGAGGGAAAACCAAAACAGAATAGACAACATCAACTCGAGTGATGGCCAGGTTGACCACATGCCCAGCAGTTCCAGCTTCAGGGCTTACCTTAGTGAAGCTACAGCTATAGTCTGAGAAACTGATGTCTCTTAAACCTCTGGATAGCCCTCAGGGGTAGTTAATGTTTAAAAATTTTTTTTAATGTTTAAAATATTTAAAAAATAGTTTTTAAAGAGGATAAAACCATGTTAAAAGCACAAATATGGCAAGAGGAAACATGTATCTTAGAAAGTTTTCGACATGAATCCAAATGAAAGCAAACCAGACATGTTCTACCATGGGCTTTCTTTCTGTTGGAGGAAGACGGACATCTATATATATATATATATGTACATCTTTCACTATTCCTGGTTCCCTGAGTCCCTCTGATATTGACTGATACGATGGTGGGAAGAGAAATAACTTCGTAAGGTTGTCCTTGGGAGAGCTGAGGCCACAGGGCTTCTGCCCTTAGGACAGAACAAGTGCTGCCCTTGTATTTCACTAGCCCCTGGTCTGGACAACCATCTGCTTACCTAGGGCTTTATATCCAAGCTAAACAATTATTTTGACTATTCATTAAACCCTTGTTTAACATCAGCAGCTTTTTTTTTTTTTTCCTGGCAAAGGAAAGGTGCGGTGGGAGCCGGGAGGAAGCGTTGACGGCTGAGCCGTGTCCTCGGTCTGTTCTTATTGTGTTCCAAAAGGAAGCAAACAGCAAGGGAATTCTTATTTTGAATGGACTGCTGCTCTTTTGCTCCTTCGGAGCTGAAAGCATAACATGTCGTCCTTGGTCCTGAAGGCTGCAGACGCAGGCAGAGCCCAAGCTGAGTCATTCATTCCGGGAGCCAAGACCCAGAGACAGTCCCTGGCCCTCCAGGGGACATAGCTCCGGATGGACCTCTTGCCCACTTGGCCTCTCGTGTGGTGTCTGTTTAATAAAAGCCTGCGCTAGGGAGCAGACGTTGATGTGGCCTCTTATGTAACTGGCAGAGAGGGTGGAGACTCTGACAGTGGTGACAGCTTACAGTGGCTGAAACATGGGCCATATGACAAGAACCAGACTCCAGCCCCCTCAAGTGGTTCCAAGGTCATTTTGGGGTGAGCAGAAGGCCTGAAAAAGGGAGAGGGCAATAGCTGCTGTGTTCCTGTTGCGTCTGAGGAGAAGGAAGATGGTGATCATGATCTTTCTATATACAGGTTTCAGGGACTATGGGATGAGATCTCATGGAGGGGTATCAGTAATAATCTGAAGAAGATAGCAATGGCATCAAAAGAAAATGAAACTCTGGAGCAAGCAGAACATGGTGGACAAGATGACACTCTGCTAGACAGCTATTCCCTCAAGCTCCCTGTGCAGCTTACCAAGTCATACCACTGCTGTTTCGTGTAAAAAGAAGACAGAGAGAACCAGGTCCCCACATCTCAGATATGGCCTCTCATCATGATACACTGGGCTCCAATGCATGGGTGTTCACTAAAGGTTTCAGTCAATGGAGGTTTGACCATGCTCTGATAAATATATGGGCAATACAAATTATACCTGGTATACTTTAAAAAACTTTGGGGGAAGGTGGACTAGAGGGTAATGGGAACTGAGTATGATTGGGGTGCATTGTATGAAATTCCCAACTAATCAATAACATATATTATGTTGGGGGAAAATAGAGTGAGTTCTCCTTGGATACTTAACTAGCTTAACAGGTATACAATTTAGTCATCTGTAGACTTATGAGATACTGTAAACAGCCTGTACTTAACTCAGAAATCATTGTCTGAGTAGTGTTGTCTTACATGAGAGAACCCAGTCAGCTGACTAGACCCAACTTTTCCTGAGAGAATTTCAGTTTTCCACTCTTCTCTGGGATTAGGGTCTCACTATTAGCTCAGTTTGGTCTGGAACTCGTGCATGAGGGCCTCAAGCTTAGGATGTTCCTGCCTTATCCTCCCGACTGCTGGGGTCATGGGCATGTACCATTGTATTCAGCTTCAAGTTTCTTGACTGAGGCGGGCTCTGTCTGACCACAGAAGACTGTCTATCAGAGCAGCTAAGTAGAACAATCTAGGTTTTTGATTGGTTTGTTTCAGTAGCCTTGCATTTCTGAGTCATTGTTGAAAATCATTTACGTAGCAAAGAGAAACTGACAGTTGTCCAGAAAGCAGGCTTTTGACAGAAGCAAAATAATTTCTTTGCATGCATAAAAGAAAGAATAGTATTACTAAACAATACACTCTGCAACCTTAGCTTAGGGCTATTAAATGCCTGGTGACAAATGATATTTTGGGACTTGAATGCTAGTCTCCAGAGCAGGTAAGGTGGGTTCTCACCCACACTAGTAGCAACAGGAGTTGTCCTCATTTTTCAGCTTGCTCGTGTTTCAGAGGAAAATATGAGAAAAAAAAAGTTTCAATTCCTGAGAATGCAGGAGCCTAATTTTAAAGAGCTCAAAAGAACACAGGGAACAGGTCTGCTCACAGGGGCCGCGAAAGGGAATAGTCTGAGGTCACGTCTCAGGGACCAAGCCACCTGGATCTGCCCTAAGTAAGAAACTGCACAAGGCAGTGTTGTAAACTGTGTGCTGTTTCCAGGACGATGTTTTACTTCCAGCATCTCTCCAAAGCCAAGCTTGCTACTTTATGTAGATATCTATATACAAAGTGCTCAGCACAGTGTCTCGTATGTAATAAGCACCCCAAACGTTAGTTTTTGGGGGAGGGGTTA
This sequence comes from Mastomys natalensis, assembly GCA_021653895.1. NCBI lineage: Eukaryota > Metazoa > Chordata > Mammalia > Rodentia > Muridae > Mastomys > Mastomys natalensis. The sequence continues at coordinate 1,280,390 of JAJTUV010000928.1, read as the reverse complement.
CTATTCTGATATTCTGAGGTCCCTCCTCCTCCCCTGTGACTTAGGATTCCCTAAACATCAATAGCTGTCTGGACAACTTGACATGTCTGAGGTTCTATAACAAACTCCCAGGAGCTGGTAGGTGACTGAGTTATATTATACCAGGCAGCCCTAAGACCATGGTGTCACTACTCTCAATGAAGATTACCCAGAATGCTATGCTGAGTAACATCTGGGCTTGATCTGTCTGATCCCTATTGTTTCCTTGTGTGCTGGACATACCTAAGTTAGGAGAGATAATCATGAAAACTGTGCCCTAAGGAAAGCAGACCGTGGGCCCTAGCGTTTTTTCACGGGCAGTGGTGGAAGTCCACAGCTTGTGTCCCATGGCCCTTGGCCCAGGAGTCCTGAGCTCCAACTAGTGTGAGTTACATTACCTTGGAATCTGCAGCTAAGCACTGCTTTTAAGGTTTGAGCCTCAGATAGCCAGTTCGAAAGCAGGCTCAGAGGAGATTCTAGTCTAATTTGGTTCATTTCAACAAATGATCATTAAAAATTAAATATTAAACCAAATGTTTGAAAGTAGGAGGGAAAGTGGAGACACAAAGCTATGTAAGTTTGCTTCTTGGCTCTCAGATTATTGACAGTCCAGAAGAGAATCAGGCCAAGGAGAAGATACAACATCAATCAGAGAGTCTCACAATTATCCCAGATAATTTGGGCTCAGGTTCCTTTCTCAGTAGCATTGGAAGACTTTATGAAATTATATAGAATACATCTCACAAATACTCCAGTTCAAAACAGTTCTCCACCATTTTTCATCCAAATTAAAAGAGAAAAGTCATGTGACATTGTTGATATTTAATTAAACACAAATTTTGTATTTAAAAGGGAAACAACCGTTGGAAGTATAATTTGAATCTTATACCAGGTTTCCGGAAAGCAAGATTTCTGTGGATACAGATAAACAATTTAAATCAGAAACGTTACTTTCAGAAATGATCATGGTAGCTTTCTGGAAAAAAAAATATACTACTGGAGAAGACAGACATAGGGGAGGAGAGAGACAAAAGAGACCAAGGAAGAGGATACTGAGAAAGTCAGTAAGCAAATTAGGAAGAACAGGCTCCAGGGTAATGTCTCCTCTCTCTCTCCTCTCTCTCTCTCTCTCTCTCTCTCTCCTCTCTCTCTTCACACACACACACACACACACACACACACACCACCCAATATGTCTGTAATGCATAATTAAATGGTGTGCCAATCACAGAAAAAGAGAATTCTCAAAAAGCAGATAGTTCTTGCCCTTCATTTTGTAAATCTCGTTTGATGTAAGTGACGTTGATGCTAGCTGATAGCTGTGCTAAATGGACATAGAGGTAAGGAACCCTCTACGTAGTCTCCACCACCATCTTCTCTCACCTGGAGAAGGGTATGGTGTTGTTAGAGAGCCCAAGACCAGTTTAGAGATGGCAGTAGATAAACAGACACAATGCCATGAGGAACCGCTTGGGAGGTCAAAGGGAAATGTTGAAGATAATTCTGGAGTTTTGGCTTGCACAGTGGATGACTGTGTTATCACAGAAACCGACAATTCTCTACAGGGACCTAGTTTCACTCACTTGACTGGCTGCTCTGGACACAGCACCATGATTTCAGAGGAGAACATGCAGTAGTGTGGGTTCAGAGAAGATGTTTCAGATGGAGAGATAATTTGATAAATCAAAGAGAGCTATGGAATAATTAAAGCAAGATCTTTGAGAAAAACCCATAGAGTCAACAGAATAATTAAAAATCACAAAATGATATTAAGTAAATGCAAAAAGAGAAAGTTACAGGTCTACACAAAGTTGTTCTCAGAGGGAATGAAGAGGAAGAGGAGAAGGAGGAAGAAGAGGAAGAGGAGGAGGAGCAGGAGGGGCCGAGCACTCAGCTTTAGGTAACTCAGTAGCATTGTAGCACAAGGGGCGAGTAAGCAGGAGGAAGCCACTGTGACGGGGCAGAGAATAGACTTCCATCATAGGAGACAGTGTAGCAAGATGAAAGGAGTTGGACCGGAAATGACTTGGTGGGAGGTGAGGGAGGACCTGGGCTCAGATTCTGGGAACCCGTGAAGAGTGGGTCTGTATAGCATATACATCTAGTCTCAGTGTGTTTACCATGAGAAGCCAGGCATTCATAGAATTCCCAGGCACTCCTAGGCTAGCTAGCCTGGTGTACACAGAAGAGAACAAGAAACTGTCTCAGATGAGGTAGAGGAAAGGGCTGACAGCTGAGGCTGTCTTCTGAGTGTGTGCGAACATACATGGCGCACACATGACTTTAAAACAGGTAGAAATTATTTGCGAAAAGGTTATAATGAAACTGGTTGCTTTGTTTACTATTTTAAAAATACATATATTTAAACTAAAAGAGCCAGTGGGATAAAGTCCATCTGCTTCTGTGGACATCACATCAAATGGGAGACCTGGGAGGACTGTGCTCAAGGGGGTGATGTGTACATCTCCAGTGATAAGTGGGTTACCACTTTACATTTTTAAAAATTAAAATTTAATGACATAATGACTTTTCCCCTCACCCCTCCCATGCAACCCTTCTTTACTCCTTCTTAAATTCATGGCTTCTTTTTAAAAAGTTTTTATTGTTTGCTTTTTACATTAAGAATTTTTATTTCTATGTTTATGTATGTGTACATGTGTGTGTGTGTACGTGTGTGTGTGTGTGTGAGACAGCAAGTCTGGGGAGGTCAGACAACAACTTTGGGGCTTTCTTTTCCTTCCACTGTGTGAGTCCATGGGACCAAGTACAGATTGCCAGTGCCTTCATCTGATGAACCATCTCACTGGTCCTGAAGCTGAATGATGATAACTTTTAATGAGCAGTGGTTCATCTCTACACAGCATTTGCTTATAATCTATCCGACTGTGACAATTCAGATGATGAGCATTTTAGCAAAAAAAAAAAAAAAAAAAATCATGCTGGCCTTAAGAACAATGTTAATCTCTATGAATAATAAAAATATAATTTGAAAATTGCTCTAAGATAGAAAAGTCCAGGTCATAATCATGTCTTTGAAATTTTGCAAAAGATAGTAATAATTTGTCTAATTACTTCCAGAACTTAGATGTACACCAAGAAAAACATAGCCAAATGGAAATCTCTGTCCAGAAGAGTGTTTGATGGGAGGCAAGGATTAATATTGTTAGTAAAAGAGAACTCAAACCAGTATCACAAACTGCGTTAAAGAAAAGCATTTCATGCATTGTTTTTTGTGTGTGCTTCTGGACTTCCTGGTTCTGGCCAGGAACAAGGTCAAACTTGCCAAAATACTTCAAGAAAAAGATGTTGATGATCATGGATCGGAAATACTGTTGGTCCCATGAGATGGCCGCTTCTTAGGAGACTGCCACCGAGTGTACCACCATGAGAAGGAACATCAGGTCACCACATTCCGCCTTGGCGCCCACTCAGCACCAGGGAGCATCTGAGGCTCAGCATTCCAGACCTCTGTGGCACTCGGGGTTCTTTGAAGCTCCAAGTGTTGTTCATTTGTTTTGTTTGTTTTTCAGAAAGGAAACAGATGGAAAAAGCCGGACTTGGTAGGGAAGTGGTGGACTCCATCCTATTATAATCACGTTATAGAACAGCATGTTGTTATTAAACACAGTAACTGATATTTCCATAGTAACAGCTATTGCTGAGTGAGCCTTCAGCTGTGAGCTGGTTAGTGCTTGAAGTGTTTTCCATGAATGAGCTCATGTAATTCCGTAATGACTCCCTTAGATAAGCTCTAATATCAGTGCCATGCCGTGAGAGACAGGGATGGGAAATTTTTTTGCTCATGGGTAGGAAGCATAAAGCCAGATGTGAAACCAAAGGGACTGGCCCAGCAGTCTGTGACTGTAGCTAATGGGAACATTCCCTGTTCAGAGATGCCTTCACCTGAAGTGATAGCTGAGATTCACTGTTACAGAAAGTTGAGATAATTTAGTATGCAAAACTTTATCTCAAAGGAAATAGCTTAGCTGGCCTGAAAAGGCTGCTCATTAGCTGTGACCTTATGCTTCTGGGCTTCATTAATTTCATGTTTTGTTCAGTAGGAACAATAAGCTTTGCTTTATACCTCATAGGAGGTAGAAGTCAAACAAACTCACGTGGATTAAGTGCTTTTCCAAGGATTTTGCAATAAAGCTTCATAATTAGGAACATGCTTATAGTATTGCCAGGTAAATGTCAAACATATTAACATATACATTCCACTGAATCTTGTACTTTGTATATGAAGTAAATAATATTATTGATATTATCATAAAAACCCAGGACAGTGCTTTAAAGTCAAGAACATTATTCTTTGATATACAATTAAATGGTTTATGAATTAGAAGTTCATATAATCAAATGTGTTGGAGAAACATGGAGCTTACCTTGTTTTCAATTGTAGGATTTCTTAGACTTTTAGTATATTAATGTACAGTACATATCCAACGGTGTGAGAGCAAACAGCATTTCCAAAACATGTTTTTCTATGAAACATATTTTCTAAGTATATTTGGAGATGACTGTTTAGAGAATACAGCAGCTACTGAAATAGAAAAACACGCCTGCCCTTAAGGGGCTGAGATGGCAGGAGTGTAGAGGGGAGAGTGAAAATAAACAACACTCAGCAAGTAAATGGCCTTCTATGGGGAAGTCATGCAATGCAAGAGGACAGTGGGGGAGGGTGAGCCCGGGCATGGTGGACTCCAAGGTGCCTGTGAGGTGTCCAGCTGCAGTTAGAATTGGGTGGGGTCTAAGAAGATCAACCTAAGGGGACTTGAAGCACAGACTTGAATGAAGCCTGTGAGGGTCACTGAAACTCTGGGACATGCATATCACCTGTAGAGAATGGTGCAAGACTAAGGGAACACACCTAGCAAGCTGTAAACATAGCAATCTGGTCAGCGAGCTAGAGCAGGGAGAGAGGAGGAAGATAGATCAACAGGAGGGCGTAGAGCAGAGAGAGTGGGGTGGGGATAAACAGAGCATATGGGCCGAGAAAAGTGAGGAATAAGGAGGTGCAGGGTCTAAAGATATTCATTCATTCATTCATTCATTCATTCATTCATCATTCATTCATGACCTAGTTTGTTTTTCAGTTGCTGTGATAAAACACTGACCCAAAACAACTTGAGAGAGGAAAGGGCTTGTTTTGCCTACAGTCCCTCATAGGGAGAAGCTAAGGCAGGAACTCAAGGCAGAAATTCGAGGCGGGAACTGGAGCAGAGACCACTAAGGCACACTGCCCCGGCTCGATTCTAGGCTCACACTCAGCTACCTTTCTTCTAGCGTGCAGGCCCACCTGTCCAGGCATGGCACTGCCCGCAGCGGGGTTGGGTCCTCCTTAATCATTTAGCAATCAAGAAAATGACCATAGACCTGTCCACAGGACAACTTGATCTGGATAATTCTTTTTTTGAAAGAATTATCTTCCCAGGTGTATCAAGTTAACACCAAAACTAACTAGGACACCTCTAAAACTTCATGTTGAAGCCTAACGTGCATTGTGATGGTATGGGGCTTTTGAGAAGAATTAATCACTGGAGGCGGTGCTCTAGCAAAGTAACCTTGTAAAAGAGGTGGAGAGCAGCTACCTGGCCCCTTTCATATATATGAGACTAGTGTGGAAGGTGCCATCTGAGGAGACGAGAGGCCTCGCCAGACACCGTCTGCGGGTGCGTTGACTGTGTACCTTCAGCCTCTAGTACTTTGGGCAATCCATTTCCAGTGTTTCCATTGTTGCTCAATATAATGGTTTGAAGATGAAAACTGTCCCCCTGGGGTCATGTGTTTGACCATTTGGTCCCCAGCTGTTGGTATTATTTGGGAAGGTTGTGGAACCTTTAAGAGGCGGAGCCTTGCTAGAGGAAGTAGATTTTTGAGGGTTTGTAGCACCGCTCCCCTTTCTTTCCTGACTGCAGCCAACCTACTGTTCCTCTGGCCGTGCTTTCTCTTCTATGATGTAATGTTTCCCCTGGGACTGAAAACCAGAATAAAACTTTTCTTCATTCACTTGCTTCTTGTTAGGTACTTTGTCACACGATCAGAAAGCGATTAAGAGGCCCAATTACAGTCTGAATGGACGAAGCCTGCCGGATAAAGAGAGGCGAGGAGTAGCAGATAGTTGGGAATTCACAGTGGTGACGTAGGAAGACATAGAAGGATTTTGAGAAAGTGTGACATGAACTGACTAAAGCTTTTAGAGAATCCGGCTGAGGGGAAGGGTTATCAGGGAGCTCTTTACAACTTGGAGATCTCCAGAGGGACACATTACTTTTCTTCTTACTCAGACATTGCTCTGAATTTCTTATGCCATTGTGTAGGCAGCCGTGGTTATGACCAGCACCTGACAATGTAAGCAGCTGGCTTCCAGAGTGGCCAGCTCAGGAACTGGTAAACTGTAGGCAGCCGTGGTTATGACCAGCACCTGACAATGTAAGCAGCTGGCCAGCAAACAAGTCCTTTGAGCATGCGTCGGCCTCGTGCCCCTTCTGAGCGGGCTTATGCTAATAAGGTATTGGCAGCTTAACCTATCCTGGGAGGACACATCACCCAGCCCGCCTAGGGCAGTTATATAAGCAGCTCCTTTCTGCTGCTTGGGGTCCAGGCCCTTCCCTTCCCTTCCTGGTCCAGGTCCCCCGTCCAGTTCCCCATCCCTATGTCAAGAGTCGTTCCTGGAATAAAGCCGACTGAGAAGGATCCTACCGTGTCGCGTCTTACTTGCCGGCCGAGGCGGACGCGACATATGGTGGCCCGTCCGGGGAAACTGAGGACTTCACCTTCGTTGGATTCAGAACTCAGAGGCTAGGAACGGCGGTACAGGTATAGTTATTGCCACAGAAAGTGCCCAGTGAGTAGGGCCGTCACAAGGTCCGCGGTAAAGCGGCGTCACAGAAAGTGCCCAGTGAGTAGGGCCGTCACAAGGTCCGCGGTAAAGCGGCGTCACAGAAAGTGCCCAGTGAGTAGGGCCGTCACAAGGTCCGCGGTAAAGCGGCGTCACAGAAAGTGCCCAGTGAGTAGGGCCGTCACAAGGTCCGCGGTAAAAGCGGCGTCACAGAAAGTGCCCAGTGAGTAGGGCCGTCACAAGGTCCGCGGTAAAAGCGGCGTCACAGAAAGTGCCCAGTGAGTAGGGCCGTCACAAGGTCCGCGGTAAAAGCGGCGTCACAGAAAGTGCCCAGTGAGTAGGGCCGTCACAAGGTCCGCGGTAAAGCGGCGTCACAGAAGGTGCTCAGTGAGTAGGGCCGTCACAAGGTCCGCGGTGAAGCGGAGTCACAGAAAGTGCCCAGTGAGTAGGGCCGTCACAAGGTCCGCGGTAAAGCGGCGTCACAGAAGGTGCCCAGTGAGTAGGGCCGTCACAAGGTCCGCGGTAAAGCGGCGTCACAGAAGGTGCCCAGTGAGTAGGGCCGTCATAAGGTCCGCGGTGAAGCGGAGTCACAGAAAGTGCCCAGTGAGTAGGGCCGTCACAAGGTCCGCGGTAAAGCGGCGTCACAGAAGGTGCCCAGTGAGTAGGGCCGTCACAAGGTCCGCGGTAAAGCGGCGTCACAGAAGGTGCCCAGTGAGTAGGGCCGTCATAAGGTCCGCGGTGAAGCGGAGTCACAGAAAGTGCCCAGTGAGTAGGGCCGTCACAAGGTCCGCGGTAAAGCGGCGTCATAAGGTCCGTGGTCATAGGTCCATGGTAAAGTGGCAATTGAATCACGAGAGACCTTAGAAGTATCATGTTAGTGTTTGCTGTTTGTGTTTGTTTGGTGTGGGTCTGTCTTGGTGTTGTAATTGTGTTTTCTCTGGGGTATTGGCAAGCATCAAATCAGGAAAGTGAAACCATGGGGAACTCACCATTGTGCCCCGTGAGAAGTGCCTTAAAAGAACTAGTGCGTGCAAGAGGTATTAAAATAAAAGAGGGATTTGCGTTGGATACAGGGTAACTTTATACCTTTGTGGGCCGTCACACGCACCTGGCCAGTGCCTATGCCGGTCCATTCTAACTCCCCGGTCCTCCTTACCTTTTTCCCTACTTCTTGTGCTCAAAATGCACTTCCTGCTGGCTAACCTATATAAACCTATTCAGCTCTCTTGCGTCTCCTCTCTCAGGGGACTGTATATTATTCCTTTGGTATATAACTCTTCTCAGTCTCTCAATCAGAGTTGCCTCCTGTCTGAGTACCTGAAAGGAAACTGGTCGAAAGAAGACGAGTACCTATCCAGGAGGCTCCTATTGCAGATCGCTACCCTGAATGGCACCCGCCTGGATCCCTCTACTTTGGAGGGGCTCACCACTTGGGTCAAGGGCGCCCTCAATTTTCTTTAAAGAATGAGCGGGAGTATTTATCTGGGGAGCTGTTGTTCTCCTAGGATGTGGTTTCTGCCTTTGGTTTCTGTGTCATTTGTGCCATGACCATGCAGGACATAAGGTTGTTGTTTACCAGGCGCTGACTGCCATGAAGGAAGGCACTCCCCCAGGTATTTGGCTGGCCTCCCTTAGGGAGGCATAGTAGGGAGCCTTCTGGACCCGGTAATGGCCATCCAGGCATAATCCCTAGATCCTGACCATCTTGACCATTGCCAAAGGTGTACACTCATGAGGCTCCTACAGCATCACCTCAATGTTTCTGAAGCGGGGAGTACGAGGAGCGCCTCGACTAGAGATGTTCTCAATCCTGAGATAGATTCTCTGAAAGCATGTCCGAGTGCATAGAGGTTTTGTGCCAAATGTACCTCTCCCTGAAAAAAGGCACGAAGGCGGGTATGGCAGAAATATAAACTTTCCCATCACAATGCCTTCACTTTGCACAAGGGCTCGGACCTCTGTTTTCCACCGCTGACTTGCTGCGCTAGCGGCGACTTTATAGGTGTGCTTTATCGCCTCACGCCAACCACCTAATGAATGAGTTCAAGCATGCTTGGGTGTGGGATGCCTAAGGTCTGAAGGGTCCAGAGGTAACCTAATTCAAATTTAATAAATAAATAAGGGGGAGATGTAGGCAGCCGTGGTTATGACCAGCACCTGACAATGTAAGCAGCTGGCTTCCAGAGTGGCCAGCTCAGGAACTGGTAAACTGTAGGCAGCCGTGGTTATGACCAGCACCTGACAATGTAAGCAGCTGGCCAGCAAACAAGTCCTTTGAGCATGCGTCGGCCTCGTGCCCCTTCTGAGCGGGCTTATGCTAATAAGGTATTGGCAGCTTAACCTATCCTGGGAGGACACATCACCCAGCCCGCCTAGGGCAGTTATATAAGCAGCTCCTTTCTGCTGCTTGGGGTCCAGGCCCTTCCCTTCCCTTCCTGGCCAGGTCCCCGTCCAGTTCCCCATCCCTATGTCAAGAGTCGTTCCTGGAATAAAGCCGACTGAGAAGGATCCTACCGTGTCGCGTCTTACTTGCCGGCCGAGGCGGACGCGACATATGGTGGCCCGTCCGGGAAACTGAGGACTTCACCTTCGTTGGATTCAGAACTCAGAGGCTAGGAACGGCGGTACAGGTATAGTTATTGCCACAGAAAGTGCCCAGTGAGTAGGGCCGTCACAAGGTCCGCGGTAAAGCGGCGTCACAGAAAGTGCCCAGTGAGTAGGGCCGTCACAAGGTCCGCGGTAAAGCGGCGTCACAGAAAGTGCCCAGTGAGTAGGGCCGTCACAAGGTCCGCGGTAAAGCGGCGTCACAGAAAGTGCCCAGTGAGTAGGGCCGTCACAAGGTCCGCGGTAAAAGCGGCGTCACAGAAAGTGCCCAGTGAGTAGGGCCGTCACAAGGTCCGCGGTAAAAGCGGCGTCACAGAAAGTGCCCAGTGAGTAGGGCCGTCACAAGGTCCGCGGTAAAAGCGGCGTCACAGAAAGTGCCCAGTGAGTAGGGCCGTCACAAGGTCCGCGGTAAAGCGGCGTCACAGAAGGTGCTCAGTGAGTAGGGCCGTCACAAGGTCCGCGGTGAAGCGGAGTCACAGAAAGTGCCCAGTGAGTAGGGCCGTCACAAGGTCGCGGTAAAGCGGCGTCACAGAAGGTGCCCAGTGAGTAGGGCCGTCACAAGGTCCGCGGTAAAGCGGCGTCACAGAAGGTGCCCAGTGAGTAGGGCCGTCATAAGGTCCGCGGTGAAGCGGAGTCACAGAAAGTGCCCAGTGAGTAGGGCCGTCACAAGGTCCGCGGTAAAGCGGCGTCACAGAAGGTGCCCAGTGAGTAGGGCCGTCACAAGGTCCGCGGTAAAGCGGCGTCACAGAAGGTGCCCAGTGAGTAGGGCCGTCATAAGGTCCGCGGTGAAGCGGAGTCACAGAAAGTGCCCAGTGAGTAGGGCCGTCACAAGGTCCGCGGTAAAGCGGCGTCATAAGGTCCGTGGTCATAGGTCCATGGTAAAGTGGCAATTGAATCACGAGAGACCTTAGAAGTATCATGTTAGTGTTTGCTGTTTGTGTTTGTTTGGTGTGGGTCTGTCTTGGTGTTGTAATTGTGTTTTCTCTGGGGTATTGGCAAGCATCAAATCAGGAAAGTGAAACCATGGGGAACTCACCATTGTGCCCCGTGAGAAGTGCCTTAAAAGAACTAGTGCGTGCAAGAGGTATTAAAATAAAAGAGGGATTTGCGTTGGATACAGGGTAACTTTATACCTTTGTGGGCCGTCACACGCACCTGGCCAGTGCCTATGCCGGTCCATTCTAACTCCCCGGTCCTCCTTACCTTTTTCCCTACTTCTTGTGCTCAAAATGCACTTCCTGCTGGCTAACCTATATAAACCTATTCAGCTCTCTTGCGTCTCCTCTCTCAGGGGACTGTATATTATTCCTTTGGTATATAACTCTTCTCAGTCTCTCAATCAGAGTTGCCTCCTGTCTGAGTACCTGAAAGGAAACTGGTCGAAAGAAGACGAGTACCTATCCAGGAGGCTCCTATTGCAGATCGCTACCCTGAATGGCACCCGCCTGGATCCCTCTACTTTGGAGGGGCTCACCACTTGGGTCAAGGGCGCCCTCAATTTTCTTTAAAGAATGAGCGGGAGTATTTATCTGGGGAGCTGTTGTTCTCCTAGGATGTGGTTTCTGCCTTTGGTTTCTGTGTCATTTGTGCCATGACCATGCAGGACATAAGGTTGTTGTTTACCAGGCGCTGACTGCCATGAAGGAAGGCACTCCCCCAGGTATTTGGCTGGCCTCCCTTAGGGAGGCATAGTAGGGAGCCTTCTGGACCCGGTAATGGCCATCCAGGCATAATCCCTAGATCCTGACCATCTTGACCATTGCCAAAGGTGTACACTCATGAGGCTCCTACAGCATCACCTCAATGTTTCTGAAGCGGGGAGTACGAGGAGCGCCTCGACTAGAGATGTTCTCAATCCTGAGATAGATTCTCTGAAAGCATGTCCGAGTGCATAGAGGTTTTGTGCCAAATGTACCTCTCCCTGAAAAAAGGCACGAAGGCGGGTATGGCAGAAATATAAACTTTCCCATCACAATGCCTTCACTTTGCACAAGGGCTCGGACCTCTGTTTTCCACCGCTGACTTGCTGCGCTAGCGGCGACTTTATAGGTGTGCTTTATCGCCTCACGCCAACCACCTAATGAATGAGTTCAAGCATGCTTGGGTGTGGGATGCCTAAGGTCTGAAGGGTCCAGAGGTAACCTAATTCAAATTTAATAAATAAATAAGGGGGAGATGTAGGCAGCCGTGGTTATGACCAGCACCTGACAATGTAAGCAGCTGGCTTCCAGAGTGGCCAGCTCAGGAACTGGTAAACTGTAGGCAGCCGTGGTTATGACCAGCACCTGACAATGTAAGCAGCTGGCCAGCAAACAAGTCCTTTGAGCATGCGTCGGCCTCGTGCCCCTTCTGAGCGGGCTTATGCTAATAAGGTATTGGCAGCTTAACCTATCCTGGGAGGACACATCACCCAGCCCGCCTAGGGCAGTTATATAAGCAGCTCCTTTCTGCTGCTTGGGGTCCAGGCCCTTCCCTTCCCTTCCTGGTCCAGGTCCCCCGTCCAGTTCCCCATCCCTATGTCAAGAGTCGTTCCTGGAATAAAGCCGACTGAGAAGGATCCTACCGTGTCGCGTCTTACTTGCCGGCCGAGGCGGACGCGACACCATTGATGACAGGTTCAGAGAGTTAGCACGGCTGGACACTGTGCCCTTTCTCTCCTCCCTACCCTCATACGTGTTCTCCTCATTAAATAGTTACACACACTCTCCTGAGAGCTGTGTGAATGCAGAGACCCCTGGAAAAGGGTCACTGGCTGCAAAGAGAAGGCAGAAGGCAGATCATAGCGCATGGATCATGGGGTTACGTCATTCATCTGTGTTGTTTGCCATTTTCCTAAGTATGCAAAAGACAAATGGAAACTGCATAAACAATACTTGAATTAACTGAATGATTACCCATTGTAATAATTTGTCTTTTAGAGTTTTATATCCTTATCAAGCAAGTTGTATATCCTTTTAGAATCTGTATTGATGAATCCATACATACATTATCTTGCTTTTTAAATAAAACCTGAGAAAGCCAAACATTCCTTTTTGGGTGAACACCATTACACCCCATGTGACTAATAAACTCAGAAATTCTTCAAATTTAAATCCCAATTAGGTCACGGTTTTAAACTGTTTGACTTGAAAGCTGAACATGTCTGAATTTGATAAGAGATTCCAAATACATTAAAATGTTTATTTTTCAGATAAGAAACATTATTGTTTATTCTCTGTTGTTCATTGAATAGTATTATGAGTCTACTATACTCATACATTTTATTACTAGAGATTAATATCAATATAAGCAATATAATATATTGATGGTTTATGCTACCAGAGGATATCCTGGAGAAGAATTTTCTTACAGTGCTAATTGTTTTCATGTCTGATACTGCTGCTTACTGTTTTACTACTGCATATATGTTCTTTATGTTCAGTTTATAACTTTTATAATATTTGGTGTGTACGATCAATTTTTGAAATCAGATAGTCTGATTTAATTGTTGGGAATGAGTTTCTGTAGCTTTCCCAGTGATTCAATGGGGAGACATTGCTGAGAACTACTGACTATAATCCACTTTGCCACCGAGCCCATGCTTTAAAGAACACACAACCGAAGCACAACCATTTCACCCAATAGGAAGAATATAGGGGGCCAAGGCAGATATGTGTGGTATGTGCTATCTTCAGCTGTGAATTCTGTCTTGGAATCTGGGCATTTTGGGGAATTAATTCTAACTGCTCTAGTGAGTTAGAAGTTTTATGGAACAAACTGAGTTGCAGAGCATTTTTGAAAAGGAGATGATGAAAATGTTAAGTACTGACTTCTTATAGATGCTCAAAAAGAAGGGCCAGAGGGCTGGAGATATAGTGGCAAAGTGGTTTGTTTAGTGAAAGGAACTTTGGGAGTGAAGGAGTGGGAGACGAAGACAGGAAGGGTAAATCATTTGTGGTAAAAGGCAAACTCTTGGCCTTCCAAGGAGAAGCCAAGCTGTGTAGCAAAACTCAAGGCCCTCCACGTGTGGCCTGTTCGGATGGATTGTGGCTGGCACCGGTTTTCTCAAATTGGCCAAACCTGAGCTGAGGGAGGACTTAAGCAACGATGATCCATCCTCACTCAAAGTAAAGCTGTAACCATAAATAAGATGCACTAGTGCGGATGACAACAGCACAGTAAAGCACAGGTATGTTTCCTGTTATTTACTATAAGGTCGAAATTCAATTCCAAGGGAATTCGGGTACTGTCAGAAAGCCTAACGCTAGCACGGGGTCTGTGAAACCATTTCAGAAGGCTGCGATCCTTTCAAGTTAAAATATGAATTCTCCACATTCAGGAGGGGAACTTGGCTGTAGTACACACCTTTACCATGGATTCCTGACTTAATTGGATTCTTTCTGGGTATTTTCTGGAGCTCTTAGCATAGCTTTCCTCCCCAAACTCTGAAGTTCTACACAAGTTCACCTTTCTTCGGGGCCCTGTGGAAATAGCTTTGCTATTCTATCTCATAGAGAACACAGTATCTCTGATGGTAACTCTTATCAGAGTATTATCATACAAAATCAACAGTCACTTCTGAATCACTGAATGTTAATACTAATATAGTTTTTTCTTTTAATTAAAAAAAAAAAAACAGTGCTTTGCAGTATGTCAGAGGGCCTCTATGATAACTAGCACTCACTATGTGCATCACTAAGATGGACAGTTTGGAAAAACAGTGGCTGGGTGGTAGGTATATGCCTAAGGCTGGCCAGAATATTTATAGTTCATTCCGAACAGCTCAAGGTATCTTTTATTAGCAATAGGGATAGAATATTTGGATGAGGAATAAACACACACATACACACACACACATACACACACACATACACACAATTCAGAATGCGAATCTTTAAGGGTAAGGGTTCTAAGGGTAATAAATATATTCCATAAATATGAAAAGCTCAATAAATATTTTGCTATTTTATTTTATCCAAGCACCTTTTCCACTTGGGACTATGCCCTATATAAAGATGCATAAAATGTTCGCTTTGGCAAACGGGTTTGCATTCATTTCTTGTTTTTCAGCATTCAGAGAATCTACAACAGTGTCAATATAACATTCTCATTATGCTTTTCAACTTCGCCATTCATTTACTTGGCTTTATGCAAAAATAACATTCAAAAGATGGCCCCAAAGAAAATACCTTGGGCACCAGGGTCATCAAGTGAACAATTGCATCTTTCTCTGAGAAGGGAGCAGGGGAAATGGACCAAATTGTAGGAGGTAGAACACTTGTTTGTAGTCTTCCCTGTTCTCCATTTTTTAATAGCATGGAACCATTTATTTATTGACTGCCTGAAATAAATTCAAACAGAAAAACTTTATAAATGTGCTAGTCTCCGGTAAGGTCTACCTGGTGCCAGTCTTTTTTGTTATTTATGAGAGAGCCTGAGCAAGTTTGAATGGCTACTCTTTTTTTCCCAGAGTGTGTGTTGTTGTAAGCGGAGGCCCCTTTGTCTGGAAAACAGGGCAGACTAGAAATGAGCCAGTGAGGTTCCCAAGCTCTGCTCTCCCAGTTGGAATTCCAGCATCTCAAGTCAGTAAGCTTTGATTGCTGGAAAGGATGAAGAGCGCGTGTTTTCCTAAGATGACAGCTCGACAGCTCACAGGTCACTGTTTCTAGGTGAGCAGTGATCTTTTATAGTTCTCTGTGAGTCGGTGGGGAAGGAGGACAAACTGGGCCTGGAACCTGGAGGAGGAAGATCCACTCCCTAAGTATTTATTTCTTCTTCCATTTTCTTGGCTCTCTGTCCCTACCACATTTTATGACCTCACATTTTTTCAATGACAGCTTTATGGAGATTTCATTTACATACCACACAACCCACCCATTTAAAATGTACAATTCAATGGCTTTAGTATATTCGCCAACATGTGCAACCACCTCTACCAGTCAATTTAGAACATTTTCATCACTTTGAAAAGAAACTCTCAGCCCCTTAGCTGTTACCTTCTTATCCCCCCATACTCGAATCCAAGGTACACTCAATCCCAACTCTCAGTCTATCCTAGATTTCCCTATCCTATATGCCCGTTGTCCAGTTTACTTAAATTCCAGTTTACCTTTTGACATTTGTGATGATGAGCATTGAACTTTGGGAATGTTAATGTGTTCCTATCATTTTTCCTCACGTGGCCTGGCCTCTCTCTGGGTCAGCGCATCTAGCATAGCACAAATATGGAGGATACCCACAGTTACTGCTGGCAAGGTTCTGAACTAATTGCTATGTGTTAGATGTTTTCCTGCTGTATTCTTCTAGAGAAGGCCACAGGGTTTCCCTCCCAACATTGCAGGGCATCCTCTCAAGTCTTTCCTCTTAAGGAAGTAACATTCGTAACCTGCAACCTGAGAGAACTCGGTTCTTTACTCCCTGCATGGAACCTGATTACACCGGTCTCCAACTGCCTTCACCTCCATTCAGTCCAATTTTCAGGAATAAGTCTTAGCAGCCTGCTGGCTTGGTTTGAAGCTGTCCTCGGCAAAGAACTGGGAATCACACTTATCCTTAGGCCCGAGGGACCCTGGTATACTGGTAGTAGGAGAGATGCCCTCACAGAATTGCCTCTGATCGCCTGCAGTCCCTTGTGTGACTCAGGGAAAAGCCATTCTCCCATTGTTAAGGTCTTGTTAAAACCATGGAAAATATAATCCTTTTACTTATTAATTCATTCAAATTCCTAGGATAGCTCTAAAAGCTAAAGACTCCCCAGTTTCAATCTAACCCAACTTTGTTACTTATGTTCGTTGTACTGCAATCGCTATAGGAACAAACAACAAAGTTGCCCTCAAAATAGGCAAATGAAGAGGGTGGCTATAGGGATTTGTTGTTGTTGTTGGCAACTTTCTAGAGAAGACCGTGTGATATTTAATTAGGACACTTTGGAATTAGACTTTCTGAACTGAAGCTATTGTGTTCTTTATGTGTATGTGTTGTGTGCATGTGTGTATATATTTGTGCATAGGTGCCCGTGTGTGTGTGTGTGTGTGTACATGTGAGCACAATACATGTGTAGGCCAGAGGTGTCTTCCTCTGCCTTTCTTTATCTTTTGTTTTCTTTTTGAGACAAGCTTGTGCTGAAGCTGGAGCCAACCAACTGAGCTGGCCTCTGAGAGATTCTTTACTCTTTGCTCTCTCACTATCACCCAATGTTTAACAAGGGTGCTTGACATCTAAACTCAGCTCCTCCTGCGCTATACTGACTGACATCTCCGTAGTTCTCTGAAGCTTTTTGCTTATGATAGTTTAGGTCAATGCTTTTGGATTTAAAAACAAACAAATAGTTACATATAGTAAAAAACGAAAGTTAACTAGGACTCTCTTTTCTGGAACTGACTTAATTTATGTTAGAATAATTTGAGGGTAAAACTGCTCTCCTGTTTTCTTCTTTGAGGTTAAACACAATCAGGCATGTATGTGTTATCCTTTCTCCTTGCTTGGAAGTAACATGTTTCTATGGGATATTTTGAAATATGATTTTTTTTTTGGGTCAGCAACACATCCAGTTCACAGAGAGCTTTGTGAAACTCATCCACCTCAGGTGATGAATTAGTTGTCCTCATCCGTCTTTATGCCTGCACCATTAATCAGCATAATGTGTCTCCATGTGCCACAACCAACATTTAGATAGCACAACTACTGATGATAGCAGTGTAAAATGAAAGAGGAAGCACTCCCTACCCCAGAATCTTTTCTCATTCCAACCTCTGATGGGAGAATGGTGGGGAGTTCGGGTGGTGGGGGGAAGGAAAGGGCACGTAACTAATTGTAGACAGAATTTTGACACAGGAGAACAACAAGGCCCTTTTCTAGCTGGCGTGTGAAGGGGCCCGTTCCTCAGACGCTGGCATTTGCTTCCCACAGTTTGGGCGGTGATTGGCACCTTCTCGTGCCAATGAGAATAACAGCTGGCTTAGCAATCTCCTTTCGAAACAGCTGCTCCGTCTACCTTGGCTGCAAGTGCACATGGCTTTACTTTGCTGACATTTCCAAGCTGCTGCTGAGTCCCCACGAACAGTGCTTTCCATTTTACTTTTTTAAAGTTCTGAGTGAATTATTTGTATCTTCAACTCTAAGGCAAGACAAGGTAAATAGCACAGCAGGGTAAAATGCACACTAATAGTCTGATGGGTTTCATGTCTCATCAATGACTGTAGCCGTGTTAGTGGAGAAAAGAAACTAGCTTCCAACATATACCCACACTGGGTTATATGTCTTTCTGTAAAGTTCCAACACGAGACCAGAGTGACATCAAAGTTGGAAAGTGTAGGAAAACGACAAAGATCACAAGGGGAATATTTTTAAACCATTAAAGAAAGAATTAGAATACTGCAAACACATGCTGCATTACCCTGGAACTGGAAAGGAATACTAATTTAGAGAAGATTATTCAGATGATGAAAGAGGACTCAAACTTTCACTAAGTACTCATGTTTTATCTCCAGATACCCAGACATATATTCCAAGTACAGAAAACAGAAGGGCAGGATGAGACCACCTTCATCAAAGAGGCATTGTGTGTGTGTGTGTGGGGGGTGGTGGCCAAGACAACACTGCAGAGTAACCAACTGTCTGCTGGATAAAGGTTAGAAGTAACTAGGTAGGAAATGAGTGATCACAGACTTACACGATCATTGCTGCTGTGAGATTCTTGTGGGCAGACACCCTAGAGCAGAGAATCTAAAATCACTTGCAAGCTCCAGACTTAATTGATCACTGGAGATGGGTGAATTTTAAACCATCCTGTGCGGTGCCTCTGAAGCTTGGTGGCCCCTGCTTTTCAGTGTACCCTGGTGGTTAGAATACCACAAAGCTGGAAACTTACAGGAGGTTGGGGACACTCAGTAAATGCAACTCCTAACAAGATTCCCAGGATCAGAAGTGGAGATGGCCTGAGAACATGAGAGCCATTAATTTCCCTCGCCTTTAGGATGGCTGACTTTGCCGATCTGTACCTTCCGGTCCCTTCAGTTCTGCACTCCTCAGATTGTCAGTATCTCACTGATGGAAGCTAAATCTTCCCTATTTGCTTGGCTGATCCCATCAGACAAAAGTCAGTCAGACACAGCGAGGTTTCTCTGAATACCCAGTTGCCCTGTGAATTTTCCAAAAGCAAAACAACCTGGGTTAGAAAGTGGAGAAGCTTGTGTCTTTGCTTTGCAAAAACCCTTATCAATTTCATGACAGATTAGTACTGATATGGTAGTTTGTGTATATAGGCACAGAAGAGCATTCCATGAAAAGGTAGCCAACCCCCCCCAACCAAACAACAGCAACAACAAACCCAACCCAAAACAACAATAACAACAACAACAAAAACAACAACAACCTCCCCACCCCCAAAACAAAAAAAACTGGTGTCAGCAATGACCATGGTAGAACCTCTAGAATGTGTTTGATGTAGTACTTCAATTTTGAAAGATTTATTGTCAGGATCAATTGGGGTTGGGAACAACAAGGAAATGAACATTCAAGTCTGGAGGTACCCAGCCCTGCCCATCCATTCGTGCCAGAACAAAACCACGGGGGCCCACAGCGCTGGGGATGGAGACCCAGAGAGAAGACGGTGGAGAGGGGAAGGGCGGCAGCAGTGGATCCCTTGGCGACAAACTGAGGCCATAGCAGAATTTCTAGACTCTTGGAAATGAAATTTACCCCACCCCTAAACTGATTGGAACTAATTTCACTCCAAGACTGATGGATTGGTGCACAAGAAATACTTCTTTCCCTAAAGAGGGAAGATGATGCTGTGTCGCTGTAGACGCTCCTTTGTGCACTGATCCATAGAAGTCCACGCTGGGTCTGACAACTTGCTTTTCATAAGTAATACTCACTGAACGCTACACTCGTACATCTTCCTGGTTCTCCTTTCAGCTAAGCTACTATCAACCCTCTGACTCAGACTACACACATTTATCTCAAATGACAGAAACAAGCCTCCCTCTGTTATATGGTATATTAACCACCAACTCCATAACGCTGCCTGTGTACCATCACCAGATGGTCTGGGATTTCCCTTCCCTAGTTTTATTTTTATCTTCTTTGTATTCCAATCCTCAGAGCTCAGGCCGAAAGTGCATTCTTTACCCAGGTCTCTTTAGTTCACGAAACCACCTCAGGTGAGCATGGACTTAAATCCACATCAACTAGAACTTTCCAAGGTCCCACTCAATTTGAGGTGGTGTAGATTTGTCAACTACAAGTTTCTGCACAAATTTCTGCATTCAGTCCTATGGAGGTTTGTTTAACTTTTAATAAATTGGGGAATTTGGCTTTGCACTCCTCTCTGAGTGGGCTAGGATGCTTTGTATAAATAGGTAATGTGGAGACGGAAGGATCTGAAACAATTTCCCAGAGACTTTCTGACACACCTCAGGAGCACTGAAGTAGGAATAGTTACTTACAGTTTAACTTGCTAAGTCAAATAAAATTGTTACATACGAAAATCTGTCATACTTAGAGTGGACTGAAGGTGTGGTTACTACTGGTCTCTACTAGGCAAATTTTGGCAACCGAGTATTGGTTGATGAAGGAGAGCCAATGATAACCTGGCTGTTCCAAGCAGACTGAAGCATCTTTAATTTAGTACACTTCATTCTAAAAGGCCAGCTTGTTTACACTGTATATTCTGAGTTATTTCAAATATCTCCTTCAAACCATTGGGTTTCCAACTTCAGGGAGGCTTTTGCATGTGGCTGGAAAGTATTCCCACACCGTATCACATGGCACCAAAGATACGGAAAGAAAGAGAAGACTGCAGACTTTCAGTGGCAGCTAACATGCCACTGCGGACTGCTTTATTCTGCTTTTCTGAGGCCTAAAATCACCCCTAAGTTCAACCTCAAGACCATAGAGTAGAGTCATATTTTCTCTTCAGGTATGTGCATACAGACGCAAAGTCATGAGTTCGTACGTGGCTGCTTTGGGAGTTGCTGCAGGGTCCCAGCCTTATGCTGTGTTCCAGAGGTGTCACTCACACTGAGCAGAAACATGAGGCTGGAAGTACATGTTTAAGAAGCTGTTTGTTCTTCTGAAAGGAATATTAGATTCCTTTACTCAACCCTCTGACCTTTCATGGACACCGACTTAGTGAGATCACCACTGATAAGGCCTAAATTATCAATTCTTGGTAATAATTAGTAAGGGTCTCCAACACTATCATGTAAGTCAACATTTTCACCAAAATGCACCTGTCATGGATTTGCAAGTATTTCAAAAACACTTTATTGTTTTGAAATAAAACAATAAAACAGGTTAACGTCACCAGGACATGCAAAATATAACTCAGTCTTTTTTTTTTTTTTTTTTTACAAGAATAAAATCATTCTATAATCTCCATATGTTGGGAACTGATGTCATCAGTCTCTTGAATAAAGCAAGCAAGCAAACGAACAAACAAATCCAATGGTATAAAACTAGTTTTTTCCCCCCAATAATCTCTTCTTGCCTCACAAGCCCCCTGCTGGAGAAACCTAGTCTTTTATTGTTTGTTTGACAATATTCTTACATTTGTCCTGTCTTTCCACTACTGTTACTTTCTTCATTTGATACTTGAATTACTCAAAAATTTCAAGCTTGAATTTCTCATATATAAAACGAAAACAGTATATACCTGAAGACAAAAACCAGGAAAAACTGAGTATTATAAAAAAAAAAAAAGGGGGGGGGGAGACTTTGCCTACACGAGAACCATGATTTGAACCCATTGACACAAGGAAAAGAAAAAAAGAATTTACAAGCATAGCGATTTCTGAACCATTAGATTCCCAATACTACTACAAAGCAATTTCTTACCCATTTATCTTTATTGTGGTCCAGGCTAAGTGCATGACTGGCCTTAAGCTGACCACCACAGCCTCTTCAGAGTCGTTAATACTCGGCAGTTCTTGCCTCCCTCTCCAGATGGTTAGGAGACCAGTTTATTCATCCTTTAAGCTCAGGGAGAACAGCAGAAGTTCAAATAGAGGAACGTTTGCTCCCAGCTGGCAAGGTTCTCCAGCGGGGCCGTTTGACCTCATCAGGAGCCGTAACTGCAGCAACTTAAGAGGAAACAGCAACAGCAGTACCCATTGGGGAATGCAACTGAAAAACAGGAGGCAGGGGCTGTGTGGGGAGGGGCGGGCATACATAAACACTTAAGGCCTCCGCATGACACCTTTGAGGGCTGTGTAATTCCCACTGACGTCAATTCCGTGCTGTGGATACTGTAAGACCACGGGAAAGAGCCTGACATTGCTTCACAGTTTCTCTCTCAGTCTTGCAAAAGGATGCTTCAGAGAGTGTAGCTCTCAGGCTAGCCACGCGGGCAGCACAAGAGACTGCTAGAGATGCACATTCATGGTCCTTCTCTGATAGACCTCATGAGTCACGGACTCTGTCAGGCCCTCCAAGCAATTCCTACTTCCGCTACCGTTTGAGAACTGCTGCTGTGACCAAGGAGAATAATAACTAGCACTACACTAATAAACACTAAGAATATAAATTCATAAAAATACACAAATAGGCTGAGAGTTTGAATTCTGTCTTTCCTCTCTTTCTTCTGATATTATTTTGGTGGTTGACACCAAGTCTTATTATGTGTCCTGGGCAGGCCTTGAACTCAGAATTGCCTCAGCCTCCTAAGTACAGGTGTCGACCTGCCTAGCTTTCTGTCTGTTCTACCTCTGATGCTCAGCAGAACAAACCTTAGTAAACACAGGTGTTTAAGTGGATGGAAGTGACTCGTATGTCTATGTAGTGGATGAAGCCCTCATGTCTTAGATCCTTTGCTTGTTGGTTCTTTTGGGAGGATCACTGAAGCCCAGAGACCAGAACACTGACCTGAGAGGTGACTTTTGTAATGAGGATTAACTGGGACACATGTAGAAAAGCCACCTTTTCCTTTCTTGAGAATATTGATGCATACTTTAGGTGGAGGTGGCGAATCTACTAATAAGTATTCTCCCTCAAAATGAATCTCAAATGAGTACTTCATGTTTTAATTACCTAATTATCTTTTAAACCCTCCCAATCATTAGTCATCATCTTGAGATTTTACTTCCTAGTGTCCTTGACTCAGTGTTCAAACCTTCAATGTTCCCTCAGGTAAGACACTAGTGCATGCTACAGGCATCATGTTTCTTCTTGTTTCCTTCACATTCTTCCCATTGCCCGTCCCATGCAGCTAAGCCACGGGAGCCTCCCTGAAAAACAACACACTCTTATTACTCCGTGTTTGAAACCCTTGAAGAGTTTTGCATTGCAGTCAGCATGGACCAGAGGGCTTGCTCCATCTGACCCTGTCAAACTCTGTGGCTTCACTGCTGATCACTTTGCTGAAGCCCAGAGAACAGCACACTAATCTGAGAGGTGACTTTTTGTAATGACACTTAACTGTGCCTCACTCATTTTCTCCTCTCCATCCCTGTGCTGAGAGGTTCCTACCTCACAGTGAGATGAACTTACAGCTACTGTTTAACTTCAGACCAAATGCCTTCTCCTGGAGGAAGCCATCTTAGACCACAAGCCCATCTCTGCTTCTCCTCTGTGTAGAGCTCCATCCTGGCACTTACCACATGTTACTTCTCTTTCCCATTAGAACTTATTAAAGACAGGACTCTCTCCCCCTCCAGTCCTCTCCCCTCTCCTCTCTTTCTTTCTGTCTCCTCCTTCCCCTCACTTCCTTTTCTTGAGACAGGGTCTCACTATGTACCTCATTTGGCCCTATGCTCCTGGTGCAACCAAGTGCTGAGTGCACAGGCCTGCACCACTGCGCCTGGCTAACAGGAGCCATTTCTTATTATTGTTTGTAAACATGGTACTTAGCTCTTCCCCTAGCACATAACAGCTGCTGAGCAAATGTTTATTAAGCAAAGACACGAACAAATTGAAAATAAAGGCCCTAGCCCTTCCAAAGGCTGTTCCTGAGGGTGGCAGTTGGTTAACTCCATCACAGATAGGTGCCCACAGAACAAAGAAGGCTTGTGAGTAGAGAAAACTGAGAGGTGAGTTCACATCTTCCTGCAGACTTCATATCGAACCAAACTGTCTGGAAAACCCATAGAGACTGAACATCTCTCTTCATTTTGCTAAGTTCTTTTCTATTCAGCATCTTGGTGCTTTCTCTGGGCCTAGGGGAAAGCATGTGGCCATTCTGGGGGACATGAAATCTCAAGTGGAAGAAAGAAGGATAAGAAATCTTCTCTGGGAATGTTTGTTCTCATTGCCAAACTTTTAACCTCCAGAGACTAGGGGATTGGGGAGGGGAGACTTGTGGCGTTTGGAGAGCATGAAACTTCAGGGGTTTATTCAGATGGAACATAAATTCCAAAAAATTGAAAGTTTATCTTCTCAAATTAATGGAAAAAGTCTGGAAATTGATTTTGCGTTCTGTTCTCCAGGGACAGGGACTCAAAAAGAGGGAGGGTTGTTTGCTCAGCTTGAGAACATCACGCTAAACACATGGAGATTTATTTCTTCATTGTGCCCCACCCCCCACCATTATAGAGTTAAAAACCAGGGAACTGCAGGTGGGTGGTTGGTTAGATCCGGTTCCCAGACCCTGCTGCTCGCTAATTGGCCTTGTTTTATATTATAATCTGACATTTGGAGTGATTTTCCCATGCTTATGTGTGATGCATCTCAGTCTAGTGGGAGCAAGGAGCCTACCCTAAATCTTCACACTCAGTCCCAGTGAGCAAGGGCTGTGAAATCTCAAGAGAGTGTGGCGTTAAGGAGAGAGCTTTTCTGGTCACCAGAGCAGCAGGAAGTCATGCTCCCTGAGAAATCCCTGCAACAATGAAGGCCATCTTTCTTTTTGCCTCTTCATCCAAGTGGTTGTGACTTCTGGCTGCCAAAGTTGAGATTTAACTCTATGTAATGTTGGCAAGACTCAAATTTTGAAATACTTGGGAAACTCTGGTGGATAAATAAAACCTCAGCCTCTCAGTGGTCCGTGTCTGAGGAACATCTGTTTCTAATACATCCCTGTCCAGTAAATTTCTACAGTGATGCAATGACTCTGTATTGTATAGCACTGTACCTGTCAGCCGCACTCCTGAGCTACTGAGACGTGGCCAGTGTCATACAGGAACTGAAAACTTGATTTTGATCAATTTTCGTTTAAATAAACACATGGATAATGACTACTGTATCAAGTAGTGCAGTTTGAAGATAAAATCTTAATGTATAAAACAGATATATTGAGTGTACAAAGTATCATTTTAAAAGCCAAGACAAAAAGTCAGAGTATTTCCAAGCCTGATCAAAGCTTGTCAAATGATTTAAGAGTTTTTCAATATCCATGTTAGACAACAGTTTGACCAGCATGGATACCATTTACGTAAAATTTTATGTGTGTCCATTCAGACATATCTGAAAAGATACTAGCAAAATATTATTTATCTGGGCCCTAGGATTTTGCACTTTATGTTTTTATTTAAAATAAATTGAATAAATGCTCACAAACTTAAAACTTTGATACTATTGCTTAAAGTGTATATTGAACTTCTAAGTATTAACTTTGCTATCCTTCTTGTATTATCTATACTGCCCAAAGAAGTGTATTTGAAGTCGGGGTAGGTTTTGGCACATAAATGTGTGTAGATATCGCTAATTAAAAACAAACAATGAACAAACCGCAGTGCCTTTTCTTCCTTTCATTTGTATTCTTTATGCACTGGCTCTTTTTTTTTCTTTTAAGATCTTTATAATTTTTTAAATGGCCATTTGAATTCTAAGACAGTCTTGTGGTATCGCCACATGTCTGGCGCTGAGATCCTCAGATATCAAAGTTTTCTTTGATATTGAGCTGTGTCAGGGAGTTAATGAGGTGAGGAGAGGGGTAAGGACGAGTCACCAAGTTGTTAGCTAAGCACTCTTGTCCACTTTCCTTAAGTCTGATGGGCTGTGATCGACGCCTGGTCTTAGGTACTGAAAGACACTCTAAGAATACAGTTACCCACTGAACATCTAAAAGAGGTGCAGAGCTCACACTCAGCCTTCCTCGCATTGGAGTCTTTCCCCGGTGAGCTCTCCTTGGAAATACAGTGAAACATTCTGTCTTCCTGGTAGCAGATGGACAACTCTCAGCTGAGTATTTTTGCAGGAGAGGATCACAGGCCACTGCTAACACAAGTGTCAGCTTCATGTGATCTCTCTGTCTCTCTCTCTGTCTGTCTGTCTCTCTCTGTCTCTGTCTCTCTCTCTCTGTCTCTGTTTCTCTCTCTCTCTCTCTCCAGTTCATCACCTGGCACCCTAGAGCATGCAGCTCACATGAAACTTGGGATCATCTCACATCCAACTGAACTGAACATTCCATTCAGTGGCTAACCTTACTTCACCCTGGGATGAGATTAGAATCCAGAGGCCTGGCCAATTTTGAATTAGCAATGGATGACTCCATTGGGTTTTAATGATCATGGAAATCTATGTGCCAAACTGAAGGTCCAGACACACTCAGATTCATTTCAGATAACAGTAAGATGAAATATCCTGTACTTTTAAGTCATAAAAATCCAGATTGGTAGAACCTCCTCAACAAACAAAGGCATGGGACTATCACACAACTTCACAATTATTTTCAAAATCCACTTAGAAAGTCTTGCACTTGGGAAGGCTAACACGTTAGTAGGAATTAAAATACTATTTCATGCTGGTACTAGGAATTGAACCAAAGACCTTTGGAAGAGCAGCTGGTTTCTTAACTATTGAACTATCTCTCTAGTTCTTGTAATTTTAATTTTTAGCTAAGTGACTGAGTTAACTAACATTGCAAGACTTACCATAACTCAAACTAGTTCCCTTTCTCAATACTTCTCCAGTTCTCAGACACACCCACCATTGGGAATTACTGCGACAGACTGAGATTTCATATGTTGTACTGGCTGTCTGGTTTGTAAGTAGTGTATTTGTATTGCCATTTTCCCATTATGATACCTAAAGACTAGGAATTTACACTCCGCATGACCTTCCTGTATACTTTCCCTAATTCCACAATTTCTCACACCCAATTATTATAATTTTGTGTTAAGTCCTAAATTCATGATAGTCTTAACATCATACACCTGAGCTATATTTCTATATTTGTATTTTCCTTCCTCATTATGCATAATTTCACTTTTGCTTGCTTGTTTTCTGAGTGTCTGAAATAACATTAATCACATTGATACTGTGGAACCTAACAGGCTTGAAATCTGTCTACTCATGTTCATCTGTGTATAGCCCTAAATCTGTTTGTCATGGCTATTCTGGTCACCTGTTCTTCCTTCAATGTGAAGTTCTGGTTTTTTTTTTTTTTTTTTTTTTTTTTTTTACCGTCTCTCACATTTTATTCTCTGTTTTCTTCTACCCTATGTTTGGGAGAATACAGCTTCTAGATGATCCTGACAATGGCACCTGAGAGCAGGGCACACGCCTGTATGTGGTTTATTCTACACTCACTCCTACTGGGGATGTGGGCTGATTTGAGCACTTTGTCAGGGGTTCACCAAGTGTAAAGACCTTCGTGTAATTTTCCTGGGTGGCTAGAGAGCTCAGGTACTCTCATTTTACACATCTCTATCAGACGTGATCTATTTCTTAGTCAACGTTGTCGATCTAGTTTGCTCTCCTTTGAAAACAAACATTCCTGCTGAGACAGAGTAGCCTCCCCAGTTCGGGATTACAAGCATGTGCCAGTACATCCAGATGTTTATACAACTGCTGAAGACTGGGATTCACATCCTTACACTTGCATAGCAAGCACTTGCCACTTCCCAGCCACAGAGTGAGGTGTTTAGATGATAAAGCATCAGCATTGCAAATATGAACACTCAGACACCAGACAGATACATTAACTACAGCACAGAGCTGACCCCGTGAAGCTCAGCGAGAGATGAAGGAGCATCGTTGCCCTTGAGTGGGTCACAGCCACGGTGCCATCTCTAAACCATCTCATTTAGTATGTACAAAGAGAAGTCATTACCAGTCTTGGGCAATATTAACTTATCACGCTTTGCCTTTTGTTGAGAGAAGTTGCAGAGAACTGAGCCTTGATCTAACACTTTTAAATGTTAAAATATTAATAAGAACTTATGTCATCTTCTAGATGTCAGAGAAGATCAAGGTAATTTTGTGGTTTCCACAGTCTTTTGATCCTCTCGACAATTCAAGCTGAACAGCGTCTCAAACACACTCTCCTGATCTCTACATAAAAGCTCTCAGGAGAGAGAAAAGCAGGAAGGACAGCGTGAGACTGTGGTGTGAAGGGATCGGAGTCATCAGGAAAAGCACTGCTGGAATTTCAAAGTTGTTTTAGGACCTTTTCCTCACCAGAGTTAATGAAGAAATAATTTTACATAGAGGAAAGAAATTCAGCTTTGTCAAATTCTCCTTTGTCCCAGGAATGACTAGGGAATGAATTCTCCACTGAGGAACTAAGACTGTGAGATGTTTTTCATTTGCCTCACATGCAGGTTTTCTGGTGACGTTTCATTTTTCTCTGATTTTCACAATAAGTTAAGTTTTTATGAGATGTGCTTATATATTGATGATGTAACATAGATTTATGCTATATGTGTCTTTGGTTTGAACCATCATCATCTCAGAACGTGACTTATTTGGGGATGAGGCCTTTGATATGATAAAGAAATGACCATCTAGAAGCCAGAGAGAGAGGCCACAGGAAGTACTGTATTTCAGTTAACTTGAGCTGAACCTCAAGAAACAAATGCTAAGCTGTCTGTGGTATTTTGTTATGTTATCTTCAGAATATTGATGTAGATGCCTTTAATCTTGTGCACAAGGAGATCAAATGTCCACTTTTGATGAATTAACCCAACTACATTCTTTAAACAAAAAAAGAGAGCCTTTAATACCTCAGGACCTATCATTTACAGGGCACACAGAGACTCTCAGACATATACTTACACATGATATTACTATCTGTTTTACATTATTTACATGCTAGACTCTGGTTGTGGCCCTAGCTGGGTGTTATTGAGATACACAAAAGGCACCAGGACTGTGAAATGACACCACTTTCAGTAGAGCATGACATACATAAATAAGGAAGAACCAGCCACGTTCTTAGAGCACACTGACCACAATAAACTATACTCCCAGGGAGAGGTCCTTCAAAAAAACTGAGAAGGACACATGGAGTGGCTCTTAGCTGTCCCTCTCAGGATGTCCAGGTGAGCCAGCAAGAGCCACTGCCAAGCCTGAGAGATCAAAACCCGACACCTGACCCATGTCTGTTGTCAGGACACCATCCACCATAGCAACCAGGCTGACTTCCCTTTCGAATGTTGGCCTCCAGCTCAACGGAAGCCAGGCAAAGAAGTCAGGATTCTAAATATCAACAGCATCACCCTGTCAGAAACTCTCCTGTGACCTTTTTCAGAAAAGGAATGCAATGACAGTTTGAAAGCTGGCCAAGCCATCCATGCCCAGAACTACCCGAAGTCAGTCCAGTGCCTTGCTGAACCACTTGCCAGGATTGTGGGCAGTCTTTTCAAAGGGTAATGTAGCATCACAAACCTCATGTAAGACTGATTAAGGTCAAGCACAGTAGTTATAAGACGTTCTTAAGAACAGTAGAAAAACAGACGGCAAAATTAAAAGTCAGCTAATATTCTGAGCTGACCTCCCTGAGCTGTTTCCCTATCTCAAGCCCTGTTTGGTTCCATCTTTTCACCAAGGGCAACTTTGACCTCTTTCTTCTCTCTTGTACCTTCCCCTCTCCTGATTTATTTTCTGTTTTGCCATCAAGAGTGTAGGCTTTCTGGAGGCACGAATTGTATTCCTTGTATTCATCAACTCGTGTTCAAAAATCAGGCCTGCTTCATACAATATTCTTTGTCTCTGTCTCTGTTTCTCTGTCTCTCCTCCCTCAGCCAGTGTGTGTGTGTGTGTGTGTGTGTGTGTGTGTGTGTAGTGTGATGTGTGAGTGAACAAAAAAAAAAAAGTCAGCGGCACCAGGACAGAAGTGAGAAGAAGAAATCCAGTTCCTATTGTGCTATACTTCTTGCCACAGGCTCATCTCACTCACTCTTTAAATGATGTGTGTGCTCTGTGGGTCCATGTGTGTGCATAAGCATGTGCATGCCAGGTGGTTAATCTTGGGTGTCATTTCTTAGGAGCTGCCTACTTTGTTTTTTTGCGACACAGTCTCTCACCAGGGCTCATGGACTTGAGCCTGTTGGTTGGCCAGTGAGCCCAGAGACCTACCTGTCCCCAAATCTTTAGTAGTCTACTCTGATAGTATAGTTGGTTGCTCCCTCTTCTGACACTTTCTACTGAAAGTATTTTGATGACATGTCTGAATTGGTGGTATCCACACTGGAGTCAGCCTGGTGTCTCACAGTCCAGGTGGTCACAATGAAGGCTTTTATACAAATAATGTAAAATAGATAGTAATTCACCCAGTATGTACATCTAGGAGCCTTTATAAATAGATAGGTACTACCAAGATTTTTTGTTTGTTTGTTTAACATGGGTTGAGGTCTTTAAGCTTGTGTGGTGAGCTTTATACTGACTGAGCCACCTTGCCAACCTCTCTTAAATGACATCATTAAACTATCATTTTACCAAGTAGACTTAGAGTAGTCTAATTTTTATGGGTTTATGAAGTTATTAAAAAGAGAGCTGTCTCTCCCCTTTTTAAGACCTTAAAATGAAAATCACTAACACTATGGAATTAAACCTAATTGTGTTTTTAAATCTACTTAACTCTGTGCATTTGTGATGCTAGGGTTCAAACCCATGGCCTTGGGAATACCAGGCAGGCACTTTACCACTGAACTACAATCTCTTGCCCAGCCTCCCTGTTGCTTTACTGGTTCTGAGCTTTGTGCAAAGCAGAGGCGAGAGCTGAGGTTCCTTGAAGAAACTACACAGCCAAGCTACAAGGCAGTCTCTGTAATTTTGCTTTCATTGCCCATTCCAATATATTTATTAGGCTGTTAAACTGAACCATCTTGGCTGGTTCCAGCCAAGTTTCTTATGATGTCCATGGCACATTAACTTTGCAGTATAGTAAAACATGTTGGTCTTAGGTGAGTGCTTGAAGCTGCTATGTAGATGAGCAAGAGGTGGGTGGGAGGTTTGCGAAGGTCTTTTCCAAACCTCTATGGTTTGGAAATAGAACCAGAAACCTCCTGGGGTCAAGGCTCTGATGAGACTCCTGGAGTGTCCTGGTCCAGGCGTGGGTTTGGAATACTTGGGAAATGGCCGACCACAGGGATCTCAGGGCTCCTCATTCTGGCTTGGTTTGCAAGTGCTGAGTTGTGTAAAACGTAGAACACTTGAGGGGGTGGTGGCGACTTTTAAAAACCTCAACAGGAATTCCAATTGTTCATTTTGGGCAAGAGTTTGGAGTTTGATTCCTATATAAGTCCAAATTGCTTGATTCTACTGACTTTAGATTTTTGTTTAATTTCAGTCTTTTGAACTCAAGGATTATCATCATGCAGGAAAGTCAAACCACGTGCTAATTTGGGTTGGTGACGCAATAAAGGTAATCAGATTGCAAGTCTCGATTATCAGTGTTCATTTTACTAACGTAAAGTATTCAGAAAAGCTCTTTTTTAAAAAGTTAAGTGACCTCAGGGATAAATGCATGTCGGAAATGTTGTCCTACAACAGTCAAGTATTGATATTCTTAAAAGGTAAAGTTCAACTTCTTCATTTTTTTCTCTCTCAAAAAATGTCACCCAGGAATCTGATTTGTAGTATTGATTACTGGACATTAACGTCATCACATTAGCTATGAAAAAATTGTAGGTCTGGAAGCGAAGGGGATAGTTATGTAGAGAGGTTAATAATCTGACTGGGTGCTATTGTAAAATAACAACCGCTTTGCTTCAGTACTATCTCTCCTGCCTGAAGGACGTTCCAATATGATGGTCTTTTCTAGTCCAAAGAGATTTAAGGGCTTCATTCACTTTTAATTATACTCTTGATATCACATCAAACATATTTATTAAGTAGATTTAGCTTTGTTTTACATTCATTTTAAACCTTGCTTTAGGCCTTTTAGGCTTTCATTCTTTAAAATATAATGTGCTGGGCTGGTAGGATGGCTCAGTGGGTTAAGGCACTTTCTACCAGGCTTGGCAACTTGTTCAACTCCTGAGACTTATAGGGTAGAGTGAGAAAATTGACTTCTGTAACTTATTCCTTGACCTACTTATACCATATCTCTTCCCCCTCAAATTAATTAATTAACTAATTGAAAAGTAAATAAGATGCAGCATGTGTCTTAGTTACTTTCCTATTGCTGTGATAAAGCACCACGACCAAGGTGACTTATAGAAGAAAGCATTGGAATCCCCAAAGCCAGTGGCACATCTTCTCCCACAAGGCCACACCTCCTCACCCTTCCCAAACAGTTCCATCAACTAGGGACCAGGCATTCAAATATGTGGCCCCATGAGGCCCATTTTTTTTTTAAACTGCCACAATGTGCATATTAGATTGGTAGATCTTTGTCTGGCACCTTATATCTTTATGCTGGGGAAGAATTGACCTACACCGCACTTTATGTAACTTTAATATCCTTTAAGTTTAAAGTTGTTTTATGCTCATTTTCTTTCATATTTGTTTTTTGAGTAATATCTTTTCTTTGAAGTTAGATTAGATTAGAGATAAGGTAGATGGGTAGATGTAGATGGGAAAAGACATACACTATCTCTTTAGCTGATCTTTTAAATTAATTAATGGATTTTGAGACAGAATCTCACTACATAGTCATGACTGGCCTGGATTCCCTGTGTAGACAGGCTAGTCTCAAACTCACAGAGATCTGCCTGCCTCTGCCTCTTGAATGCTGGGTTAAAGGAGTTTGTCACGGTACCCCACTAATGGTATTTATTTGTATTTACATGTCTGCATGTATCCCTGTATCTGTATGTGTCCTCAGAAAGCAGAGATGGGGATTGGATCCCCTAGGAAGGGAGTTATAGATGATTGTGAGCTACCGATGTAGGTGCAGGGGATGGGACCTGGCTCCTCTGTGAGAACAGCAAATGCTTTCAACTGTGCAGCAAGCTCCAGTCCTGTAGTATAAGTATCTTATTTACTGTTGTTTAAAAAAGAAAATGGCGGCGGCGGCAGAGGGTTCCAGGAGGAGAAGTTTATTTAGGGCAGAGGGAAGAGAGGAGAGGGACAGCAGAGAAAGGTGGAGGCCATGACCACGTGGAGGGGGGAGGGGAAGGGGGAAAAGGGAGACGGGAACCTACAGGCAAGCGGGTCAAGGGGCAAGAGAGCAAGAGAGCAAGAGAGAGAGGAGGGGCCAGACAGCCCCTCTTATAATAGTGGGCAGGGCTATCTGGCAGTTCCCAGGTAGCTTTGGGGAGGAGTATACCTAGCTGTTGCTAGGTAACTGTGGAGGTGGAGTTTAACAGAATGTTAACATTTACCATTCAACTTTTATTCATTTCTGGGATATTTCTATCAAGACTACTAATCTTGGAGTTGGTTCTGGATGAAGATACTGTGATTTTTAGCACATGAGTTAAAAACAAAGTTATAAAGTGGAAGACCCCTGACCTGCCATTTAGGGGACCCTGGCTCAATCCTCAGTGTGTGGTGTGGAGCAGGGAGAGCAAGAAAACAAATACAGAACATAAATTACATATTTTTATGTAATTTTATGTTATAGAACTAAGTCTTCCAAAATGGTGGAAATGTTTCTTTGGAAAGGGTTAATTTTAATTTTAAGCATTTGTGACAGATAACACATTTCTAGTTGTTGATTGAATGCTTACAAAATTGAACATTTCTATTAAAAAAAATGAGCTATGTTAGACTGACATTTCTGAGGTAGTTTTGAACGGTAGCTTCCTTTAATGATGGAGGTTGAGGGAAGACCCCAGGATTCTCTGTCTGGGGCACGCTCAGTGCTGTCTTTTAAATCCCCCTCAAATCTCATGCTGCAATCTCACATGCCTGTCGTTCCACACACGTGTGGCTACATCCTGTCTTTCAAGCAAAGTAAGCTGAATCTCTGCACAGAGAGAGTAGTTACTCTCTGGTTCTTGCCCTGGTCTCTGCACTTACAGGCCTCAGCTCACACACTGATTTTCCATCTTGTCACAAACGTTTGCCTTAGTGTGAACCATCGTGGGGGAAATAAGCTTTTAGGGTTAAAATCGCAAACAAACGTTCCCATCAGAATGCATTTCAACTTCTCTCTCTGGAGAAAAAAAGAACTAGAAATGAGTTTCTTCTCTAGTGCTTGGATCATTTTTGCCCCGCCCCTTCCGACATGGCCTCCTCCTTTCATTGACTCTAAAGGGAAGTGTGAGGCCACTCATTTCAAAGGAATGCCTGCTATTTGGCAGTTGAATATGCAAACTCAAATTAGTGATTCACAAGGTGCAGAAGACAAAACAAAACACAAAACACAACAGGACCTTGTGTGGGGAAATATTTGGCAGCTGCCTTCTAGCAACTTGAAAAGTCCCTTCCTTGCTTAGATATAAAGCCACATTCTAATTGCTGTGACCAGCAGGTCAAAAATCACATCTACAAGAAGTGAAATGGATCCCAAACCAAACCAAGCAAAGGATTTAAGAAAATGCAAATCTAGGGAGACTGCTCAGTTGGTAAAATGCTCGATGCACAAGCTTAAGGACCTGAGTTTGCATCCACGCATGAAGCTGGGCATGTTGGAAGGCACATTGGTCTGTAATCCACGCTGGGGAGGCAAAGACAAGAGAATCCTGGGGGTTTGCAGGACAGTCAATCTGGCCAAAATATCAAGCCTGTCTTGAAGCCTAAAGAGAAGATAAGACAACTGGCATTGTCCTCTGATCTCTACAAGTACAGGACCTGCACACACACACACACACACACACACACACACACACACACTTTATAAAGATAGCTAGGAAGTCATATACTCCAATTTAGATGTGTTTCGTGTATGGTGTCCCTTACATGTTGCTATCTGAGTTTTAATTACAGCGTGCTCTACAGTTTAAGGTTTCATAATTGAAACATTTTCCACTTTTCATTCATGTACTTCCAGAATCTGGGTGTCAGTCAGGTCTTTATAAGGTCTACTAGCACGGATTGAGATTGTTGGGAAACAACTGTACAGTGAAATAAGCTCAGTCAGGTCTGTTTTAGAATTTAGATGTTTACTTTGGGGAAATGTGTAAAATTCTAATGTAAAAAGAGGACACTGTAACGTTTTACACACATTCCTTTTTGCTACCTAGAACGTGTCTATAAATGAAGAAGAAAGACATTCTCTATTGTAAAGGAATTTTGACATTAAAAAGTAGTGTCTGAGAGGATATACCTTGGAGGCCCTTGACAGAGATGTGACCAGAATTTCCATTTCTTTGTTTCAGACATGTGTTCTGTCTCTCACCTTCTGCTTTGGTGGCTAAGTAATGTTGTACAACTTTTTTTTTTTCTTTTTTAAAGAATATTTGTCATGAGCTGGGTGGTGGCGGCGGTGGCACATGCCTTTAATCCCAGTGCCATAACCTTTTACTTGGAAGGTGGTGACAGGTGGATCTCCGTAAGGTCAAGACCAATCAGGTCTACATGAGTGACTTCCAAGACAGCTGAGGATACACAGAGAAACCCTTTCTCAGAAAAAACAAACAAACAAACAAACAAACAAATAAACAAAAGAAACCAAATCAAAGACAAAACAAAGAAAACAAAACAAGAAAAGAATCTTTGTCACGAGATTTTGCATTTGCATAGCAGAATATATTGCATACTTGATGAATTAAAAATATTCCCCTTTACTTTAGGTATATGTCTCCATAGCCAGTTTACATCTGCATAGTAGACATTTTGTTTATGTCATACCTAGTCCGTTAATTTGCCCAAAGTATCACATTCTCTAAGGGCTTTAAATGTCTCATGATTTAAGGAAACTGTCATATGACACATATGAAAACATGTTCTAATTACTGTTCAGGACTTCAGAGTAGAAACTTGCCACCTCTCCCACTTGCTCTGTGCTCTAAATCAACTGAACAAACCTGAGTAAGTGAAGGAGTATGGCTGCTGGCACCTGTGCTCTGAGGGACAGATAGTCACCCTGGGGAGCCAGACTTCCCTGTGTTAAACATGGGCTGAGCCTCAGTGCTGCAGTAGGGCAGTGGGAGAGGGCTGGCTGGGTTAATTATTAAATCAGGAAAGAGCCACATATGGACATGCCTGGATAAAACTTTTAAGAAGAAGGAGGAAGAGGAGGAGGAGGAAGAAGAGGAAGAGGAAGAGAGAGGAGGAGGAGGAGGAGGAGGAGGAGGAGGAGGAGGAGGAGGAGGAGGAGGAGGAGGAGAGGTAGATAGACAGATGATAGACAGATAGAATACTGGCTGGTTTTGTGTCAACCTGACACAAGTTAGAGTCATCAGAGAGAAAGGAGCCTCAGATGAGAAAATGCCTCCCTGAGATCCAGCTGCAAGGCATTTTCTCAACTAGTGATCAATGGGGGAGGGCCCAGCCCTTGATAGATGGTGCCATCCCAGAGCTGGTAGTTCTGGATTCTGTAAGAAAGCAGTCTGGGCAAGTCATGGGAAAGAAGCCAGTAAGCAATACCCCTCCATGGGCTCTGCATCAGCTCCTGCCTCCAGGTTCTAGCCCTGTTTGAGTTTCTATTCTGACTTCCTCCTATGATGGACTATGATCTGGAAATATAAGCCAAATAAACCCTTTCCTCTCCAACTTGGGTTTTGGTCATGGTATTTTGTTGTAGCAATAGAAACCCCAACTAAGACAAGTTGGTACCATCATAATAGGGTATTGCTTGACAGACCTAACCATGTTTTGGGGAGAATTGTGGAAGGACTTTGGAACTTTGGGCTAGAAGAGCCATTGAGTGTTGGGAGCTCAGTGGGATGTTCTGTGGGAGCCTGGAAGAGAAGAATGTTGAGAACAGTGCAGAAGATGGAGGCCTGGCTTGTCAAGTTTCAGAGGGAAGTTTAAAGATTCTATCAGGGATGTTTGCTGTTCTGATTTAAGATTCTGTGGTTCTGGTTAACTGGGACTGAAGAATCAGCTGTGATTAACAAGATACCAGTACTATTGGAGTGAAAACTTTGTGTTACTGGGGCAATTGCTGCTGATTAGCTGGAGCTAAGAGACTAGCATCGATTAAGAAGAGACCCACATCACTGAGGAGAAATCTTCTGAGACATGTTTTACTCTGAGAGCACAGAGGAGCTGTGTTCTAGAGGTTGCCAAGGTTATACCTGGTGCTTGCAGCAGGACTTGGTAATGTGTAAGAGTCACCCAGATATTACTGGTTTTGAAGGCATGAAGGGGTCATGGAAAGCAGCTGAGGCTTGACACTATGAGAGTCCAGGAGAGGCCATTGGTGAAGGCACAGCCTCAGTGTAGTTGAAGGCCCAGGACTGAAGGAGTCATTCAAAGCAAATGAGACTTGGCACCATGAAGAGAGCCTATGGGAGCTATTGGTGAAAGTGCAGCCAGCTGTAGCAGAAGACACCAGTGTTTTGGAGATGTCAGTACCGTGGGATGACCACCAAGAACAGCAACAGCAGTGGAGTGGAGCCAGCCAGAGCCTAGAAGACAAGCTGTGTGTGCTGTAGAGGGCAGAGCTGGAGAACTGACCCAAGCTCCTTGGAGGAGCCCAGGAGATAATGTGTAGATCGAAGACATTGAGTTATTTATACTGTTGGAGTTTAGTTTTGCTTTGTTCAGACTGTGGCTGTGCCCTGGTTCTTCCCTCTTGAAGAATTTATTTAATCTAATTTTGATTTTTACAGGCACCCACAGCTGAATGACCTAGAAAGATTGGATATTTTACAGAGATTGAACTTTTAATGTGTTTGAATTTATAAAGACTGTGGTACTTTTCAAGTTATGTTTTTAATGTGAGATCTTGGGGATGAATGAGAAAGGAAGGGTTGAGGCTTAATAATGATGTGTTTGTGTGTCAGGTTGACAGGGCTCAGTTGTACTGGCTGGTTTTGTGTATCAACTTGACACAACTTAAGAGTCATCAGAGAGGAAAGAGCCTCAGTTGAGGAAATGCCTCCATGAGATCTGTCTGTAAGGCATTTTCTCAATTAGTGATCAGTAGTGAGTCAGTCCAAGGTGGGTGGTGCCATCCATCCCTGGGCTGATAGTCCTGGGTTCTATAAGAAAGCAGGCCTGAGCACGCCATGGGAAGGAAGCCAGTAAGCAGCATCCCTCCAGAGCCTCTGCATCAGCTCCTGCCTCCAGGATCCTGTCGTGCTTGAATTTCTGTTCTGACTTTCTCCTATGATGGACTCTGGACTCTGATTTGGAAGTGCAAGCCAAATAAATCCTTTCTTCTTCAACTTGCTTTTGGGTCTTGATGCTTCATTGCAGTAATAGAAACCTTGACTAGAAAAAGAGAGAGAGAGAGAGAGACAGAGAGAGGAGAGAGAGAGAGAGAGAGAGAGAGAAAGAGAGAGAGAAAGGGAGGGAGAGGGAGAGGGAGAGGGAGAGGGAGAGGGAGAGGGAGAGGGAGAGGGAGAGAGAGAGAGAGAGAGAGAGAGGGAAGGAATAGAGATAGAACTGAATGTGAGATTGTCTGAGTCAGTCCTTGACAGTGATACGAAAAATTGATGATTAGATTGTGAACACCCAGAAAGAACTCAGAAATCAAAACAGGAAAAATATTTTCATATTGTTACCAGGGAGTGATGAAAAGAGTAGTAGTTGAAAATCCAAAATGTTCATCGTTTGATGATAGCTGCTGATCTGGAGAGTCAATGCTGTTGAGATTTAGGTCTATTCAGACCACTTTAAAAATCTAGAATAGATTGGGTGGAAACATCATCGAACCAGCATTCAACCACATCTGATATACTTAATTACACAATTTAAATGTACTCAGTGTACAGTTATGAACTCTCGATTGCTTATCTGATGTTTGGGTTTAGATTGGTTCTTTTGGAAGGCCACATGTGTGGTCTCAGGGCATGTAAATGATTAGTGTAATTCAGAACAGAACTTGGAGATGCTCCTGAAATGAAAGCCCAGGAAGCAATATTCTCTGCATCTGGGATAGGGTGATGCTTGTTGAACCTCACTGTCCAGCCCTGAGATCAGAACACTATGGACTCCAACACAGCAATAGACCTGACAAGCAGTTAAATCAAGCATGACACTCAAAGCCTGCATGAGTTCTCACAGGCTTTAGCATGACTCACATGACAGAGAAGGTGTGATAGATTCATCTTGCTCATATCTCCTGCTCCCGACAGTTTCAAAGGGGGCTTTGTGCTGAGGTTGTTCCAATGGATACTCTTAGCTGACTATCATGTGAAGGAGGAATGGCTTATGATGCGTTTGTACGACACCCAGAAAAGTGAACAAGTCTGGGTCTCTGTAGTGATCCAGGTGGCCTCTGTGACGGGCTCCTGATGCCAAGCAGGTTCAAGCAGGTACCCCTCCCACAGACTTAGGTGTTAATGCTCTGTGGAGTCTTGACTATGGTTTGTGCCGAGGATGAAGACATGGTCATGTGCCATCCTGGGAAGCCAACTAACCCTGGACTCCATTCCATGCATGTCCTGATTTGCTCACAAGTGTTGCTAACCGACTATGAGTCAGGCATAAAATAGCCATGCTCAGAGTACTTTGGAGGAAGAAACCAGCAATTAAAAATGCATTTACAAATGTGAGGCAGGAGAATGAAGGGTCCGATCTTTCTTAGAAAGAGTGACAAGTTGGAGAAAGACACTGGAGACAATGCTTTAGGAACTTCAGGGAGGAAGAAAGAATGGAGGGTTACCTTGACTACAGAATTGATGGCCAAGGTTCCAACTACAAAGATGGAGAGGATATTTGAGGAAGGAATAAGGATGGACCAAGGGAATCAAACAAGGTCACCCTGGGACCCACAAACTTACAGAGAAAAGTATTGCTATGAAAAGGGGACTCTTTGTACCCAGCTGCTGACTCCTTGGCTTCAGAGTGAGTTGTATCTCTCCTGGCACTCCACATGTAGAGTGCCAGGTGGGTAGCTTTTGGATTTATGAACATAAAACCAAAGTGCTTCATTTTTCATTCTTCCCACCCAGAAAGCAATTATAACTAATGTTTTGTTTCCGCTCCAGACATTTTTTGACCTCTCTATGCTGTTTCTTTACAGGTGCAGGGTGAACCCAGCTACACCTTCAGAGAAGCCTTTATACTCCAAAACCAATCCCAGGGTGAGGGCTACTTGGTGTTAGAGTCTGTGAGCCCTTGATGGCTTTACCCTATGTTAATATAATCCAGAACTGGATGATATTATGCACATTGGATTGCAAAAGAATTATTATTGATATTGCTGTGCATTTTGTTTTTGAGATAGGACCTTACTCTGTCACCCAGGATGGCCTAGAGTTCACTATATAGTTTAGGCTGGCCTTTTAACTTGGGGAAAATTGTTCTGTTTCAGCCTCTGAGGGGCTGGGATTATGAATGTTAGCCAACAAGCCTGGCTTTTATATGACATTATTAACTAAGCAAGCTCTTGAATAGTGGATGGTCATTTATTATACTGCTGGGAGATGTCAGAAACTATAAAAAAAATCATTATAATACAGGTAAAAGGGCAAATAGATGCTGTGGTCGGGGGTGGGGGAACTGCCTATTCCTGGGATATTTAGGAGACAGGGCTGATTCTTGAAATATAAGGAAATTTGGAACATGGGAGCATTGAGTATAAGCACAGATATCTGAAGGAGGAGTAATGGAATAAGTGTTTAGAGGCTGAAATAAGAGAGATTCTGTTAAACTGTACTGTTTTCTTTGCATGGAGGAAAAGTGAGACAGAGAAGTGGGAAGTGGGGAGGGTCACGTCTGGCGTGGGAGCTAGGTGAGTGGGAGAGCTACTCAAAGACTCAAGAGGGAACACAGGGCAGAGCTAAGCCTTGGGGAGAGTGACCCATGTTCAGAGGGGTTCTTCTTTGTGCATTTTCAGAGGCAAAGACTCGTGTCAACTACATATAAAGAAGGTCCTGGCCTACCAGGGTAGTGGGGAAAATGAACAAGAAGATACCTGGAGGAAATACATTGAGTATACATAATTGCTTTGATGTGTAAGATATTTGTAATTCATTTTTAAGTGGAAACTATCCAATGGCAGTTTTAGAGTAGTATGTAGCCATGAGCATTTACTTTTGGCTCCTACCCAAATTCCCAGAATGTGAGTCAGGTTCACATGCTGTTCCTTCAGGTCAGCTCTGCTCCTCCTGCAGGTATTTCTGTGAGTTCTTGCATCAGGACTTTTCCTGTTTGAACTGGAGATGTGTTTCTTGCCGGTCATCCTCTTAGAGCAGTGGATCTCAACATTCCCAATGCTGGGTTCCTTTAATACAGTTCTTCATGTTGTGGCGACCCCCAACCATAAATTATCTTCATTGCTACCACATAACTGTGATTTTTCTGGTGTTATGAATTGTAATGTAAATATCTGGTTTTTTTCTGATGGTCTCAGGTGGCCCCTGTGAAAGGATTGAGATCTGGGAGCTTAGAGCTGTGTTTTTGGAGGTACAGTAGCTAAACCTACTCAAGACCAAAACAAATGTCTTTTCAATCTTCACTTCTGTCCATCAACCTGCCTCAGTTTGGGTATGCAGACAGACCCTGAGCACCTAAAGCGGTTACCAGAGATCTAAACTCTGTATGTTGCACCTCGCTTCCTCTCTCACCCATCTCCCTCACAAGCACTCTCACAGGATGACTCGGCATTGGTGCGGAGCGGGCCATCAGGGTGGAATTCGGGCTGTGGAAACTACTTTGAGATAAGTATGGAGAACAATTTGGAGTTTGAGGCTGGGCCTTCATCAGCCATTGGGGAGAAAGTAATGAGCTGGCATGAGTAGGGTGATCGTGACTTATTTCAATTCAGAATGTGAAACTGTGAGCAACATAATGTCTGGGGGAATGTTGGGGGAGGGCGGAGGTGGGGAGTGGGAGAATAATCACTTGACTGCCATGTTAGCATCCAAGCAGCTCCTGTGTTCTTGGAGTTTTCGTAATTAACACTTAGAAAGTTATGCTAGGCTTTTCCTAATCTAATGTGGCAAGGCCCCGCCCCTTTACCAACATTGTCATTCTGAGCTTAAATCAAGTGCTGCCTCCTTGCAGGGTTCCACCCTGGCTCGGGTCTCCACAGCCCCCAGTTTGGCTGGCTTTCATGAGGGAGAGAAGGAAAGTTTACATCTGCATAGCAAGTAGGGCGGTGCCTTTTGCTTCACTGTCTGGGATTTGATTAATTCTGTTTAATTGCGTGGGGGAGCCATCAAGAGACTAGAGGCAGGCGTTCTCTCCTTTCTCTCTCTGCCTCAGAATCAAGTTACTTTGAACTCCTACCCTGTAAAGTTACTATTGACCACGCTGGTCCAATCTCCGGGTCAGTGTGACATGTCGACTCTGCTCATGCTGAACGTCTGCTCAGAATGGCTCATTCATAATTCATGCGTCTAAAAATGAATCATGTGTATTTAGGTGGCTGGTTTGCCAGTCTTACTTCAGATATTTCCATAGCAGACCCACAGACCTCACTTTTGATTAAATTCTTCCTTATAAAAATCAAAGATTTTTCTTTCAGATTAGTTCAGATTAGTCCTCATTGGAACTCCTTTGGTCTAGTGGTCATTCTAAGTAGATGGTCAGGGCAGAGGGTTTTCTTCCTGAATTCTGTAAAGTACTACCTACTAAAATCTCCCTGTTCTTTACACCTCTCTTTGGTTTTCCCTGGTCCACATGCTTTACAGCACAATATACTATAAACACTCATGCTGATAAGAAATGAGAGACACTGGTCTCCTAAACCCAGCATTGCATGAGACTGTGGAGTACCATGCATGTCTGGCCTCCGAGGTGTGATACTGGCCTGGAATAAGAGTCTAGCCCTATTTTCTTAGCAATTAACCAGATATCTTGCTAGCATTTCTACTTTGTTGTTTTTTTGAGAAATGGACCCTGGAAGCAGAATGGAGTACTGGGGTCTTTGTCTAGAAATTACGTTGGCCATTCTGAATGTTTCGTCCTTGTTTAGGATATTTAAGCAGATGTTCTATGTTTTTACAATTTAGGTTCATCTAAATGCTGAAATCTGCCCACTGCCAGGCCCAGAGGACACCTGATACTGTGTTGATCTTCTTACAAACCCCTGGTTTCTGAGAAGTTTCTTCCTATATAGGGCTTTGTCAAGTCTACAGTGATCAATCTTAATTCCTATAAACCTGCGTCTGGAATTCGAATGGCAGCGTGCTGTGATCTGGGCTTTGTATTAATAAATCTTAAGTGGCTATTATTTCAACAAAATCATAATCTGGAGACTAAAGAAAATTCCCTTCTGTGACTATTAAATAGGATTTTGACTTTAAGTGGCCATTACTACTATAAATAAAAACACAAACTCAAACACAAACACAAAATAAGAACACAAACCTCTCATATTTAATTTAGTTTAGCAAAGAATTTAGTTGGCTACAAAATAGTGGCCAATTTCATCAGATTTTTAAGGATACTCTTATTTGTAATTTGAACCAACAAACCTTTGTCCCACCCTAGCCCCTTCAGAACATTTCAACCATTGTATGATTGTAGGTATGAAAATTCATTCTGCACACATTTATAATGGGTAAAAGTGTAATTAAAAATTAGAAGTAATGGTCACCTTTAATATTTACTATTAGAACTGCAAATATAATTGAGGCAGAATTCGGTTCTGTGATGTTTCTTCTCTCTATGATTCATAATAATGAAGCTTAGATAAGGAGATGAAAACCGAGTATTCATTTTTTTTTTTTTTTTTTTTGCCA
The DNA here is from genome assembly GCA_021653895.1 of Mastomys natalensis. Lineage (NCBI taxonomy): Eukaryota > Metazoa > Chordata > Mammalia > Rodentia > Muridae > Mastomys > Mastomys natalensis. Next base: position 1,237,157 of record JAJTUV010000928.1, on the reverse strand, counting down.
TAGGCTAACACAGCAATTCAATACCTCTGGATAATTATGAGAAATAAAGACAGCAGAATAATGATCATTAACCTCATAGAGTGCTTATCATACACCAGTACTGTGTTCATTGTGTTGTCTGACTAACCCTGCAAGCAGCACTGCTTGTTTTTAACCTTTTTATTTTTCTGGCAGTATTAGAGATTGGACCTCGGGCCTCATATATGCTAGACAAAGGTTCTACCGCTGAGCCATCTTTGCCCATCTTAAAAAAAAAAAATGTGTGTGTGTGCATGCATGCACCTGTGTATGTGTGTGCATGTGTGTGTTTAAATATGGATGTGGTATGGATGCAAAGGTCAGAGGACCACCTCAAATGTTGATCTTGCCTTCCTGTATCTTTTTGTTGCTCACTGTTGAATAAGAGCGGTTGGTCTGTGAGCTTTTGAGTGTTCTGTTTCTACCTCCCATCTCACTGTAGGAGGACTGCCAATACAGACTCATGCTGCCACATGGGTGCTGGCCTTCATGTTTATGCAGTAATCTCTTTACCCACTGAGCCACTGCCTGCACACACTCTTATTTGCCTTTTATAAAAGCAAAAACCAAAGTCCAGAAAGTTTCATAGAGATGTGAGGCAGTTGGACTCCAGAGTCCACCCTTAATTGTAACAATGAATGAAAGAGGAAGATCCCCTGTGATACAAACAACAGCTGGGGCCAGCCAAGTAAGAGGTCACTAATTTCTCATAAGAGTTAAAGAGAACTACGTGGGGCCACAAATGCTGTCAAGATGAGTCTGTTCTCAAGGGGTTCAGGATTGAGGGCTTCCTGAAAAGTGAGCATTCTCAGTCGCTCTGACTATTCTACTCTGCAGGGCCTTAGAGCACATTAACTTCATTAAGAATTACTTTGTAGTAGTAAGTATGCCATGCGAGCATCTGCACACATCTGAGTTGCAGGCTGCAGGAAAGGGCAAACTTAATTCTACAGTTGATAACTAGGGCTCACCTTCACTTTGGGGAGCTGTGAGGGACAAGGCTTTAGGAAGTTAGGATGCATAATGTGTAACAAGCTTTGCCAGCACCTCTGAGATTCTGCCCCCTCTCCTTCCTCTTGCTCCTTGGACACCTTCGGCTTTATCTAATCTTCTTTTTCTTTTCTGTTCTCTGCTGTTCACGTCCGAAAATGGTTATTTTGACCAATCAGATTTTCTTGTTATGTTTTTAGCCTTGCAGGATTTATGTTGGGTAGATTGCACTTAACCAAGGCAAGAGCCTTGTTTCCTTCCTGTGGTTAACCCAGTCCCTCTGTCCCCAACTGTATCCTGTGCCACACTGGTAACCTTACTAGGGAAGTTGACTTTGCAGTAAAAGAGTTAAAGATGTCTGGACTATGGGTTCCCATCCACCGAATATTCAGTTGCTGGTCATTTTTGTACTGTACAAGAATAAATCCTGTTGTGGCCACTTGTTTCCTTTAGTGTAGTATTTATCTTTTAATCTACATACATACATTATAAGTTTTTGGAGTCATTGGGTTGGCTAATTATTAATAGTTTATTTAATTGAACAGAATATTAGGCAAAGGTTGGGAAATGGGTTCAAGTAAACAAAAACTGCATTTAGATGTATCAATGGTTCAAGTAAAACAAAAACTGCATTTAGATGTATCATGTTGACTTTGAACTTTAAATCCACCATTCAGTTTTGAGTGCTGGAGAGATATCAGTGAAGCAAAGAACTCTGTACTTGTCCTCAAGATAAAAAGGCGTGTCCAGCAGAATACCAAGTAAAGACTCAAGACTGATCTGTGAATTGCTTAGAACAACTTCTTAACATTGAATAGAGCTGAATGTCTGCCATATTATAATGTCAGGCATGCTCGGGGTGGGATTCACAGAACTTCCTGAGTTGGACATTCTGGGGAACTGTGCTATGACCTTACAGACGTACAAGGTTACAGACCTTTTGTCTTTGTCTCTTCCAAATCATGTACATGGGCTTGATCCCTGGGTCACAGCAGCCCAAAGAGTGATGACCTTACCCTCAGCATCCACACTGAGTGGTTTCTTTGGAACCATCTTCCACAGATAGGGTCCATAAACCCCTTCTCAGGTGGGAAGTGGCACACTTAAATAGCTGCTTAAATTCTTTAGAAGGGCGTCCTCCATTACCATGCAAAGATCCCTCATCAAACATTGTCCCACACACTCAAAGCCAGGAAAAATGTTTTTCTTCCTAAAGATAATGGATGTTGTCATCTTTTCTGTCTCTCCTTTGCCCTGCTTGCTGAGAAGTTCAGATGTCAGCTTTCCTTAATTCTTTCTCGTAATTGTTTGCTTTCCCTCCTGCTTTTGTTACACCATGACACAATGACTTTATGACTTTGCATAAGCTTTTATAAGCTTAGAACCATTTTTAGAAGTAGGTAGATATAGTGTGAATAAGTTCTTATTCTCAACCTTTTTTGTTTAAAAATTGCCTGGGGTATTATTTTATTTTCAGTGTTAGAGATTAAATGCAGAGTGTTATACATACCAGGAAAATGTTTTTCCATCAAACAATATTCCCAGCCCATTATTAACTCTTGATTTAAACTCTCACCTTATCACTTGAATAACCCATACGTGAGTTTTCTCCCTTGTGGAGATTATAGAATGGTTGAATTCCACAGTTCTGGTTCTGAAGTTAAGAACACTCAGAGGGGAGAGTATCACCCTATTTTATATTTAATCAGCCCATTAATTTGTTGTGCTAGGAAGTTAAGGTGGCCAAAGAAAGGTGAAAATAAAAAAGATGTTACTAAATAGCTTGGGTCTGGTAATATATCTTTTTAGCATTTTAACAGGGGATACCGCATAGCCACAGATCTGTTGCAAAGATTGGGAAAGCTGAAGTTTAGGAAGCAAACTCTTTTTGAGATGAACCAGACTTTTCTTATGTCTTATAAACAGTTAGTTGTATCCAGGGTTTATAATACACCAAGCAAGACAAATTGGCCATAGGGCCAATTTAGCAGCTCTGTGTAATGTCTTTGAATACCTTAATGTTGACATTAACTCCATAACTCACAATTTCAGGATATGCTTCTTGGGGAGAGAGGAGAGCAAAGGCTAAACAACACCCCGAGAGTTCAAAGGGGCTGAAGATGCACTTGGCGTATTTGTGTTGGCACTCTGGAGCCTCGGATGCTTGTGATTGCTTATCTGACTTATCTAAACTGCTGACGTCAAAAGAATTAGGCTAGGAATCTTATGATTACAGCCTTCCTTGTGATCTTTTCTGGTATTTCCTGTTTCCTGTCAGGCCAAATATACTTTGCGAGTGGGTTATTTTATGGCATTTCACTGTTTCTGCTTTGGCTAGAGCCAGGGGTACAGGGAGCAACGAGTAAAAATAATTTAGAACAACATTGGAAAGCTCTGACCACCCTATGCCCCTCACTGACATTTCTTTTTAAACATCAAAAAAAAAAAAAAAAAAAGTTTCACCGTGGCTTAGAGTAGGATCTCAGTTTTTATGGACAAAGTCCATTGTGTGTGAAGCTGGAGAAGCCACTTTGTATTTCTGTTAGTTTATTTGGGTGACAGGCAGGTTTTGCACACTGTAATGCAGGCAGCTAAGCAAACTTCTGTACAGAGTGAGGGCTTCAGAAGAAGGATGGAGAAAAGTGTCTCCTTTAAAGGCTGCACTTTTTTTCCTTGGAGTATACAAGCAACTTAGAGAAACAAAGAAAAATGGTCAGAGATGGGCTTTTCCAGTCCAAAAAAAAAATCTTGTCTAAATGTTGCTAAGTCTTTACTGAAGTACGGACCATAGGCCATGGAGGACACTAAGTGCTGTTTGCACAAGGATAGGGCACACAGAGAAGCTAATCCACACTGGTTTATGGGCAAACACTGCACACTCACTGTTTTCTGGAGTGTGTGTATGTTTGCACTTTGCAGAGACCAGAGGACAACCTTGGGTGCCCAGATGCCATGCTTCTTTTATTTTCTGAAGTAGTGTCTCTCATTGTAGCAGAACTCATTAAGCAGGATAGTCTGGGTGGCCATCGGACCCAGGAGTCCACTTTGCCCTTTACCTCCCCAGCACTGGGCTTACTAGTGTGCTCTGTGACTCCCAGATTTTTCATGTGGATTTTGGGGACTGAACTCAGATCTTCTCACTTTCCAGGGAAGTAGTTTAATGACCGAGCAATCTCCTCAGCCCCAGAACCACACTTCTTCAGTCACCATTAACTGGCCCAGACTGGCCTATCCTTCTGAAACTCTAATGTAAAAGGAAGCAGCATGATTAAGGGAATATGACTATGACTAATGATGGACAAGGAACCAGTAGTGTACGCTTCTGTGCCTTCTTACATATAATCTTTACCACCATAACCCTGGCTGGCTCTTTCTCCTCTGGCATCTTGATATAGCGAATACCTGCCCCGTTAGTATATCACAGTATAGATGGAAAAATGAAAAAGGAGGGATTGGGACTTTCTGAGACATTTGATAATCTAAGCTTGATTTTTTTTTCCAGTTCTAGGGTTTAAACCTGGGGCCACAGGTATGCTAAGAAAGTATTCTATATGTTTGGTTTGAAAGTAAGCAAAAGACTTTTTTTTTTTGCCCTTCCTTCTTCCCTTTCTCCTTTCCTCCTTCCCTCTCTCCTTCTCCTTTTTCTGTCTTTTTCTTTTTTTAAAAAACAAATACATGTACACATTTAAGTGGAGAACTAGAGTATTCCTTGTCTGAATTGCTCAGGACTAGAAGTGCTCCAGGCTTTAGATTTAAAAAGAATGCTTTTGGAATATTTGGCATATACAGACTGAAACATTTTGGGAATGGGACCTAAGTCTAAACGTGATTTTTTTTTTTGCCTTTTGTATATTTCTTTTACACATAAAATGAATGTAGTTTTATAATATGTTGTATGTGTGGACTTTTCCTCCTGTGGCACCATGCTAATTTGTGTTTTTCATATTAGTGATACTCAACCTGTAAATGGATAATGCTCTCGGTTCATGTAGATGTAGACTTCATAATATAATCATGGATGTTAAGGACTTGAAAGCCAAAAGGATGGATTAGATCACATTTAGAGGGACTGCCAGCCACTTTGAAGTTGAGAAGTGTTTGGAGCTTGACCATAATAGACAGTGTGGTTGTATCAATAGCCTGGCTAGCTGTTGAGACCTCAAGTTGGCCCTGTTCAGTGAATTACCGGCTCCAGGGCCCTGAGTGTATTATGTGCCCTCTGTGGGTTTTTAGTTTCTCTGTTTAAATGGAGTAGTTTAAATAGAGACTTTTAAAGGCCCGTGTCCAGTGTAAAATTTAAAGACCTCTATACTTTTCTACTTATCCACTTTCAGTAGCTCTACAGGAATGAAGAATTCTCACCTACATGTCACCTGATCCCCTGAAAGTCTCTCCTTCTGTTTTCCTTTATCTTTCACTCCAAATCTTGTACCAAGTTAGTTGATCGCTTTGCATCCCCAACCATCTCTTGAACTTTTCTTTGTGTTAATTCCTTTCTAAAAGAGAACTTTCTAACATTTTGTGGAAATTATTTTAACCATTGTAAAGACACATCTATAACAATCAGGATAAAACAACATCTTCCTGGGTAACCCTGGAAGGTGGCCAGTCAGTCAATGCCTGGTTTTCATAGAGTACCTAGAATACACATGTGTTTACAGTTGTGATAGTTTATCTAACTCATTAAATTACAAACAACATATAACTTGTTCCTACTATGTACTTTATTATCCACTCTGTAGCACCTTTCCTTGGAAGAATTGTTCTTTAAAAAATGTTTTAAAAATGGCAGCCTTGAAACAGAAAGAAATATGACAGGGGTCAATAGGAAGCAAAGACTGTTTAGATTTTGAGGAATAAAGTCAAACAGCATCCTGAACTTGAGGAGGAAATGAACATTCTGTACTGGCAGCTCGAGGTAGAAGACTCAAGAATTCAGGCATTCAGGATGGATGTACCACATGGTAAAATTATTTGTACAGCATCTCTCTCTGTCTCTCTTCCTCTCTGTCTGTCTTTCTTTGTCTGTCTCTCTTTCTCTCTCCATCTCTCTTTCTGTCTCTCTATCTCTGTGTCTCTTTCTTTTTCTTTCTTTCTGTCTCATTCTTTCTTTCTCTCTGTCTGTCTCTCTTTGTCTCTGTCTGTCTCTCTGTCTCTCTGTCTCTCTGTCTCTCTGTCTCTCTCTCTCTCTCTCTCTCTCTCTCTCTCTGTTATTAGGAACAAAGGGCAAAATATTCACCATGTCAAACTTTTCAACATATACCATACACTAGCATGGTCACCAAATGTTACACTAACAGTTACAAATTCCTCAGGATCTCTTGGTCCCCAGCCTTTCCTTTCATAGGTCACTGTTGTAAGTCTAACAGGAGAGTTTGTCTCATCTCATCCCACTAAATGATGTGAATGTTCCTTGATATCTGGAAGCTATACCCCTTAGAAAAGCAGGTAGAGCTATAGACAACCTGATGTCCTGTTTTTCTAACCTCACCTGTGTCCCATCCTTGACGGAAGCTATTGCCGCAATTTGCATTTCCCCGAAGCTCTTACATTTATGCCTATAGTTTTTCTCCATTCTCTTCTATCCAAGGGCTACAAGAGATCTATCTCTTCTTCATTTGCAAATATATAACCTACCTTAGGGAATATCTCAAAAAAATTACTTTTGTTCTGATCCGTATTGTCCACTGTAAGACAGGCTTAATCACTTCCTTTTGTGTTGACAGTTGTCATAGATTTTGCTTCTGTAACTCTAGTGTATCATGTATTACATCCATTTTATCCATTTTCTCTGTCTCTATTTATCATCTGTTATTTATTCATCTACTTTAATATCTTTTGTTCATGAGTTTTGATTTTCTAAGAATCCAAAGAAAATATCTGGCACTTGATAGCCAGTAAAATTTAAACAAAGGATGCTCCTGACCCTCATCTTGTTCTGCAGACTATTTTATGCATTATAAATTATATCCCATTCTACTTTTATACCATGAGCTGCCTATGTGTCTGTGTATTCTAATAATCCATAACTCCTTCTTTCCTTCTTGTTCTTGGGATTATATCACCAAGCTATGCACTCAAAAGATTCAAGCCAATCCAATTCAATTCAATCAAATTGCTTTATAAGAGAAATTTGATGATTCTTTTCTGAATGCCTTAAATAACTAACCAGAAAATGTAGACCTCGGTTTCCCTTAAGTTGGAAATACATCATTGATCCTTGGTCACTGTGTGGTATAAGACACTAAATACTTGCATATTATATTAAAACACTATTTTGCATTCTGTAGCCTCAGAGGATAATTGTATATTTTTGGAGGATTTGAAATATTTAAAATTTTCTTTTCTTTTTTTTTAAATCAATGATGTTTATTCATGTTTTGCCAAGCCTGTGTCACCAAACCAAGCAATTGGGCTTTCCTATTTTAATGAGGGCAGAAAGAATTTGCTTTTTAATTTACATATCTGGAGAACTCACCATTTCCTGATTGTACATCAGTTTGGCTTATACGTGTCTAGGAAACTAGACATAGATCCAAGAAAAGAAGGGTGGGTAGATCACCATTAAAAGGAAGTCACTGTTCTAACATATCCAGTAAGAGAAAGACGCAATGGCCATCTCTCATGTCGCCCATCTTGAAAGAGGAAACTATGATTCTTGTTCCAAAGTTAGGAGAGTATAAGGGTCCCTGCTACCATTCTGGCAGCTTCTTCTAGTGTTTCCTATTGCCTAGTGGCCAGGAGTCAGGAAAGGCGGGAAGAAGGCAGAGAGATTTCCAATGAATACATTTAAACAGTGAAAACATAACAGACCTGGGCAGAGTATGAGACACTCCATGATTGCAATACAATTCCAATTAGTGCAGATAGAAAACCACAACTTTTAATATGGAAACCAACCGGAAAGGCATGATTTAAACAGATCTTGTTTCACCAGGCAGTAGTGGTGCACACCTTTAATTCCAGCACTTGGGGGGAGGGGGGAGAGGCAGGTGGAGCTCTGTGAGTTTAAGGTCAATCCTGGTCTACAGAGTGAATTCTGGGACAGCCAGGATTCCACAGAGAACCCCCACTCCCTAACCCCCCCAAAAAGAAAGAAAATAAATCAATAAAAAGCATCTTATTTCATGCTTTATATACATTTGACTGAACTTTCTGATGTTAAAATCTTGAGATAGTTGCCAAAGTGTGTGTGGTGTGTGTGTGTGTGTGTGTGTGTGTGTGATGGGTGGGTGGGGACAGAATTAAGTTCCACATACGCACAGGAATCTAAGTAAAATAAACCACATTGAGTAAGCAATATTTAGGTGTAGGGTTCAGCCCATAGTAGCTCAACCAGTGCAGAGTGGAGATAAAATCTCTTGTGAGACAGTAATGCGTTTTATTGATCTTGTATTCCTAGGGAATATTGTACAATATATCAAAGATTCAGTGAGGATGACTGAGAATTTTGAAGTGAGGCTGAGAAGAAAAAGAGATGGTTGACTTTCCTAGGCTGGCCTTCAGAACAGCAGCGTGTGCACGTATGCGCGCGCGGTGTGCACACTGTGTGTGTGTGTGTGTGTGTGTGTGTGTGTGTTTGTGAGTGTTGGAAACATTCAGATACAGACCTACATGGTGGACAAGTATTCACAAGATATAATCAGAAAAGACAGAACACCATGTTGCTAATTAGAAAGTTGAACATTTCTTATTCTCATGCAGGCTTGTCTCAGAATTTGTGTAAGAGCCGATAAACTAACCCCGATTTGATTGGCTGAAGAAGAGAAACAGGCTCATCTCATTGTACAGTTGAGTATGGAGATTTGAAGCCTCTGCTAAGTGTCTGAGACAGTGACAGCTTTGTCTTCATTTCTGTCTGTGGTACACACTGCACCTCTTGTGTTTGAATCCAGTCCTTTGCAGTGATCTAGTCTCACTTTCTTCCTAGGAAAACCCTGTGCCTGCTTTTCTGCCTCTCCCTTTATCATCATCATCATCTTTTTTTTTTTTTAAACATCATCATCTTCAGCAAATTCTGTGACTTTTTCTGGATTAAGTGACGCACAGACCCTCTAGATGTGGTTGGGTTTTTGGAGGTACCTATCAGTGATGTATAGAGGTTCTGTGAGATACTTGGCACCATCTCAAAAGACTCAGGGAAGGAAACACAAAGGAGAAGCTTGTGCTTTGGCTTTGATTACTGCCTTGTATGATTGGCTGAAAAGACAAATAGCTATCCTGTTACTTTACCCAAGGCTATTTACTTTTTTCTGGTTAATACCTTAGCCAAACATTTATGCTTATTTCTCAGGGACAATCTCATCTTCATTTTGTTTTATTTTGGCTCTTATATCTTTGTTTCTGTTACCACATTCAAGCAGTTGCCATTCAGTATCTCTTGAACTTCATTCTTTATCCTCTGTTATAGCAAATTTTCTCTCTCTCTTTTTTTCTGCATTAACCTGTGTTCCTTTGACTCAGGGCCATCTGCAACTCAGTTTCGCTTCATCTTTGTCAAACATTTTTCTAATTGCTTATGTGCTGATTTTAAGTTTTATCTTGCTACTAGTGATAAGGTGGGATCTGCAGACTCTAGAGCTGCCCAGAACTCAAGTGTCACTGGTAAAGTAGCAAAACGTTCAACATATTCAGGACAGGCTTTGGTTGACACACACTTGAAAGGGAGGGTTTGGAAATCTGTAGTCTGAGGAAATTTAGAGCAAGTGTAAAGATATAAAACTCATCTCTTAGAGTAGTTTCTTAGCATCTTTGAGACAGATGTCAGTTCCAGAGAGAAATATATGGAAATGCCAAGACATATTGACTGAAAGGGAATACTGCTGTTATATCTGCAGATGTATAGAGTCCCAGTTACTGTGTGTGAGCTTTGCTTACTGAAATCTGCTTACTGTGAAATGTACTGATAACCAAAGCCATGAATATGGCACACTAGGGCAAAGCACACACTTTCAGTTGCTTCTTTGAGTTAAAAAGTATTGAGGAACTTTTGGTGCATCTGTATCCATACTGCTAAGGTTTTCCTTTTAGAGATTAGCTTGATGTAAAAGTCTGTGCTCCCATGCAGTTAAATGGGGCTTGTCTAAAGCAAGCATGAAGAAAGGAGAGGAAAGGAGACTGTTTCCAGGCAAAGAGCAGAGGGGATGGGAGGAACAACCTTCAGCAGAATCTCCTTGGTAGGGCCAGGTAAACACCAGACTGTTTAATATGTCTTTGAAACTGTGCTGGGGAATGTACTGAGCGGTACTTATAAAACAAAAACAAGATAAAGTAAACAAACCAAACCAAAACAACAACCACTAACCAACAAAAAACAATGCCCAAACCAAAGCAGCTTGGGAAATTTTACGTATATCAGACAAGATAATGTAAACATAGTACTTACTTGAATTATAAAAGCATGTGCAGAACTTATATGCATTTGTACTTAAAGTTTATAATTATCAGTGAGTTACAACTTCTCTTGAAGAACAAAGTACTATTGTACATTAGTTTTGAATTTGGAAACTCACTCCTGCGTATTCTTTTATTTTAAAAGCTATAATGACTAATCCCAATCCACTGTAAGAATAGAAGGTTAAAAACGATTCCACTAAAAGGAAGAACACCAATTCCTGTTTCTCAAATTATCTGTTCTTGGAGAAGAGGTACTCATTTGTGCACTTAATGACAGCCTGTAAATGATTTTATTCCTTCTGATAATATTTTTCACATATCAAAATGCATTGAGTGGCTGACAAGAAAAACATGTTAGGGAGAATACAAAGAAAATAGGATGTTCTCTAGACATTCAAAGAACAGGGACTCAGGAGAGGAGGAAGCAGACGAACACCAACTATAACAAAATAAGTGTTTGCCTGTGAAATAAGTATGAGCCACGTTCTGTGAGGGTCTGGGAAGGTACACACAGCCACCGCAGGTTATTAATTCTGGCTCTAGGACTTCATGTGGGTAACAAAACCCATGTATATCTAAGTCCCTGGGCAAAATGGCTAAGTATTGGCACATGGCTTTTGCATACCCTCCTTCGTTCTTCAAACCATTTCCATCTCTCTTATAATCTCAATACTGGAACAAAGTGTAAATAGCTACTATAGAGTTATTTAGGGAATGACAAGCAAGAGTCTGTATATGTTCTGGACATGTGTGGTTTTGTTATTTTTATTTTCAATTCACAATTGAGTGAGTCCCCATGTACAAACCCCACAAATACAGAGGGCCAACCATACTTTAGTTCAATAATCTTAGGAAGGCTTTGTGAAGGGCCCAAAATGTGGATATTGTCTTAGAGAATGGGGTAACTGCAGCCCTGAAAGAGATTCATTTTAAGTCTTGGTGACAATGAGTGAAGAGCTGAGGGGAGATGGTGCGATTCTTGAGGAAGAGGAGGAAAGCTCAGAGGTCATCCACACAACCAAGCCTGGGAAAGTGAGGTTGTCCCAGAGAATGGAGCACTCTATGCCGGATGAAAGATCTAGAGTTTTTTCTTTGCAGACACTGGAAAAATCACTGAAGGATTTTGAAGAAGGGTGAGTGAGGAAGTTTTAGTTTTAATACTGGTGATCTAAATCCCAGGTTGAAGGAAGAGATGTAGAGAATGTTGTTCGCGGCAACAGTGGGATTCCAGATAGACCAACATGAGGCCAGGCCAGGGCCCTTGAGTGAGCGGAGGAAGGAGGGTGTTCAAAGGCCCAAAGTTCAAGGAGAGAACTTTGCTGTATATATTTTATATTCAGCATTTACCAAGAATGGAGTAGTGTTTAAGGTCTTTCTAGATTGATTTAGCCACAGTATTAGCTTATTTAATCCTCTTAATAATCTCATACGAAGGTTCCTATTATCACCATTTCCTTTTATAGAAGAGAGACTGAGCTACCATGGGGTTAACATGCCCAAGGTCTCCCAGCCCATCAGTGTGCATGCAGGATTTAAACAGCTTTAAATCTCAATTCTGTGCTTACAGTCTGTCTCTTAAGCCTCCTTCAAGGCCTTGGAGCCAAGGGTAATTAGGGAGCAGGAGAAAACCGTCTTACATTTGGATGTCTGTCATTTAGAAAAATGAACTTATGGAAAGCACATGTTTGGTTCAAAGTTTTTTTTTCCTCCTCCATTTTTATTTACTTTTAACTTTTTATGTGAGGCAGGGTCTCATTCTGCAGCTCAGGTTGGCCTGAGACTTATCATGTGGTCCAGGATGGCCTCAAACTATAGTGATTCTCCTGTTTCAGCCTTCAAATGTTAGAGTTACAGCATGAGCCAGCGTACCTGGCTTGTCTCTTGGTTTTGATTTGCTCTTGTATTCCATTTAAAGGAGGTATGACATCACCAATGACATCATTCCCTAAAGCTACAGACCAAATGTAGGTTAATAGGCTAATGTCCGCAGACAGTAGCCTTACAAAAATGTTATAAATTAATATCAGTATATCCCCCGTTGAGGCTAATTGATTTTTTCCTTAAAGCAATTTGTTCTGTTTTGAATGAGCTCATTAAAGCCCTGATGAGCGTTTGAAAGTACACATGAATTTTTATGAGTGTGCGTTGTCTCTCACAGCTCTCCTGTCAATATTTTGAGTGAATGGGGAAACGAGCAAGTGCTGGTTTCCACACTGAAGCTACAGAGAGAGCTTGGATTCATAAATGTGTTCTCACTCTTCTCTCATTAAACCCTGGATTCATCATTCAGCTAGCGCTGCCTAGCACGGTCCATGGTATACACTAAGCATCCAATAAATGTTCCCTGAATCATAATGATTAAAGTGCTCATTCTTCAACATAATTTATGCCATGCCTGTTACTTAAGACACTTTTAAATGCTAGGTTAAGGGTTGATTTAAATTGTAGAGTTCTGGAATTGGAACCCTTTGGGAGATTTTCTTGTCTGTCTGTCATTTGCTGTTCAGAGCTGGGTAGCAAGCACATTTCTGATATTTGTATTCTCCTTGAAGTACATGACAAGCAAGAGCTAAAAAGGAAATGGCCTGTGTTCTCTCTTTCAAACGAGTCCTGTGCTTTGGTATTTTTCTGCAACCAGCGCCTATTAAAATGAGAACAGGTTTATAAATAACTAAAATATAATACACAATTTAGATTGGAGACACCGAAAGGGAAGGAGAGTAGACGTAGAGTTTGCAGTTCTTTGGTTGAATCTCAAAGTCAAATTATTTATTCAAGTAAGAACAAGCTCTGCTGGAGGCATCTGAACTTACGCTTGCTACTGATGAGAATCAAAATTGTCCAGTGTTTGCACCCAATGTTAGCATTTGGGAACCAGTGATTCTTTGCCCACTCCCTCCCCCCTACTTTCATCTTTGGTGACTGCTCTCCAGCTCTGCTGGAAGCTTTGAGGACCAGTGAAGACTGTTCCCCACACCTCCACACTGTCCCAGCACTGGAGGCTTCTACCTAGACCTAACCTTCCTCTCCCCCACACAACCAAGCAGAAAAAAATGTAGAGAAGACACAGTCCTGATATCTTAAATGATTCCATTATATTTTGGTTTGACTGAAGTTTTCTTTCTTTTCTTTTCTTTTTTTTTAATTTTAATTGTATTTAAACATTTTAGAAACTGACATACTTGTACTGTTTCAGATGCAGAGGATTCTTAAAGTCAACAGTCATATAGCCATCTATGTTAATTAGCTACCCTCTAATAGTCTGTGAGCTTTCTTTACAGGTAAATATTATTTTTGGTAAATACACACACTCTGACACAGAAACAACACATATCAGTAAAGAACTTTAAGCCTAAATTAAATACAAAAACGAGTTTTTTGACTGAGCCCCCCCTTTTTTTTGAGTCATGAATTTTGCCCCAACAGCAGGTAACTACGGAAACCACATCCCATCTTAAGTGTGAATCTACACATTTCACATGTGTTCTAATCATGTAAAAGTTTTGTGACTCAGACTATTAAGACTCTGCTCTGGGGGAATTGTGAGACAAATGTTGAGTCTTTCTGAAATATTCACCTCATTTATAAAACACAGGGACTAGCTAATTAGATGATCTTTTGCTTCATGAAAGGAAAAAGAGACAAGAGTCATAAGAGTGCTTCACTGATAAAACTACAAGATGAAACTCAGTAACTGCAGAGGCGTTCTGACTTCAGTTCTTCAATTATTAGCATTACTTTGGAAACACCTTTGGAGAGTGAGCGGTATCTGGGGCAATGCCCAGTTTAGGGTCACTCCCCACACAGCCGAGCATCTCATCCATCATGAAAGTTCTCTCCAGCCTGCTGCTTAGAGCGGCCACCTAGGGCATGCTGACCTGTCACCTCCCCAGCCATCCCTTGCCCTCTTTTGCTTTCTGTGGCTTGTGATTCACTGTAGCTCATCTTGAATTTCTCATGAATGGATATTTCTATTTATTCTCTGAGCTTTCCTTTGTTCTTCCTTTTATTACCTAATGAAATAACTCAAACGTATCACCATAAAGAACAGAGTTCTAGTATTGTCTAAGGGAGCATGAATACAAATATCGGTGCCCTTCACAAGGGAGAAGGAGCCCTGGGGCTTCTGAAGGTTGCATATAACATATTAGGAACCAGTGACTGTCATCTCTAGAGCCCTGTAACGAGTGCTGTTCAGAATTTCTGCAATTTCCATGGTTTTTAAACACTTAAGCCTAATCATCCATTATCACAAACAGTCAAAATATACACAGAATTTATAATATTGTGTCTCCCTGTTTTCAGTAATAGCATGGAAAAATGTTGTGTGCAATGTATCAGTTGCTTTCTGGGAAGACGGGGGTGGAAGGTAGGGATCCCTGAATTTGACTTTGTAGTTTGAATAGAACATTCTTCGTTGGGTGAGCCAAAAGACGTTCTAAACACAGGGCAAGCCTTGGAGGAAGGTACCACTTGATGCATAGTTTCTTAATAAGGTTGTCAAGTTTCCATTGACTGAGGATTGAGAGGTAAGCAATGGGGGGATTCAGTTTGTGTTTACTTTGGTGCTTTCTACCACATCTCTCCTACCCCATCCCATATGCAACCGAAAACAACCCAAGCTATTTCTGCCAAGGTCTAATGGTGGGAATGATGTCTGTGAAGAGCACCTGTGGCATGCAGAGAAGACACAGGCAGTGGCCAGAGACAGGGTGAGGGCAAGAAGGCAGGAGACAGCTTAGAAGGAAAAGCCACACATCTCCAGGTTCATCAGAAATCGTGAGACTTCTTTCCCTGAGAAATGGGGTGGGGGTGGGGTGCAATGAGGCACACAGACAGCCCTGGAGGGGGCATTCAAACAGCCAGCTTCATTGCAGGCCAGGGGAAGCACATGTGGATGGGCTCTGCTTTCTCTCCAGGTGTGAGTTAGGGGATGGCAAGGGACAAGGGAGGAACCAGTAGGGAGTTGTGAGAGGCTCAGGGTTGGAGCGCTTCCAGAGTCAGACATCTGTCCACATGACACGTAGAGAGTGATGTGCACCTTTCCTACAGACAGGCTGGCAAGAAATGAGTGTGGAAGGTTTATGAAAGGAGTCATTTGAGATACGAACTTTAATCATCTTAGTCAGTGACTAAAGCAAGGCTCAGCACAGTTGTGGTGCCTGCTTGCATCGTCTGCCTCGGTGGCTTCTGTCTCCCTTGCCTGCTTCATGACATATGACTGACTTTCCCATTACCTCATTTCTTCTGACCAAGACCCATTTCCATTGGCTTGCCGCTTGCAGATGCCACACAAACCTCAGGCTGACTGCCTCGCTTCTCCTTTCTAAGTACTCAAAAACTCCTTTACTAAAGAACATTAGTTTCTTTTCTTCTTTTCAGACTCCCTCCGGCCCCAGCATTACTTTTTAATAATATTCTTTATCAACTATTTGGCAACTTAATGTAAAACAAACAACAAACCTCTCTGCAATAAGCTATTTAAAACAAGACCAGGGGAGTTTTTATCTCAGCCCATTTCCATGAGGAAAAAGGGAGATCACTTTTTGCCTGTCTTTCTATCTGTCCTATCGCTCACTGCCAATGGCATGTCAGAATTCCGCTGCACGGGGATGGCCAGGACTTAAAAGGCATAAACACACTCCTATGGTTTCTTTTCTGCGAAGACACCCACTGGTTTCCACTCAACAGCAAATTCCCCAGAAGAAGGGAGCACCCAAGCCATCAGTTGTAGCATTTGTAGTTTAAGAGTCCCAAGGGCATCTTTGCTCCCCTCCCCGTTAGACACACAGGAAAGGTCCGACTGACCGTCCCATCCCAAACAGCACATTCTTATGACATGAAAAAGCCCTTCTGACTCATCATCCCCACACTTGTGAATGATCTGACTTTCTTCATCACTTGCCAAAGAGGAAACTGAGGCAGAGTAGTTGATTAACTTGCAAGGATTGAAAAAGCCTGCAGACCACACTCAGTTCTGGAAGCATGATACAGATGCTACATTCACTGCATGGTTAAAAACGGGAGGGTCATGGTTTACTTAAAGATGTGCAAATAGCAACCTAAGGAAAATACTCTGTTGGAGACTCTTCTAACTATGGACAGGAAGTGTTAGGGGTCGGATGGACATTAAAGACAATCCGATTGCACTCTCTGCCCTTGGGGTTGGAATCTCAGAAGGTTTGACCCGGTTAAGTCCACAGGACAAGCTTGCAGCAAGCTGACCCCTATTCTAGGTTTGTTGACTTCCATTCTAGTACTCCTTCTGCATCCATCACGATTAACTTAAAGATGCTTTTACAACAGAGCAAACATTTGTAAGTCAGCCCTTGAACCCTGTCCGCACAGCTTGCCTCCCTTCTTTGACCCAAGAACTGGACCCAGAGTGATGAGACCTGTCCGGGTTACCTTCTGCACCCTGCAGTCAGTTTACCTGGGAAGCTGTGGAAAGCATCTTCATTTTCCAGAATGCCTCTCGGTTTGGTTGCCTGTAGCTCACTTTTGGACTTCCAAACCAGCTTTACCATCCTGATCATCTCTGGCAAATCCCAGGGTAGCGGCCCCTGCTGGCACCCCGGCCTGCTGCTGAGGGAAGAGGGCAGCACAGCTTCTGGGGCCGTCCACCTCCTTCCTAGTTCTGCAGAGTGGAAGTATCGCTCTAGAACAGGCATTCTGCCCTGTTCCTCAGAAGAGGAGGTAGGGCTGCCGCCTTCGCTGTCGCTGCTGCTGCTGCTGCTGCTGCTGCTGCGCCTGCTGCCGCCGCCGCCGCCAGAGGGGAATTTCTTCCCGGGCAGCTGCAGGCAAACCCGCTTGAAATCCTCTCCAGCCTTGGAAAGACAAGCCTCCTCCAGCCTGGCACAGCCTCTCTGGCTTTCCCAGCCCCTGCACAAAACACTGGCGACGAGACGAGACCGCTGCACCGCCTAAGGTTCCTCACTGCTGAGAAACAGTCTCTGGACTCCTTCCTTCCTTAGAGATACAGTGCATTTTCTCCTGAGATTCACAGCACTTAATTAATCCCAGGCTACAGCTGGAACGACAGCGGGAGTGGGGAAAGCCATCGAGGAGGCTTCAGCCTTCGCCTTCCCTCTTCTTCCTCTTGTTTTTTTTCTTTGAGCTTTTGTTTTTTTGCTGCTTGTCAAGTTTGTCAAGTGGATTAGCCGAGAAAGAGACTTCTGGCGAAGACTTGGGACTCCGCTTTGCGTGACTCTCTGAGGGGGGTTCTCACACGCTAGTTATCTATCTGGAAGTGTCAAGTGAGGGGTCAACCTATGGCACAGAAAGCCTAGAAGCTTCCCAGACTCTGGTCCTGCAAATCCCAAGGAGCTTCAGGGGAACAAACAAACAAACAAACAAACAAAACCAAAAACCGGGAAGCTGAACTCTGGAGCTCACCTGCAGCTGCTTCTCTCTAGAGGGCCCGGTGGGGGCCTGCCTTGTCTCTTCACAATGCCGCACAGGATGGGGGTGGCTTGATCCTAAGGACCACAGTTCAAACCCTCTCCTTCCTCCTTTCAGATCCCACCCACTTTACTGTCAAAGTTCTCTGCAAACCAACCGGGTTTTGGTCCATTATCAAATCCCTTTGTAACCTCAGCTGCCCTTCAAGTTGGAAGGAAATAACATTGAATCACATTCCAAAGCTGACTGGAAAGAAGTGGATTAGGGAAGTGTCAAAGTCCTTATGCATATGCACAGGGTGTCTGTTTAGCTTGGCCACGTGGCTCAGGATGGTTAAAACCCCATTTTTAAAGGGTAGTCATCATTTTAAAGGGTGTTGGTAGGGGGTCATAAATGGCCTGAAAAAGAAAGCGTGGATGACTCTTTTCAAAGAGACCACACTGTGGGCTTAATATCTGGGCCACTGACTACTGTGTCCCCACCCCGGAGTGGAGAATTGAGGACAACTGTGGACCAGGCCTCTTGTTTCCTGATGTTCAGAGATGAAGGCGCTGACCCTGGAAGTCAGAGCCAACACAGCAACAGAGATGCCCCCTGTAGCTTATGTGAAAGGCCCTGGACATAAACGAAAGTGGGTGGTATTATGCTTGGCGGTTTTGCCAGCAAATTGGGTTTGTAGGGACAATTTGAACTTGTACATTCACTTAGAAAGGCCCTGCGTTCTTGAAAGACATTGTAACAATCCTATCTTCCTCCGAGCTCAGTGTCTCTGTGTTGCAAAGGCCTTTGTTTTGCTTGGCTCTTTATTTTTGCTGATGTACAAGCTGTTGCTCCTGCTCTACATTCCTACGGCTGGTTGATCACACGATCCTTTGATGTTTCTTTAGGGGAGCATGGAGGAGACTTGGGGGCAAGGATAAAGACCATTGGGGCTGTTTTATTCTCATTGCTCCACCCTCTTTGCTTTATTCTGTTTTTGAAGTTGAAAGCAGTAAAGCTTTTGTTGCTGTATTGTTTTAAAACTATGGTTAATAAGTATGGTTGTCCATAATGAATTAAGGAATTTTTTTCCCCTCTCTTTTCTTATGGATGAAAAAGTATACTGTGAACTTGCTTTCTTTCCTAGTAGATGAAAAAAAAGTCACTACCTTGCTCTCTGTCTCTCTGTCTCTCTGTCTCTCTCTCTCTCTCTCTCTCTCTCTCTCTTATTTATATATATATATATATTATATATATATGAGAATGACACTTTTTTGAGAATTTTATTATTAAAATATTGCAGCTTTTCTATAACAACTACATATTCATACAACCCAATAGGCAAAAATTGGTGATCACTTTATCTGAAAGATGTTTCTTTAACTCCCTCTGTTGAGATAAAAGGATTTATAAAGCAATTGGATGTTCTGCAGTTTGACAGCTCTTCCATTAGACTTGAGGTGTCAAGCATCTCAGGAATCAGAGGCTTCTATTTAACAAGCGCATCTAGATGTCTGTCGCACTCTGCACCATACTTCCTGAATAATGTCTCAAACTAACTCCTCAGTCGCAAACTTCCCTGACTTAGCAACTGGAGGGTTTCCTAAGGGTTTGACTATTTTTATTTTTGCTCAGTTATTTTGCAAGAGTACTTAGCATCAGGATATCCTGACCCTTGAAACAAAGGGGTTAAGAACAAAGAAAACAAATATATGATATGATATATCTCAGATGCTAATGGATTAAGGACACAGGTCTTCCTTGTAGGTTTCTTCAAGATGACTTTTTTTTTTTAAAAGCCAAGAATATACATTTCTACTGCATCTCCGATACTGTTCCACACATTTCCTTGTAAAAATATTCCAGAGAAGTTACAGAATGTTGGGTTATTGAATATGAGTGAATGAGATGAGTTGAGGCCAAACAACCATCATTTCTAATTTTCATCCCTAAAGGGGACCTACTTCATTTGAAGGTCTGTGTGTTGAAAATGTTTTCTTAATTTAAAAAATTTCCCCAATATGGGATTATGTTCATCCCAGAGCAGAAGTGCAAGAATACCACAAGAAATGTCGTTCTCAGGGTATTTCTGGCTCACATAGAGACAGGAAGTACAGGAAATCTTGCGAGAAAGCTTGGCTTAGGAGACACTTGGCTTAAGAACAGACCAGGAGACCAGTAGGAACTGATGAGGTGCTTGCTCTTACAGACTGAAAGCTCACAGCCACAGTGTTGGTCTGAAAGGTGGCTTTGTCACATTTCCTAACTTATCTCAGGCTTACATGTCTCTGGTCTTTCAAATAGTTACCTTAGGAGAGTGTGCTTATGAAGTTGTGATTTACTTCACCAGTGAGCATCATTCACCTTGAGATATAATGGACACCAGAAGTCTGGGTCATCTGGCTTGGAAAAACATATGGGGTGACCTGCGCTCATGGGACTTGTGAAGCAAAGCCTTGTTTGTTGGAGAATTCTCATAAATGTTGCTATCAGGACAGGAGGTTTCAACATAGACTAGTTCTGAGCTAGTCTACCATTCCAGTAAAAGAAAAACAGGATTCTTTCTCTGTGTGAATGAAGTGTGATGTGAACTCTCAAATCCAGCTAGCCTGTTCCATCACTGGGAGGCTGGCTCAGTGGATAAAGTCCATGCAGGGTAAGCATGAGGGTGCATGGATCTCTGCTACCCATGGAAAAGCTGGCTGTGGAAGCTTGCATCTGTACCTGAGCTGGAGCGGGGGCAGGCAAACCTTGGGTCAACCAGTCTAGCCAATAAGGTGGGCTCCAAGCTCAATCTCAAAAAACAAAACAAAACCCAACCGAACAACAACAACAACAAACCCAAAAAACAAGGTAGAAAAGGGATAGAGGAAGATACCTGATATGAACCTCTGACCTCCACATGCACAGGCACTTACACATCTACACACATACACATCTACACACATGCATGCACACAATACACATATGTACTTACACATATACATACATGAATGCACACATATACACACATACACACACAATCTACACACATGCACATATACACACACATGCATGCACACATATACATATACACATACATGCATGCACACATATACATATATGCACTTACACATCTACACATGCATGCACACATGTACACATACAGGCAAAGAAAATCTTTCGAGAAAGATGTAGAAGGAAGGAGGAAAGAAGAAGCAAAAAAGAGCTTATTCCAAACGGAATTGAATTTGATTTCAAAAACAGTTGTTTGGTTACAACTTCTGTAAAGGAAAGAAATTGATAACCTCAATAGTAAATATATTGATTTGATCCTTGAATTAAATTGAAGAACTAGCTGTTCATGTTCTAAGGGTTGTGAGAATATTATATAGACTGTGTGCTCTATTATATATTTTATATAATTTTAAAAATGGAAACCAACCATTTAAACATATCTAATATCCTAGAGAATATCTTTTTACTATGGAAACTTAGAAACATTTGTTGCCATTTTCATTTCTATGGAATTTATTAGCAGATTCGTCATTTTAGTGATGAACTCACTGAGATGATTCTGACAGAAATTTACGCTCCTATTGGTCTCTGTCATTCACTATCTTCTATGCTTGAGGGTTTCTGTTGTATTTCACACTTTTTTCTTCATCAACTCAGCTCACATATGAATGTGTATGCGTCCACTGACCCCTGCTCCCAGCCTTTTGGCCACTCTGGTTTCACAATTGCAATTCAGATGCAATCCAGAATGAGCAAAGAAGGAAGCACAGGTCTTTAACTTTGTTTAATACAGCCCGAGTAGAAGAAGCTCAAACAATTTACAGTGTCCTTCAAGAGAAATAGAAATGTAATAACTCTGGCCTTAGCTAATCTCAAGGAACTGTGCCAGTAAGTAAGGGAAGGAGTTGGGTTACAGACTGACCATACAAGGCAGCATATATTTCCATTGTCACATGGACAGAGGAGGGCGGTGGGGTAAGAGGAGGATCAGGAAGTAGAAGGGGCTCAGTTGACAGATTTGGAGTTTGATTTCATAACAGGTGCCTAAGTTCTACTCATGTATCCACTCTGCCATCAGGCAGCAAAAGGGGGAAGCTATGCTGTTCCTGGGCCCCTGGGTCCCTGTCTCCTGTCTCCAGAACTGGGAGCTGCTGGGCTCTGCTGCTAAGATTCTGGTAGAAGGGGATAGCAGGGTTCTAGCACATGACAGCCCTCTCTTGACTTTTAGGTCTCTTAGCTAATGCTAAGTTTACTGTGTATGACACAGTTTCAATAGCAAATGAGCTTACTAGAGCAAGGCGGAAGCCAAACAGCAGGAAGACTTGCCTTTCTTCCCCGTGTCTTCCCTGCTGCTGCTGCAGTGGCTCTCTGTTCGAGCCAGGATCAGTTCTCAGACCTGAGACCCAGGCCTTCTATGACCGTGGCCATTACAATTTTTGATTCTGAAAACCCATAACTGGTGGGAGAAGATCCTTGTCATAATTTTATATTTGACTCTCTATTAAAAAAAAAAAAAAAAAAGACCAAATCAAGAAGTACAACAAGGAACGATGTAAAGTGCCTCCAGGGCCACTTACGTATCTAAGGGTCACAAAAACTGGGTTTCAGACTGTGCCCACCATTAAGTCTGACCTCAGATTTAATGTCTTATCTGTAAGTGGGTGAGAGAGCAGTAAATACCTTAGCCATCGCAGAGCGATCTTTCAAGAATTTAAACAGCTTAAAAATGGAAATGTGCTGTAAAATGTAATATTATTAAAAATTGAAAATGTTATCCTTGGCAGGGTATGGGGTTCACATCTGTAATCTTGGTATTTGGGAAGCTGAGGCAGGGGAGTCACATTTTGAGACCCTATGTCTAGACAACAACAAAAATAACAAAGAAATACAGCTGACAATTTAAGTTCAAATTCTGACTATATTTTTAAAGTGATCTATTAGAAAGCTAAAACGACTGGCCCATTTATCTTTAGAATCAGTCCTTTGCAAGTTCATCCTTTTCATAAGAATACAGAAGTCCAAAAGTTAAAGACAAAGCAGTGGACAGGTATTATTGGGCTGTGGCCCATAGGGGAAAAATAAGGGATTGAAATGTGGAAACCTGCATCAAGTGAAAACTGACTGCTGTGCTCATTGGAGAGGCAAAGACAGTGTGTGTGCACAGACATGGGTCAATAGGCTAAACTTTCTTCCTATGTGAAAGACCCATGACTCATGCTTAGCCTTTCAGTCCGTGTGATCTTTGAGTGTTATTTACTGCTGTGTCCTCTGTGTATCCTCTCCACAGGGAATTGCTTTTCATCTACAGTGACTAACAGGTATGTTTGCTGTTCATGAGTTGTGTAGCTTTGTGTCCTATGTTCTTACTGAACATGTGTGTTTTCAGGCTGCCCACTGGCCTATTCCCCAGATAACCTTATGAGAACCCCAGGTTACATTTGTCTGGGGTCTTTATTCTTAAAACAGTTTTAGCATCTCAATTACTCTTAAGGGCTTTACATTTCATCTGTGTTTTTAATGGGAGCATACTGTGCAAAGCCAAGTGTAATGTTTTAAAAGTTTGAAATAGGTTTCTACCTTCTTGTTTTTGTATAAGTAAGATACAGGTTCCCGAATGCTGTGAAGAATTCGGTTAGGTTTAGAAGATCTCAAGGAGAGCAGAGAGAATATTAGCCTCAAAGAACTTTTGAAAAATGGCAAGGCAAAGGGTTTTCCTTTTTAAATGATAAAAACAAACAAGGCCACTAGTAAGGTGTGGAAAAATTTGTGGTACAAACAACACAACAAAAGAAAAATAAAAAATAAAGGACAAAGATTTCTAACAGGGCCCATCTCTGCCAGTGATGTTCATTTGTGTGTTTAAAGCTCAAAATCAGCTTGGAAGAAGGAAATTTCAACCAGTTCACTGTTTGGGGAGTGCAGTTCTCTTGCTTCCCAGGATTCCTTGCTTTCTCTTCTTGCTTTTATGTATTCACTCTCCCAGTTATGATCTACAAGCGTGTGCATGTGTGTGCCTGTGTGCATGGGCATGTATGGAGGCTAGATGAGGACTTCCAGCCTTGCTTCACCACTCTCTGCTTACTCCCTTGAGATAAAGCCTCTTACTGAATCTACATCATGGCTGGCTGGTTAGCAAGTCCAAGGTATCTTATTTCTACCTCCCTTCATACTGAGATTACATGACTGGACATGGCCACACATAGCTGTATATGTGCATGTTGGAGACCAAATCCGGGTCTCCATGCAAGTGCTATGACCATCCTATCTCTTCAGTCCTAACAGCAGATTCTCATGTGGAAGGTACCGTGTAAGGATATGAAACTCTACACCTTCAAAATTTTTCTTGACTGTGACAAGGGTGTCGGTCTGTACCATCCTCTAAGTAAAAGGCTAGGGGACTACCGTGTGTCTGTCTGATTAGGATTTTTCAAGTGATGTGACTTGACTCTTGAGGGAAACAAGCAACTGGAAACCATGAACATAAGAACCAGGGCTGTATCCAGAGATGTTCATGGCATCAAACCACAGCTTGGTTTCTCAGTTTTGTTTTACTGCTTGGTGGTGGTGGTTGTTGTTATGGTGTAACTTTAAAAAAAAAAAAAGGTTGTCTGTTAAGTATAAACCACTGCAATGAATGATGGTCTTCAACTTTATAACAAATGCTGCTTTCTTTCTTTTATTTTCTCTTTTTAAGTCTGTTCTCATCCAGTGTTCATCAAAACTTAGGTCGGTTTTCCTCTTTTGTTTGAGCATTTTCTTCTACTCCACACTTTTCAGCCCTGTTAGAGAGTCTATCTTACTTTTGCGATGGTTAGCATATAGCAAGGTTCTGAGCCTTTGAGCTCCACCATCAGTCACACAAGATTGGGCCTTTTATGTGAGCCACTAAAGATTTACACAATGTGGTCTTTAGATAAAGCCTTATAATCTTTCCCACTGTAATATCCTGAGCATGAATGGATGGTGACCATATGATTCCACAAAGAAATAAAGATGGAAAAGGAAATAGAGAGAGAGAAAACAGGCACTCATGACATCAGGGTCTATGGTGCTGCTGACTCAGAGAATGTTCTGATCGCTGCTTCTCGTTCTGCCTTGGGACAATGCCACACAAGGCACAAAAGATAAGTAAGATAAACTCAACTACAGGCTGTACTTTTTAAAGGTATGAGCTGGAATTCCTGCAGCCCCAGCTGTAGTGTTTATGACCATGCAGTGCCAGGAGCCAGAGGCATGTGAAGTCAGCTGGAAGACAAGCATAATCAAGAACAGGAGGCTAGAATACCACCACATTTATATGATTAAAAATTTGTATAGTTAACTAAACAAGAACGCGTAGGATAAATGAAAGCATCTGTCAGAAATCTCAAACACAGCTCTGCTGTATTATTTTCCATTGTCTTTCCCCCCTCCCGCCAAGGCTGAGTGCTTTGCTCTGCTCACAGACACCTATATTTCCTGTCACCCAAGGAGAGAAACTACAAATGAGGAAGAGAAAGCCGAGAGATATTAGATTCCCAGTAAATGCATGTCATGCTTGTTATTTTACATGGTTCTGGATGTTGTAGTCAGCTGAAAACTAAAGGTGAAAATAAGGGGGGGTGTGAACAGATAGCCCCAAGTAGTCTAGTATGCCTGATAAAGAGAAGGGATCTCCTAGGTCTTTTGTTTGTCTAGCACTTAGTATTGCTACAAAAATAACACTTACCGAGAGATCACCTGCACTCTATGGCAAATGGTTGTCTCATCATTCTTGCTAGTTTCCCATTACCACCTTCCCTTTCAAACTCTACTGATATTTTATTCCTCGATGTAAAATGATTGGGATCTTTTGGTGCTAACGGGTCCTGGTCTATTTTATTATTTCAGTTTCTAGGTCTAAGTGCCCCTTGTCCTGTGTTATCCTTGGAGCATCCTTC
This sequence comes from Mastomys natalensis, assembly GCA_021653895.1. Classification (NCBI taxonomy): domain Eukaryota; kingdom Metazoa; phylum Chordata; class Mammalia; order Rodentia; family Muridae; genus Mastomys; species Mastomys natalensis. The sequence goes on along the minus strand of JAJTUV010000928.1, from coordinate 1,211,457 downwards.
CCACCTCCTCTAAAGCTTCCTATTCCTAGTTTTCTGACATTTGAACTTGATATTAGTATGACCTTTGCTGTGCATATGTTCTTAGATCCGTTGTTCTTATGCTTTCATGTCTCATGAGAATACCAGGGCTTAACTTCGGGACCATAAGACTAAGATTTCATTTACTTCTTATTTATTTTAAGACAGTTGTCCTGTGACCTCTGTATTTGTGTCCCGTTGCGAAAAGTGGGGTTTCGATTGTAATAGTACCATTACTGTAAGCTATCACTGCTTTGCAATCTCTTTATGCTCTGTCTTCCCCACTTTCAAACTCCGAGGAGGCATTGATCGAACTATTACTACACTGTGTTGTTGACTCTGCAATGCATTAAAACATTTCCCATGAGTCTTGTTTACCTTTATGAGTGGATGTATTGTAGATTGAATATGCCTTATAATCATATCATTTTCAAACTGTGACATAAAGTGATGACAACTATTCATATTATTTTGATAAGAAAATCATTCCTTACAAAACTGTCCAAATCCATTTGTCGGACATTTAATGATTTCAAAAATAGCCTTCTATTCATCTGGTCTTTCAGACTCTCTCAAACTTACATCAAATACATACAATTTCTATGGAAACTGTATTGTTGTCTAAACATGCCAGAGGCATTCTGATATTGGTTGTGAAAGATAGAAAGATGGACTGTCAGGATGACTACATCCTGGTTTCCAGACCTGTTGATATGTTCATTGTATGGTAGAAGGGAGGTCAAGGGAGAAGCCTGCATTGTAACAGAGTCCTGGCTGTCTTAAACTCTGGACAGGACCTGTATAGTGACGGGAGCTTTCCATGTGAATTACAATTGTGGAAAGAGTCAGAAAGATGTACCGTGAGAAATAGTTCCCAGTCAGTGTGGGCTTGATGGTAGAAAGTACCTATGGCCAAAGTTGCAGGCTGCCTCTAAAAGATGGAAAAGATGGGAAAATGGATTCACCATCAGAATCCTCATAACGGTACTTAGATGTGTAGAGAACTTGGGTTTTAGATCTCAGATCACTAGAGCAACGAGAAATAAATCTGAAGTATTTTAAGTGATAAGTTGTAATTTGTTACAACGGCAAAAAGAGATTAATATGTTATTACTCCCACTGTGTTCATTGTTAGGAAAGATTTAGTCATGTGTCCAATCCAGAGAAAGCTAGTGTTTTCCTTATGAAATCTCAGAGTTAACTCCTGTCTATTTAAACCAAAAAAGACATCCGATTAATTTCATTTAACCGTAAACATAACTTCATTTGCCTTTGGGGCCCTGTCCTGAATTTCACATTACACCAGAGGAACTGTTTATTGGCTTACACTGTGCAACTGAGATCCCTACCTCTTTCTGTCCCTCAACATGCATTACTATTGCATCTGCTTCATGCTACAGTGTTCAGCATATAAAGATACTGTTCCTGACTTTCTCTTTTAGGCAATGGTCTCATGTAGTCTATGGTGGCCTTATATAGTCGAGGATAACTTTGAACTTTGGATTTTCCTGCCATGTGTCATGAGTGTGAGGACTAAAGGTGTATGCCATCAGGTCTGGATTTTGCAGTATGGGGAAATTAAACAAAGGGACTTTTTGTATGCTAGGCATGCAGTCTGCCTAAACTTTTTAAAAAAAACTATATGGTACCACCATACAAATATGTCATACTTAGTTTTATTGAAGAATTATAATTCTTTCATTATAATTTTATCTTCACATCTAAAAAAAAAATCTTTGAAATTCTTGTTGAAATTAAAAAATGATTATATACAGGAATGTAGATTTGGGCAATTTTATGTTTATTAATTTTTTATTTAGTAGAGGTTTTAAAGCTGAACTCCAGCGATTTAAAAACTTCAAGATCATTCTTCTTGCATTTGTTAAGTGAGTTGAGATTGTGTTCCTAGAAAATTAGTAGCTTAGGCGGAGCTCCCATTCAAACAGGGCAAAGAGAAAGGAGTCATGGGATGCCCCAGTTTTAAGGGAATTTAGAAATACAAAATTATTTCCATATTATCATGCAATGGGCAGCCTTGGGTTGCTGCACCAAAATACCACAGGCTGGAAGGCTTAAGGAGCAGACATTGATTTTTCACATTGTAGCAGCTTCAAAGATCAACATTAGTTGCCAGAAGGGCCTGGCTCTGGCAAGGGCGAGCTCTGGCTTGCAGATGGATGCCTTTCTTATGTATCCTTAGGCAACAGGGAAAAAGAAACAGCAAGCGTTAGGATTCCTTGAAGAAACCATCTCATTACTGAAGGGAGATCAGGTAGTCATCTAATTTTTTAAAATATCTGAGTGAACCACATACAACATGTTTCTCTCTGGTTATGTTGAGGAAGAAAACTTATTTCATTTTTTTTCCATTATTCTCTTTCTTATTTTGAGACAGAGTCTTGCTATGTACTTCTTTATCCTCCTGTCTTAACTTCCCATTGACAATTTAGTATTTGTTTTTGTTTCTTGGAACAGGGTCTCACTTGGCCTCATCTTGTTTGCAACTTGACATTTAGACAAGAACAATAGTCTTGTATTTGATCTTCTCACCTCCAACCATTTTGTGTGTGTGTGTGTGTGTGTGTGTGTGTGTGTGTGTGCATGTGTGTGCTTAACACACATACATGGAAATGGAGATCAGAGAAAAACTTGCTGGAGTTGGTTCTCTCCTTTATTCTCATGGGACTTGGGCGTCAAACTGAGGTTGTCAGGCTCAGTGGCAAGTGCCTTTGACCACCGAGTCATCTCCAGCACTTTCTTGATGAAGGTAATGGCAAAGGTGACCTTATTGTTGTGATAGCGCATGTGACACTGATCCTGTCACTGATTGCCCTGGCTGTGTCCTGTAACTATGAGACTGCTGACAGATCTTCAGGGCAGGTTTTGCATGGACCACAGTTCATGGCCACTCAGATCTGGCTGTCAGCTGATGTTGGTCCTGTAGAAGTGTGTGCACAAAAGCAGCTGGGGAACAGTGGGTCAGGTATCTGCTTCTTTGGCTTTACTTTTTACATGGTGTGACTAGTCACTTATTGATACACATGAACTTGTCAAATACAAACCTATAAATCCCCCATCACTTCTGTCTGGCACCTTTTTTCCAAAGGTGTTACAGGATATTCAAGTACATTTCATCTTTATGTTCTACATCTGAGGAGAGCAGGTATTTGAGTCCCTGAGATCAGCCATGGAGCAGCCCCCAGAGTGGTCTAGATTACAATGTACTCTGAATTAGTGCTGCTGTGTTTGTGGTAGAAGTATGGAGAAAGTTCTGTGTGGGACAGCCACAGCATTTTTGAGAAACCTCAGCAGGGATACTTGGTGTTGCAAAATCAAGGACTCCCTTTGACCTCAGCCATAGTTTGGTTTTCTTGAAATTATTGAAGGGTTAGTACTTTCCCCCCATTAACATGGTCAGTAAAGTCACATTTTCCCTGAAGAGTTCAAACGTGCAAAATAAGATCTTGCTTACAGAATCAGCTCAATGCTTCCCTTGGAATTTAGCCTGTTGCTGCATCTTTCTTACTTCTAACCTGTTGGTTAAATACCCCACTTCTGTGTACTTTTTCAAGTTGGCATTTCTTTGGGGGCTTTCTCTATACATCCTTTGAAGACCATTTCTAGCAACAAAACCAAGCACAATGCAGTAATACTGGGGCAGTGGAGAAGCTTGGTTCTTAGGGTAACTAAGAGTATTAAATGAAGGCACAGATGGAAAGTATACAGATAGTACAAACCTAAGCACAGAGCAGGCCTCCAATAATTTCCATGTTATCATCTCTTCCAGATCAGCGCTCTCTCCTCTATAAGCTAGCACCAACTTTAGCCCTGGGCACCAGCAGGTGTGAGACTATCACGGTATGAGGGGAGAAAGGCAGGGGAGGCAACTGCAAAAGGAAACGGACAAGGGAATTGATTTGCTACTGTACAGCATAGAACTTGGAATAGAAAGAAGATAAAGATAAAATAGGAAAGAGATAAAAGAAGCACAACATTCACGAGGCCCTGGGTTTGATCCCCAGTACCACCTAAACCAGGATGATTGTCCACACCCATACTCCTAGGATTTGGCACGTAGAGGCAGAAGGATTATGAACTCAATGTCATTCTTGGCTACATAGTGAGCCCAAGACAATCCTGGTTTCTGAAAAAAAAAAAAAAAGTGCAAAATTTCACTAGCCATGACACCCCCTCCTCGTGTGTGCATGCAATACATGTGTGTACGGTCATGTGGAAGTCAGCAGACAACACCAGGTAATCCTTCTTCAGTCACTTCCTGCCTTTTGATTTTTGAGACAGACTCATTGACCTGGAACTCTCTAAATAGGCTGAGCTAGTTGACCAGAGAGTTCCAGGGATTTGCCTGCCTGTCCTGCTCAGCTCTGGGATTACAGGTGAGTATAACCATATCCATTTTAAAAAACAGCTCTGGGGATGGAGCTCAGGTCTGGTGCTTTCCAGGAAAAAGGCTTTCCTCACTGATTTCCCCCAGTTCCACCATCTGACTGGCCATGAACTTAAAGATTCTCTGAGACCTTGATAGCTTCAGGCCTTCTTCCTCATGATTGGTCAACTGCCAACTCTTTCCCCCATGATCTAACTTTTAACACGTATTTCTGATCATATGGGTCTTTCCCCAGATCCAGTTCTATAAACCAAGAGCTAAAATGTTATTTTTAAATTTTTTTTGCTGTATTCTAAACAGCCATGGACAGTGAAAGCTGAGTTAACTTCTCCCTAAATCTATTAGAGCATAATTATCCCAAGAGTACAATTGTTTAAAAATGTACAATTTCCCAGCTCTCCACAAAGTATGCATCACTAAATCATTTAGGGCTGTTAGGAGGAGATGTGGTTTGCTATCAGACAGCCCCTTAAGGCTCCTCCTGAAGCACTCTGGGAGATTCTCCTTTTCAGGCCCAATAACATCATTGAGGGCATTTAAAGTAACAATTTTGTAAATGAAATTTTTGTAACCTGAACAAAAAAGTAAAAGAAATTTAAAAGTATTTTTATCTCTGTTTCTCTCTCCCTTTTTCCTCACCCCTCCCTCTTCCTTCTCTTCTCTTCTTCTTCTTCTTCTTCTTCTTCTTCTTCTTCTTCTTCTTCTTCTTCTTCTTCTTCCTTCCTCCTCCTCCTCCTTCCTCCTCCTCTCTCCTCCTCCTCCTCCTCCTCCTCCTCCTCCTTGTCCCTCTTTGCTTTTGGGCAAAGATGATGAGAGAACTCAGTAGTCTCTAATAATGGTTCTGGCTGATTTGGATACTAAAAAAGGTTGGAGAAACTTGTAGTGTTGAAAGAGAACAGGGAATTGTCATAGAGCAGGACGGAGGAGGGAGCTGCTCAGAACCAAAAGACAGCTACGCTGTGGTATTACTCTGAACTATCTGTGTTCATTGCTCTGTTCAAGAGTGGGGACAGACATTGCTAAGGTATGTGTGTGGTTGACTGGTGACATATTTGGAGTCACAGCTACATCAAAGATTTAAAGAGGATGGTCTTAAGCCACTGACTTCTCTTTAGGGATCTTCTCAGCTCACAGGGACAAGATTCAAGTTTGGGGTCATGAGATGTCTATGAGCTTGTCCGAACTGGCAGTATACTGGTTTCCAGATAGTGTCCCAGGACTTGTCCATCAGTCAGAGCCAGTTATTGTCTGGGTGTGGTGGATACCTGTTTGATTAATGATCAGTGGCCTCGATGGGCCTCTAAAACATAATTCCTAATTTGAGAAGCAGGCAGGGTCTCACTGTGGCCTGATGGAAGCTTAGCAAGGTACACTACTTACAAACAGCTAATTAGAAACAAAACTAACCAAGCAAACTGTTTCAGAGTCTTTGGGAGAGGAGCATAAATGAGAGGGGAAAGATCCTACAGTTAAAACTATGTTTCTTTGAAAACTGAAGTCAGACAGAAACAGGAACAAGGGCCCGGTGATCAAATGAGAGGGTGGCATGAGATGAAGTCCCAGCAGACAATAATGGATTCTGTAGACCATAGACAGAATTCTGGTGTCATTCCAAGTATGACTGAGATGATGGTCTACTAGATTTCCTGAGTGGTTTCAGGAGAAGAGTGGAGAGATCTATAGCTTGCATAGGACCACCCTGGTTGCTCTGGGGAGACTGGATTATGCAGGAGCCAGAGAAGAAGCAGAAATTAACCAAGGGACCAATAAATATCAAAGCAGAAAAAAATGGCTTAGCTCTCAGGCAGCAGTGACAAGACTGCTGGGAAAATAAACAGTTTTGGAAATATTCGGGAGGAAGGTTTCCTAGAGCATCCTGATGGATGGGCCCATGAAAGCAAAGGAATGTACTTAGACCGACTTATGCATTTTGGCTGCATGGTTTAAGTCTGGGATGACTTTCAGATATCTAAGTGTGTGTCAAGTAGGCAGTCTGAGTAAGGAATATAAAAGAAAATCGAGTCCTCAGATTCATTAGGGAATGATTGTATAATACGGTGCTTAAAAAGAAACAAAACACTTTGCTAACTCAGTCCAATCTCACCCAGCCCAAATGAGCACTTGAGAGGTATAAGTATGTACTGTAAATGCTAAGGATAGAGATTGGAAAGACAAAGACTGTGTTGGTTGTTACTGTTGCTGTTTTTTTTGTTTTTTTGTTTGTTTGTTTTTGTTTTTTGCCAACTTGACACAGAATCATTGGGAAGAGAGACCCTCAGCTGAGAAAATGCTTCTATCAGACTGGCCTGTAGGTAAGTCTGAGGGGTGTTTTCTTGTCGAATGATTGAGGTAGGAGGCCACAGCATGTTATGGACAGCAAGGAATACCAAAACTAGCCGATTATGGGCTGGAGGGCACACCAGTAAATAACTTTCCTCTATGGTCTCTGTTTCAGTCCCTGCCTTGACTTTCCTGAATGATAGATAGCCTGCTATGAGGAAGTGGGAGCCAAATAAAACTGTTACTTACTCTTGTTGCTTTGGTTATGATATTCATCATAGCAATAGAGAAGCAAAGAAAGAAAAAACCTTTCTACTTAGAGAAATATTCACAGAGAGAGAGGCAGACCATAACACCATTGCTAGAGTGCACTGATATACAGATTGAGAAATATAAGAAATTATACCATGAGTTGTCAGGGACAGCAGAGATGAGAGATGACCTTAATGACAGGCATTTGATAGGCCTGATTCTCTTGCCCTTAATATGGGTGCGTATTAAAGGTCATCTGAAGAAGATGTGGTTGGTGGAAGAATATTATATGGGCAAAAATCATATATGTAAAGACTCTTTGATCTTCAACAAGGCAATAACTACTACAGGACTTGGCCTTCTCTGTGAAGAGATAGGCTAGAATCTGATCAGCGGTCTTTTTCTTCAGAGAGTTAGTATAGCAAGAGATCAAGGCCCATGAGAATAGTTTTCAATACATTTAAGGGCTACTTAGATTATGAATTTGTCAAAATATGAAGTGGCTTATATGCATATATAAACACCTAAAATCATAAATATATACATACCCAACAGGCTCGTGGAAATAAGAATTTAAAAACTCTGAGTTCAAAATAAGACCTTTGATAAGATTATGCACACCACTACAAATGTTGAGCTTTTATTTGTACTTCATTTCTACCAGCCCAACTGAAAAGCAGAACAGTATGTTAGGTAGGATTCTCTAGAACAATGGTTCTCAACCTTCCTAGTGCTGTGACCCTTCAATACAGTTCCTCATTCAATATGGAAGAGACTTCCATATTTATCTTTTATTAGTAACTTTTAAAAAAAAATGTTAATCAAAGGCTTTATAAGTTTGGTAATGCTCAATAAAAAGATGCCCATACAATCAGAAGTGTAACCCAATACCATTGTAGTGACCCCCACCATAAGATTATTTTGTTGCTACTCCATAACTGTAATTTCACTACTGTTATGAGTTGTAAATATCTGATGTGCAGGATACCTGATATGTGACCCCTTGGGGTCTGACACAGAGGTTGAGAAACACTGGTCTAGAGTTTCCTTCCTGATCCCACTGACTAAACATCAGTTAGAACAGTGACCTGTGCACAAAAATTCCTCATCAGAGCTGTGGGAATGAAGTGAGACAGAATAGCACTTGGTTCTATCAAAACAATGGGGGAAAGATGCATTGATGAGGGATGCTACATACTCTCGATGAAGTAACAGAGTTATGCTTCACTAGTCAAGAGCTCTGGCTAATCATGGTTAAAAATGAAGAACAACACCCAAAGTGATTATTAGCAAATTAATGAAGTTCTACAGACAAGAGATTTCATAACACACATGGTAGATGTCTTAGTCAGACTTTGTATCCTTGCATAAATATCATGACCAAGAAGCAAGTTGGGGAGGAAAGGGTTTATTCAGCTTACACTTCCACATTGCTGTTCATCACCAAAGGAAGTCAGGACTGGAACTCAAGCAGGTCAGGAAGCAGGAGCTGATGCAGAGGCCATGGAGGGACGTTACTTACTGGCTTGCTTCCCCTGCCTTGCTCAGCTTGCTTTCTTATAGAAGCCAGGACTACCAGCCTAGGGATGGCACCACCAACAATGGGCCCTCTTCCGACCCTTGATCACTAAGAGAAAATGCCTTACAGATGTATCTCATGGAGGCGTTTCCTCAAGGGAGGTTCCTTTTCTCTGTGACAACTCCAGTTTGTGTCAAGTTGACACAAAACCAGCCAGTACAGTAGAGAAGTTGAAAAGTGTATTGGTGACATGTGGATATTTAGAAGGTCAAAACCAGCCTTAATAAATATAATTCAACCACAGGTGGCTTTCCTTTTGTGTTTTTATTTTTAGCTAATTAGTCCACTTCTTTGCTTCATTTTAGTTTCATGACTTGTGAGTTGACCAAGAAATTCATTTTCAGGGAATTAGTGTCTTACATGAAGCAATGCAACTCTTCTGAGGTACCCAGTAATTTACTGAAGAAAATTGGCTAAATGTCCTTGCCTTTATCAATCCTACTTAGTTGGGTCATTTGTATACTAAGAATCATTTATTAACCTTTAAAATATGTCAGTTTTATTAAGAAAGCTTTGAATTTCTTTAATGTTTACTTCTAGGATCATATTATAAAGAATGCACATTTCAATATGCATATGAACTCTGCAAATCTCATAAAAACAGATATTACATTTTTTTTCTAAAAATAGAGAGTGCCTGGGTGGTGTCTATGACATATCTTCTGGCTTAAGGGTGGAAGGGAAACCCAGGTATGGGAATGAAACATGATTGAATGCCACAAAAAACAGTGAGTTCATAGGCTAAACCCATATTTAGATGATCAATAAAGCAGAGCTATCAAATATCTCTAAATAGGGATTTACACCACACACACACACACACACACACACACAGAGAGAGAGAGAGAGAGAGACAGAGAGAGACAGAGAGAGACAGAGAGAGACAGAGAGAGACAGAGAGACAGAGAGACACACAGAGACAGAGAGACACACAGAGAGAAATATCTTAAACATCAGAATTTTGTTGTACTTCTTTAAAGTAGTTGAAGATTTATATTTTTTCTCTCCTTCTCTCTTTCCTAACATCCTTTCCTTTTGTTTTAGATAGGGTCTCATGCAGCCAAGGCTTGCCTTGAACTGGACATGTAGACACAGATGACCTTGAAATCCTTATCTTCCTGTCTCTACTTCAAAAGTGCTGTAACTATAGACTTGGACCACCATGCCCAGTTGTATTTGTTTTGAAACAGTTGCCTTGATAGGCAACTCAGAATGGTCTTGAACTAGCAGCAATCTCCCCATCTCCATCCCCCAAGTGCTGGGAACGCATGTGTGTGCCACTGTGTCTGGCCTCTATTTGAATGGCCAGGTGTTAACTTCTTTTGTCTTGATTGAATTTGGTAAGGATGCTTGCAGTACTGAAGGGCTACTTTTCTTTCTAGTGACTTGTGCCTGATGATATTTCCATACCTACTCAAGAGTACTTAGGAGAAGGAAACACCAAAGTTGAATCTAAAAGGGAGATCTGTCATCTATCAGGTGTAATTTTGTGTGAGCTTCCCAGGTGCTGAACAGATCTCTGGGCATGGGGATGGGTGCTCCTCCCTGATTCACACTGGGGCTGGATATGCTGATTCATCATTGTTTCCTGCCAACCATGCCGTCATACGATTTCTGTGAGAGTCAAACGATTTGTCCTAAGATGCATGGAAGGCCAGAGCCATAGGTTAGAAGACACCTGTGACCTATTAAATCCTCAATTACTCTTTAATACTGCTACAGTTTGTTCCGGCTGCTCTATCCACTGCTACCATAGTCTGTAACTTCCCAGGGCTGTGAAATTAATGTCCCAAAAGGCATGTTGAAAGAGAACATAGTCCAGCCAGTGACACTCTTTGAAATAGGGACTAGCTGTAGAAGCATTAGATTAGAAGAATGTATATATTTTTGTTCTCAGAAAATATATTAACTTCCTTCTGGGCCATAGTTAGGTGAAACTTTTAATGGTAAAGTGAAACATTTCCAACTCCTTCTTAAACCTGCTCAAGCAGGTTTCCCTTCCTCATCAGAAAGCTTTACAGCTCGCCTGTATGCTTAATGGCATTCCCTCTAGTTTTAGAATAACCTTGGTCAACAAATTCATGTAGTTACACAGATAGAAAAATGTCTAGCAAGGCAGAAATTAAGGACGATATGGCTACCTTTCAGGGGCAACATTAGAGAAGTCAGTTGCATATTAGCCCATAGCAGTAGTGGGAGCTGCGGAAATGTCCTAAGTGGTTGTTTCTCTTTTCACTTGTACTTCCTTATTGTTTCTGAACTTGAGAAAAGAATATTGGGGTGAAATTTACTTTGTATAAAAATGCAGTTTTAAAATTATTTTAATGGCTATGATAATTACAAATGATTTTACTTCCTGGGCTATTTGAGTGTTTTAGGCAGCTTGCTCTTATGTTCAATGACTCTGGGATCCTTTGGGTGTTATGAAGTCTTCTACTAAAAACCTTGGCAGAATTCCAGGTCACACGTACTGTTTTCAAGGTGATTGGCTATAGCAACCTGTCACGTTCCCCAGTGATCCTGCTTCAGTGGGTGTGTACTGGGAGGCAAGCTATCTCTGTGAAGCTCATAAACAAGTAGAGTGAACTAGTTCTCAATTACATCTAGCTTAGAAGTCACACTGCTGCAAGGAAAGGAACTTCTTTTAGAACCCAGAGAAGCCACTTGGCCTCCCCCTCAACACCTTACCCCAGAACGCCTTTAGCTTATTTTTGCCTTCCTTGTTCTGTTCTGGATGAATGAACTTGCCCAAGGCATGCCTGTCCCACACCTCAATAAGAGGTGTGGCATACTGTAGTGGCAAACCCAGGGGCCCTGAAGCAGAACTCAGGTGAAATCTATCTGTGCTATGTTGTGTGGCACTGGACAGTAATTTTACCTCCCAAGTCTTATTTCCTCAACTCAAAAATGAGAATGAAGAGAA